>JAUMJM010000016.1:41167500-41589625 GCA_033558235.1 Neomorphus geoffroyi | reverse complement strand
TGCAAGTCCTTCCATTTACATGAGTCTGTGTCATGACATTGAGTGTTAGGACCAAAACACCAGCATTGACATCTCCACCCATTCAAACAATGGGAACGCACCTACCAATCACAATACACAGCATGTCAGCAGCCCAACACAGCACAGATCTGTTACCATTATGCGATGGAACAGCTCCAGTCTAGACAAACAATAGATCCACGCAATAAAAGAATAGCAAGTTTTCTATAGCCCTGAGCACCACTTTAAGAGTCTATGAGGAAAACTGTGGAAAACTGTGGCTAAAAAGTACCACTGTGTTAAAAGAAGTCAAGCACACTTGACAGCATGTGTGAAAACCAGATCTTACTACGGATGGATGCAACACCGTACACAGGATTTTCTGATTGTTGATGTGTTACCTGCAGAGTTGAACAAATGTGACTAATGGTTCCCTCTTCCACAAAAGAAACAGTGATGACTTAAGTCTTCCAGAGACATCAGTAACGCTAACTCCATAAGACACTAGGTTTGCCATTTAAGCATTTGTTAAAATCCAACAGTTGTCCATCTTCAATTTGCACACGTGCAGGCACGATGCTACATTTAGGGTTTTCCAACACAGTAACAAACCTAAATTTAATAAACAGACCACTGCTATTTTAGTAGAATAGTTTCTGTTCAAGTTCAACCTGATAAGTTAAATCTCTTGAGCCATCATACTGAGATATCACAGATTCAAACCAGCATCAACTTAAAAAAGTATCAGCCAGCTCTCATCCAAGGGAGTTGTCACCACAAAACTCAGAGATATATTAAAAACGTAAGTTGATGCTCAATGTAAATTTCTTCCAGGTGTCTTGAGACTGAAATAAGGCTAACAGTGAAGTTGTCACTAAACAACTGTGTACATTGATAGCCTATATTTACATGACAGAACCTTTTAGATCACACAGATTTCCCACGCACAGGCACACCTCTGTGAATAGTTTGCATCTAAAGAAAAAAAGTGAACTGTTCAGCTAATCAATAAAGCCATGTCATGCATGGATTTATTCTGCATAAATCCAGAGCAGAAGATGTCAAGCGTGTCCCATCCCAATGATTATCAGGCAACCAAGTAAAAAGATGCACTTTTCATCTCCACGGGACTGTCACCCAATGCTTGACGTAACGGATGAAGCACGCCTGCTATTTCACCATTGCAAAACGGTGCTGTAGATACCTTACAACACCCCTGTTTGCAGGAGGGGGTAACTAGCTCTAGATGAAGTGCAGATATGTTATTAAACAACACACAGCTGGAATCCTGGGGCCAACACAGATGACCTTTAGAACATAAGCACTGTCTAAGACAAATATGCTTTCATCTTTGGGGAGTATTTTTTCAAGTAAAGATTTACGAGAAAAACAGTTTAGAAATAAGTTGAGCACAAATGTGTCTTCAATCTCTTAATGCTTCATTTTAAAAACTCAACCACAAGTAGTATCATATGTCAGAAAGACTGAGTACTCTAAGTAGAATATTAGTGAGTTTAGTGAGATTTAGCTTTGTTTTGATTTAAACAACCCAATAATAGAAGCACAGGGAAAGGAGATGCATGATGTCACCAAGATCCAAAATTGGAGGTACAACTAAAGCAATTCAGGAAAAAAGGCTTCTATTTTTATTACAAGTCTTTCAAAACAAAGGTCATTATTTCACTTTAGAATCCCTGAAGTGGGATTAAAATACAAAACCACAACAAAATGACACACAAGGAAACCGGTTTTAGAGATGGATCAAATGAAATGGCAAATTATACAAAAAGAAAAAAAGTAATTTCTCGTACTGAATTTAACAGGCTGTTATCATTTATCTTCCGTTAAGTGGGTTTTTTCAGAGTTATATCTTGACTGTGCCTCCAAGCAGCTTTAACATATACAGAGAGATTTGCTTCATGGAGAAAAGCAGAACTGGTATGAAAAAATTCCCTTCCTTCCCCCATCCCGCTGTGGTTCTGACAAGTTCTGAGCTGCTCTGCACAGCCTGCTTTTCCATCAGAGTTCTGACAAACCATCAGAACTACGACTGCAAAGCACCTATCAGGATGGAAGCTCTTGTGCCTGAAAGGGCCCTATCACAAACGAGAATCTTGAAACACATTCAGTTTGTTATGTTTTAGTGGGGTTTTTTTAAAGAAAGATTTCATTTCTTACCTCAAATTCCGCGTGGCGGTTAATATCCTCTGCTCTCTGTCTGCTCAAAATAAACTCAGCTTCGTTAGCCACTCTCACCAAATGGTCCTTCATGGTTTGACTCAGCAACCTGAGGGCACAGAATATTTAAGAACTGACTTAAGAGAATGAAGTCTTAAAACAAAAATCTGTAAATACAGTGTATATATAAGAATATTTTGAGCTCTGTGTTGTAACTGACTTTATTGTGTTAAGAAAATGGTATAGATAAGATTGTAGGGTAATTTTCTGGCAACTAGTAAAACTGTCTTTCAATAGTAAACCAAATTAAGTATTAAACAAAGTGTAAATACTCTAGGCAGTCATTTGTTTCACCTGAAATATAGATATGTAAAAAAAATCTTTCACATAGACACAAGATAAAGTAAAGCAAGCAGTTTATGCACATAAATATCCACAGTGAAAGCTCTAATGTAACTGATGTAAAGTCTAAAAAAAATTGTGAATTGCACTGCAGTAGTTTTTTCTCGAAGAGTAAAATTGGAATTTTATGGTAAGTATACATTAAAGTAATATTTTCAAGATTATAAAATATCCTCAGTCTCACAAATGAAACGCTAAGATATGCATTGTTCCAGGTTATGTACAGAATAAAACTGTAATTCAATCTGAGATTTCTAAGGCCTTCATAAACCCAGGTTTATGAATGGCAGCAGAGCTGACAGACTGAATTACAACCCAATTATTCTGCGAGTTCACATATTGTTACTAAAAACATTTCCTTCTTAATTAGTTACATTGGGATTCATAAAATTAAAACTGGCTATACAGAGCTACACAGGTTTAGAAGGTGCCCATCTCCATAGGATCACCCAAAGACACAGCAGATAAATCCATTACTTGCTCTACTGACTAGATTTTCAAAATACCTGTTATTAAAGTGGGTGGGGGTTAAGGTTTTCAGTTACTAGTGTAGAGAAAAGAACAGAGAACATAAAATTGCTTGTTTGCCCTGCACATATAAGCTAAAGCATATTTCAGCAAGTTCCCACAGCCTACTGAAACCCTTTCTTTACAAACACGGTATCCACTGCGCAGGTTGCCTTCCGATACGTACGACTTATTTAACTGAACTAAAACTCCAACTGTCTCCATCTGAATGTTTAATAGCAAGGTCCCCAACGTCTCTTTTCCTAGGATATTCACAATTCCACAGTAGCTTGCAGGTCACAAGCCTGCTCCAGCGAGAAGAAATCCAGAGGCAGAACAACACCTGAAGCTCTCTGTTCAGTGCCTCTCTCATTACATGGCCAGGAAAACCGCACCGTAACAGCTAGATCAGGCCAGGTGACTTCGAATCAGTTAAGTCAGTGGAATACTGTCACCCTATGGATGAAGTCTTGAAAAAAAAAGAAATATGCTCAATTCATTATTTGAAGTGTGACTTCACCTTCTGTTTGAGGAGGCTTGCATAGAAGCCATCATCTTAGAAGTAATTGTAATTTTTTAATTTTTTTCTATTTTCAGTCACTTTTACAATGGAAGCAGCTGTTGATCAACATATAATTTGAACAATTTATCTCCATGCATTAGTTCCAAACTTTTAGTTTCAAAAAATTGCAAAACAAACATTGCTGCAATAACCTAACATTCATCTTCATCTCCGTGGCTTCAAAAAAGTTGGGGAAATAAAACCAGTTAATAAGGCATTGCACCGGAAAAAGAAACCTCAAACCTCTCTCTTACATTAATGTTCATTTATAATAATGTTCGGCTAAAAATAAATCTCTACTAATAAACCAGCAACAAGAAACTTTTCATAACTGATTTCATAGTCTAGGCAGATTCCAAGCACTTGATTCCCCTCTTTCTCCAAGATTTCCAGTAGCACATTCAAACCTGTCACAGAAGCACTGCAATAAACATTTTTTTTATTAAACTAAGTACTGTCTAAAAAACCATGGTGATCTCGTGTATCACAGTATCACGCATTATGATTTACATTTAACACAGTTGCAGAGTATCCCATGGTTTTCATTAAGTTTGTCAATGCCATTATCTTCTGCTAACCTGATTGGACTTTGAAAAACACTAGTTATCCTCCAAAAGGTCCTCTTTTTTTCATCTGTTCAAGAAAGCACCCCATCTGGTACTTGTGTTTAATTATTTACAACATGAATCTTCCCTTTTTATCTACTAAATGTAACCAATAAGTAGAACAGTACGTGACGGACTCTACCCTGGGTACCTACTGCACATCTGCAGAGATGATGGAAGTGTTCCAAACAAAGCAAGGAACTACTTTCCCTTGCATAGGAACAACACTTTTAAAACAGACTCGAAGTGGACCTAGTAAAAACAGGTTTTGAACATCAGAAAGAGTTTGGTCTCCTAGGATCAGCTGTCATTTTTGTCACCCCCACCTCTCCTTACTAATCCCACACCCTTTCCCCATTGTCTCTATGATATTTCATACAGGGACAGGTCACCTAGATCCAACTTACACAAGATTTTGCAGATAAATCCTAGTTAAATTTACCATTTTGGCAACCAAAAACTCTTACAGCTAACAACTAAGGAATTGTCCAAGGATAAGCACCTACTGGGAACTTCAAGCTGTTTTCAAAAAAAAGTAAAAGCTTCATATTATCAGGTATCACTTATTAGACAATTACTCCCCTTCTTGCAAATTGCCAAATTCAGCAACTAGAAGTCTTCAGAGGTGAGGATTAAAATTATTTACCAATAAAAGTGATCCCTATATGAAATAATTTACTGGTTTACACTGTATGACAGCTGTGTTCATTGTTATGAAATTTCAAGAAATTCAAATTTTAATCTTATTTTTCAGTCACTTTTCCAAACACTGCACATGCTTAGATTAACTTTCTTCCAGCAATTCCAGTTGTATCATTATCTAGGTCAGTATGGATTTTCTTTATGAGAACAGTACCTACATACACAGCATGTCACTCAGATTTTGAATCTACCTCTTCAAGTGTGGCACCTGGCAAACTAAATATCTATCTATACATAAATGTGATGATGGCCAGATATAACAGAGGAACCTACAGCCAGCACTAAAAACCAAAGGCAAATAAAAGTTCTCGGCATCTCTATAAATAAAGACACTCCTGCTTACATGTCTAAAATGAAGTTTTAATCATCTATTTCTAAACACTAATTGTGGGAATCCTGGCAGCTGCTACTTTTCCATTTGAGGCAAACAAAACTTTGAACAGAAATCAAAGTGCAGCTCGCTGCTTGCAATAGAAGCAACTATTTCCAGCCGAGCAGGATGAGAACGTGACTCCTGCAAAAGCATCAGATCAGCTCCGAGATACACACAACACATCTTGGATGTAAGTGAGTGGCTATGGACTGTATTGGTCAGATCAGGTAATTCTGAGAGTCAATATTTTCTTCTAAAGAAAAAAAAAAAAACATGTTTAGAAACATCTCATTTTTCTGACTAAGGCAGTAAATACACTTCATGGATTTAAAGGATCATAATGGTCCTTTCTGGTACCTGTTCCGGCCTCCTACACCAAACTGACCATGCATGCTCTACCCAAAACCATTTCATTTGTCCATCAAGCCTGTACCTTCTGTCTGAGCTACAGTATAGCTTTCAGGAAGATGCCCCAACTTGTTCTTTTAAGATTTGAAGATACTTTACACCATATTCCCCTCTAAATAAGTTCTATAATGAGGTAAATAGTGTCAATTAAAAAAAAAAAAAACAACCAACAACAACAACAAAAAAACCACAAAAACAAAAAAAACCCCACCAAACAAAAAATCCATTGACAATGACAACAACAAAAAGAATAAAAAACCCCAACCAAAAAATCCCACAATTATTTCTTGTCTGTTTTTATTCTGCTTTTATTCCAGCAATCACATCATGTTACTACTTCTTCTTCTGTTGAAAAGAAAATCTATCAAAAACACTTTATAAGTGCTTTTTTTTCACAGCAAATGGACAGCTTTTCATGCCTTTAATTAAACAGACTAATTTAATTCCTTGTCTTTTTTTAAAGTATGCACACCCAAACTGAAACAAAAACTGAAGTCTAATAATTTCGTTATTGACTGTGCTTCATAATGCCTGTATGCAGACCCATGGACCACATCTGCCTTAAACTACTATCTCACCTATATATATATTTTTTTTCCCCCAGTGCTTTTAAACACCAAAATGCTGTTCAATGTAGTGATTTACATTCCTACTCTGTTCTAGATTGGCTTTATTTATGACAAGTTATTGACTTCAGATTTTTTTCTGATCTTTATCATGAGAAGAGCGTGGATAAAGCACGCATGGGCACGTTCTGTAGAAGTTAGACCATAATATCTACGGGGGTATTCTCTGGATACCAGGCCAACTCTTCTGCTTTCACTGCACATCAGATTAAAGCTCTCAAACAGACTTTTCTTCCTATGTCTAAGAATCTTCTTTCTGGACTGAAATACTTGAAAGCACGTGATTAACTTTGAAAAGATGGGCAGCCTAGTAAAAATAAGCAAGGGAACAGATCCCATGCTGGCAGTTAAATATATACTTGCATATTTGCTGGGTCAGGAATGGAGCGCTAAACCACTGAAAGAAGGAGTTTCAGTCAACTACACAGCATACTCAGATTTTTATTGTTATGCAGGAAGAGAAAACTATGAGACGCAAAGCAAGAAATCATCTCGCTCTGATTTCTGGCTGTGGAATGCTTAGATGATCAAGTAAAAAGTCAACAACTAAAACAAGTAAAAAGGATAAGGTACAAGAGGGAAAAATGGACCAGAACAATACGTGCAAGGAAAGAATGTGAGAGATGGATAAATTCTGGGTTAGCATTACTGATGTACATCAATTATGAATTTTAGTCAAAATATGGAAAAGCTTCACAGGTGACATTCACAGCAGCTGCTCAAGCATAAATCTCTCATAGAATACTACAGGGAGAGATTATGTATGTTCCAGACGCTACCACAACACAGAACTCAGAGATAGCCAAGAAAGGGAGATAATGGTAAGCTTTCCCTACTTGCACTTCTCGTAAACCAGGCACATAAGAGATTCTCTTATTTCAAAGGGAGAGACGTTCTACATGGATACACGCTGCCTTTTATGAGACCTGACTGCTGGAGGTGCCGAGCGTTGGAATTACTGCTGCAAGCAGGTTTTACAATTTCTTTGTGGAACACAGATACTTTATAGATGCGCTATTCAATCCTCGAAAAATACAGACAAGCCCATAAGGTCCTGAAGGCTGAAGTCTGAACGTATTCACCCTCTTAAAATAGGAGGGAAAAAAATCCCAAACAAAAATCCAAACCCCAGAAATCATGCAGACTCATCAAAATGCTGACTTGGACGTGGAAAAGCATAAAACTTAACAGAACTCTGGAAGGATGGCTAGGAGGGGACACACCAATAGTCACTTAGGACATGCTGGAGCTGGTGAAAACCCACCTGAGGTTGTGTTCATGTCCTAAAGGAGGCTGCATGGCAGCACAACAGATGCTTGCTGAAAACGTCTCATCAGATGGCACTAGTACGATACACGCATACACAGAGCGCACAACAAATATCTTCTTGTTATCTTTGCTTTAACATATTTTTTAAAAGCAGATATTAGTAAAAACATTCTGCATAAAAAACTTTTAAGGAATTCCCAGGTACTTGAGTGGTTTATGATTTTGGTTTTTCATAGACCCAGCAATTTAATGACATATTCTCAAAAGCAAAACCTATCTTTGTCACATAACCTCCAAAGTTACTAGCAGCTCCAATAATAAAAGCTTACATTAATTTTTAATCATTAAGACACAGTTGTCCCCAAACAGCTCTGTTTACACATTAAGTTGCAGCAAAGATCACGTTTCCAGTTACACAAAAATGAAGCCATTTAAATCCACGCACAGATGATCAAACAAAACTCAGCAAAATAAAAAGCTTTTGGAAATCGTTGTGCATGTCACACTCTACCTTAGTGCACAGACACTCAGAAAAATCATGTAGTGTCAAAAACCCCACCTCCAGTCCCTTATCCATCTCTGAAACACGTGCAGAATACAATTTCTGATTTTCAGCACATTTCAAATGTTGTTTAAAGCCTAGCTTAACGATGTTCTGTAGCTCAAACTGACACATTAACAAAGCTGCTTCTGCTATGAAATCCAAACAATAACATAAAAACTCATAAAATAAATCACCAAAAATCCCTTTTACAAAACCTACCATTTAAACAGAATGGGTTACTGAAAAAAAATCAAAAAAATGTAAAAAACACTTTTCCTTGCTTACAGATCAAGACTAAGGTTCAGGTTCTACGTTATGGGAATCTCAGTGCAAGGAAGCTGCAAACAAGGGGGAGCAGACTGGTAAAAATCAATTTTAGTTTGGACATGACTACATTTATCATTTTTTTCCTGAGCCTTTTTTGGTCAATTATGCACACAGCACAAGTCTGCCAGTTATCATCCATTTTTTCATTCGTAGCTGTATTTTTCTAACTATTTTCCATCACAGTAGTTGCTCCTATGGCAACACATTCTCGAACATTCATTCCTTGAGAATGACCACACCACTGCAAGTGAAAGACAATTGAATGGGGCAGCCTACATCTGTCCCCGATTTTCCATTAGGAAAGTGTGCAAGTAATGGACCAACCAGTTCAACTGCCAACTATTTCAATATTAAAAAATATTTGCATCCATGACCAGTCAAAAGTAATGTATACAATTTAAGAAAAGCAATAGCAGGTGGCATATGTTGAAATTTTCTTAGTACAGCTCCTTCTAAAAAAAAAAAAAAAAAAAAAAATGCTATAGAAATACAAATTATTACAACATTCCAGATTTTATACCACTGAATGTTATGTATTGAGATGTTATGTATTATTTTTGGTTAGCTGATTGAGTTTTAAGTTGCTAAGGATATGCAACTTTTGAACTCATTGGATAATTCAAACTTTCTTTTAACAGAAGGCTAGAGGTCCTCGATACTAATTTTATACAATTTTTATATCCAACAGAGGACAAAAAACCTCACAAGTATCCCTAAAAAAAAGCTGGTTTCAGTTGCTCTGAAAATCATAATAGAAATATAGAAAAAGAACAACAGAAATATAGAGCAAGAATAGAAATACAGGACAAGAATGCCCTGATACAACCGAAGAATTTTGATTAGATTTCATTCCTGATTAGACAACAGAAAATCTAGGATGGCAAAAAAGCTAGAGAAAACCAAACTTCATTAGTTCTGCTTCTCCTCGATACACTTGTGAATGTTTTGGGTTGTTTATTTTGGTTAAGGATTTGAAAGGGCAAAGTCAAAAGTGAGGAAATTATACATGCATTCTGCTTTTTAAATGAGGTTAAAACTTTATGTGACAGTTTTTTTAAGCAACTGCTGTCTGAACACTCATTTACAAATTATAAAATACACGTATAGAACATAGCACTTAATTCTGCGCATGATCAAGAAAGCTATGCTTGAGAAAATTAAAATTAAGCATCTTCAAGAGTCTCTTCAACTGAAAATAGGAAGGAATAATTGCTGCAGCATGCTTAGGAGACTGATCCCTCAACCCCTGCCACGCCAAACCCATTATCACCCCAAAGGGGATAACAACTGTCATGCCTAGTCTCAAGCTCGAGTACGTTCGTTAGTGCGCTGACTGATACAGAAAACAAGCTCTAGCATAAGAGATATTTCCCACTAAAGTGTGCTAATGAATCAAAGCGACAGGAGAGAGCTTTAACCTTCACCCAGCAAAGGAGTTGGCTGCTAACTAGTCAAGAAGAGGAAATAAGAGTCTAACAAGAGACATTTGGACACACAATGAAGTAAAATAAAGCTGCTTTCTTTTCAGTTCAGAAATAACAGTCCGAGCGTCCTCTGCGTAAGGAGAAAACATAATTAGTTTCAGGGTGAAAAAAAGAAGCATCCAAAGCATCCAAAGGAGAGGATGAGCTATGACAGTGAACTGAATCGCCTCTAAAGGATGGTTGTGGTGAAGCACTTCCCTCCTCAGCAGGCTCTCGGGTTAAGGCTCCAAACCAGGCTCTCCCTAAAGAGAGAACCCAAAGGTGAAAGGCAACACCAAGACTGAAATCCAGACTGACAGAAGTTCAGCAGGCTAAGGAAAACGTCTCGCAATATATACTCCTGCTGCACAGATGGCCGAGTGCACCGAGCAACCGTGGGGACAGGCACCTTTTTAATAAGGTTTCAAAGAGCATTAATAATGTTCCCAGACATTACAATAACAGAGAACAGTATTTGCTCATTTTTATTAAAAACAGATTAATGTTCAATGTGGCAACGTACTGAAATTGACATTTCTTTCCCTGCACAGAAAGAGGTTATTTTCCAACACGTGCTCCTTTAGCTTTCCACTTATATTCTGTACCTTCCTGGGTTTTTATACAGTTTGTTTTAGTATTTTTAATATGCTTGTAACACAGCCTTCTAAAGATTTCAGTTGTGTATTTAGGTTTTCATGAGGTTTACGCCTCTGTATTTTCACACACTGCTCTCCTGTTAAGAGATTTTATTTTTTTCAGTTCAAGATTCAAAATTTCACTGGGCAAATCAAAACCCAAATCAATTCTGCTATAGATGTGCCGTTGACCTGATATATCTGAAAAGCCTGAGAGCAACTGGATGTGTAACGTTAGTTACTTGTGAACAGGATGAAATTCAGACCAACGCATTCTGAACGCAGCATACACTCTGTAGATCTTATGAGTCCCAGAGGCAAACCTTCTGTGCATATTTCTGTCCAGGGAATCCTAGCCAAAACATGGCAAGCCTAAACATAAAACTTCCAACTGCTGTGAGTGACAGGGGTACATTCGTACCTTTCACATAAAGCAAAAATCACATTTGAAAGCAAGTATAAGAAGAGATTTAGCTCTCTTCTAGACATCTCTCTTCCAGAAACATTTTTCAGATGTGTTATTTCCTGATAAACAGAAACAGCAGAACACACTTCAAACGGGAACACCTCTGGAATCATTAGTAAAAAATAGTAATGAACATCAGGAATAAAACCCTGGTTTACAAAGCTTACAGGATGACCAAGAATTTCTCCGCTGAGGCAGACAACAGCAATTTTGTGATTCCAAAAACTCTAGGCAGTTCTTCCAGTCTTATTTTTTATTTTATATTTTATATTTTATTTATCCTAACACTCCACACAACATTGTACCCCACAGACACCCTTCCTTACTTGCTGAAATCAGTTCTGTCCTTTACACAACTACCTTGTCTTCTTTTTCTGAGTACTTACAGAAACAATTTAAAAATCCAACTTTTGTTACGCAGTTAAAGTCTAAATCAGTATCATTCTGGTACTTCCATTTTTTAAAGTTTTAACTGAAAGATTTCAGCTTTTGGAGTTCAGATTATAATGTTATGGCCAAAATACATCGTACAATAACAAACACAATAAAACACAAGGCCTGAAACGTTTTAGTGTGTTAGAATATGTGTAAGAAAAATCATGTGCAACCCGCGTAAAGAGAAGAAAGTAGTTCTGGAATACAGGTCGTGTTGTGTAAGGAATAACAGTTTCATTGCAGCAAATGCTGAAAAGACTGCAACAACCAATGCAGCAATAACTGTAAAAGCTCCTATAAAACAGCAATGGAGGAAAATGGAGAGAGATAAAAGGAGCCATTTTTGAGAAAGTAATCCCACCTCCTCTTCCCCATAATAAACGTTATGTTCCCACTTGTTAAAAACCAACTCTGCTGCAAGTCAGAAATGAAATGAAGTAAAAATTACTGAGAGATTTGCTGCTAACCAAAACCACACGTTCCAGTCTTGGAGGGATCGTTTGTCCCTGAGACGACGCTGCAACGGCCAGATTTAAGTTACTGATGCTGTTTATGGAGGTGGAGGAGTGATTCCATCTGTCTGCGATGGGCACCACAGGTTTTTAAAAAAAAACAGTCAATTCCAAACAGTTCACTGATAGAACGCTCTTGGAAAGCTTGACCTGGACAAACTGAAAAACCACTAGGTAGCAGCTACCTAAAACTCAGTCTCGGCATCTGATTTGTTCACGATAATCATCTTACATAGATGAACCTCATGTTGTGGTTTACATGTGTGTGGGATCTCTGTTATCTATGCTAATAAAACATTAATCAAGGACCAAATTTATAGCAGGCACTTTATAAGTAAGGTCAGGACAGGTCAGCCTCACATAATAGGAAACAACTACAGGCTAGATCTTAACACTGAAACTGAACACCCTTTTTACTTTACCTCGGCCCTCGGGATCAAGACTAGTAGCAAAATGGTTTTTCTGCCTCAGAATGGCGTTTCCCTCACCATAAACTGAAACGTAACCATTAAAATGGTCATTATTTTTAGCTATCTTGAGAACATCTACAGATTTTAAAAGAAAAATCTCCCCTATTCCTACAACACTACAAAGATATTTATATAGTATTTTAGTATTTTAATTTATGGGATAAATTATTTTATTCATTTTCTACTGGGATTCTTCCTAGCTCAAGTTACTAACAGAATTCACGTTTCTCTCTTAGCTAACTTGTTAAGACATCTTAAAAAAAAAATCATTTAGAAAAAGTAAATATTGCTCTTAGTCTGCCTCAACAATCGATTCCTAATGAAGAAAATATTGATGGTCCTGAATAGTCACTCCAAGTCAAAGAGCATGGCCTCATCACCTGTTCTGTCATTTTCTGTAAGTTCCAATAATATACATATATAGTTACAGACAGAACATTAAAGTAACTGGTAATATGAACTTTTTTTTTTTCCTTAAAGGGGCTCTCTTTCATTCTGTTTTATGAGGCAGATAGGAAATAAATGAGCAAACTGGAATCTCATTTTTGAGATAGAGGCTTATCTTACAATTCCTGGCTATAACGTCTTCCAAATATCAATTCCCTTCCTTGAGAGATTAGCTGAATACAAATTAGAGTTTCCACATTAACCAGTGTACAAGGACAGAAAGAAAGAAAATGCACCACACACCGATAAGTGAAATATTTAATGAAACTAAAGAACATTCAGATTCTTCAAAACCGCATATTCAGTGTTAGAACTGGAGTATTAAAGAACGTGAAATCATGCTTGTAAAGCTCAACGGAAATGACACAACAAAGCGGAAGAAAAAGTATTTTTAAAAGTTTCAAGTCACACAACTTCTTGAAGGCTGAGGCGCTATCAAATACTGTGACTTACCTCCCTTCATTGACAAGCTCAATAAAGGCAAGGCCAGCGTTCTTTTGGATAGAGTTCTGCCATTCCTGGGAACAAATAAGAGGAAACAATTTGTATAGAAACAAAACTGACAAAACCCCATTTTCAGCTACAGAGTCATGCAGTTTCTTTTCAATCAGAGGAATTTACACCACCAGCAGCAAACACATAAGGCACTAATTGTGTGCTAGGCAGGAAGGAAACATTGCCTGCTTGAAGAAACAAAACTCATTTACTCAAATTCATATTTTGTGGCAGGGAGAAGAAAATACAAAAACATCCCACAAATGACTGCATCGTTTTCTTTTCCTATGTTATGTAAAGAACCTAAACTTACTCTGGTTCACTGATGGGTTTTGCCATATTGAACCTTGAAAATGCTAGAAACCAACTGCTTCACGTTAATGTAAGGCTCATTCCTTACACACAGATTTCTCTTATTGTTTAAAGTCTAATTAAAATATATGCTGATAATCATCACCACCTCGGCATCACACAGCCATCTGTACTCAAAAAAAAATCTTGTAATGATCAAAATATCGCAGCGTTAACACACAGCATATTTTAAAAAAATTTAACACATTTTTAACGCTATGAATTTTTAACCCATTGAAATGATGGTAACAGAAGATATAGATGTACCGCACATTTCTTACATCCCACTGAACCCTGAATTACAGCACAATTCTACACCTCTTAAACAGGTGGGTTTTGCCTGGCTCTCAGAAGAGACACGGGGGAAGGCAACCAACTCAGATGACCTGTCACTGGGATTGGCTTCTCCCATTTGAAAGCTGAGGAGAAAACCAAATTGGTTAAAAAAATACAAAGAAAATTTTTAATTCTAGACTCAATAGGAACAAATTGACCAAGCTAAAAATTAGGGTTAGAAATGTGTGAAGCTTGTATTTTGGGGAAAGTGATGGGGCGTTTGGCTGGAAGAAGCCAAATACAACTGCCGGTTTCAAGTCTACAGCTCCTCTAAACTTATACAAAAGGCTCACTCTACTGAAATTTCACATGCTTTTCCACATCAGCTTCCTTGATTTTTCACCTATGACCCAACACCTACACCTACTCCTACTTGTCAACTACACCATGGCACTAAGTGCCTCATCCAATCTCTCCTTAAACACCTCCAGGGACGGTGACTCCACCACCTCCCCGGGCAGCGCATTCCAATGGCCAATCACCCTCTCAGGAAAGAACTTCTTCCTAATGTCGAGTCTAAACCTCCCCTGGTGAAGCTTGAGACCGCATCCTCTTGTTCTGTCACCGATCGCCTGAGAGAAGAGACCAACCCCTGCCTGACTACAACCTCCTTTCAGGCAGTTGAAGAGAGGAATAAGGTCTCCCCTGAGCCTCCTCTTCTCCAGGCTAAACAGCCCCAGCTCTCTCAGTCGCTCCTCACAAGGCTTGTGCTCCAGCCCCTTCCCCATCCTCATTGGTCTCCTCTGGATGCACTCTAAGCCATGCCCACAGACAAGACGCCCAGCCAGAACATCCACACTGCTCACGGGGGCAAGAGCAAAGGCAGCAATTAAAGCCTAAACCTCCCCTGAGCGGAGTCTTTGTTTATGAAATGACAATCCTGATGATTATTCATATCAGTATTTTTACCACTGTAGTTCTCTTCAAAAACCTCATCAGCTCCAAAATAGGCAAAAAAGTGCAAAACTGCAAATACCTCTTATTAAACAAATCTCAGATTTCTGAAGGTAGGACTTTTCAAAACCCAGTGTCGACAGAGTATGTGTTTTGCTACTCAGCGTTACCGAATTACCTCTCAGTCAATAACATGAAGGTGTGATCAGACATACACAAAAGCCAGTAGAACAATGTTATTTCTTTACAATTTAAATCTTGCCCCACACCACGAAAAAAAAGATTTAAAATGCAGGGAGTAACTCAGCTTTCTCAAGGCCTGACGCGTTCCAGGCCCAACATATTCTTCAATCATTTTTAAGTTGCAATGTGTAACAATTTTCAAGTAGTCAGAATTAAGAGCAGGATAACTGGAATTTGTGATGTATTATTCACCATGAATTATAAATCTATTTTATTACATTTTATATAACTAATTTATATGCATTAATAAGCAAGCAATATTCTAAGTGTCAGCTAAGTTCCATTCACATATGGGGGGTTTTGGAGTTTGTTGTGTTTAAGATGAGGAGGGGTGGTTGAGGCTACTTCAAGTAGTGTCATTAGTCCTTACTGTCACGTATATGTTAGTAATTTTTCTCCCACCATCGTTCCTATTGCCTTCTTATGGCCACTATTACATGGCTTCAAGTTTGCCTGCAAGCTTTCTGCAATAGTTTTAAGAAGCATTTATTCTTACGAAAAAGAAATGCCTTCTAGCTGCTCACATTCAAAAAAATAGCATTTGCAACTAATCCTCATAAGAGTTTTTTTATAATGTAATATCCAGTTCTAAATATTGAACTTAATACAATGATAACTGAAACTGTTCTCCATTGGCTTAAATGTGTGAAAAACAAAATAGTTTTTGCCAGCTATGAAACTGTCCATCTGTTGCTCTGCTCTTTAAGAGAGCTCACTACAATACTTGAAAATTTAATTGGTGAAGATGGAGGCTGCCAAAAGTGAAAAGAAAGTGCATTTATCACGATACTTTTCAGCATTTTTTTCTACATCAGACATCATGTAAGAAAGCGTTAGTCTAAACAATTTCATAAATCACAGCTGAACACACCCTAAAGCTAATTCTAATAGTTGAAAGAAAAGACTAATGGTCATCATCTTTCATGATCCACTCAGTATTTCCCCACAGTATATGTTCTCTCTCAAACAATTACACTCAGTACGCATATTGCATTATTATATCAACATCTTAGTTATCCATCTCCCAAAGGTACCCGGGAAAAAAAACACGTTAAAAGCCTCAAACTCAACCACTAATGCAACTAAATAACTACAAAACACATTTCAGCACTTTCCTAAGGAAGGACTGCACGGGAAGATCAACAAAGTCAATAATTTCATACCTGTTCTAAGTTATACTTAATTGAACATCATTTCCTACAGCTATAAATGTTTAGTAACCAAGAGACATAAGGTAATGCTTTTGGTCACTGCACACTCAGTAGTGAAGCAGGAAAAAAAACCCAGACACACTAAATACCATCACAAATAGCTACAATGAAAAACAACAATCAGACAAAAAAGAAACCACATTTCATTCAAATACTATGTTTGATACGAAAATTTTCTAGCTCATTATTGTTTCACCTACTTCCTTAACAGAATCTGTAAACAATTCTGTAAGTACTCCAGATAAACTGCAAGTATAACCTCTCCTTCAAATCTCATCTGAATTATAATTCTGTATAAAATAAAATATTACATTTCCTGTAGCTACAGCACAACCCTGTCATAAGCAAAATTATATGCCAGTCTTCCACAGCACCAATTTTATATCATCAACAAGTTTCATTAACACATTCTTACTGAGCGCATAATGATCATTAAATGAAAACATTAAACGGTCTTGGTCTTAAACACCTCCTTTCAGAAACTAATAATCTCCCTCAAGGTTTATATCATGACCTACTGTTGTCCCATTTGAGGCAGGCTAGGGATTTTTAATCTATTTTACCGTGGGTTTCTTTAATTCATTCTAGGTAATGATCAGTCATATGACAGTAACAAATGCTCTAATAAAACTCATATAAATTACTACATTTTCTTTGTCTAGGAAGTACCTTTTGGCTGAAGACCACAACGTGCATGAGACCATACCCAACAATGAGATTAGTCTAGCAAAACAATCCTTAGTAATTTCATATGCCATTTTAATTCACTTCAGCTACACACGCATGTGTAGTTATCTCAGTCTTCAAACGCATTGAAAAGTCTTTTATATCCCTTGATCCTCCTATTTACTTTCTTTAAAAAAACAAGGTAAGTCCCTAATCATATGGCATCACCACGTAAGTGGAGAAGTTCTTTTAAAACTCTGCATTGGACATGAGTTTTCCAGTGTCAACTCCACCGATCAGTCATTTTCTCTAGTTTGTCGTTGGCTCTCTACTTATTCTGAATAAGCAGCAGCATAGGAGGCAGCCTCGAAACAAAGAAATGCAGGTGGTTCTTTACGCAGTGCGGTGCAGTCCAGTGGAATCTTCAACCAAAGGATGTTGTGGTGTTCAAAACCAAAGGAGATTACACAAGTCCACAGAAGGAAGAGAGATCAATATTGGCTTCATACAAAGAAACTATATCCAATTCAGAAAATACCCCAAGATGAAAACAGCCGGAGAGTGGAAAAGCATCATACACATTTGTCCTATTTTCTTCTTCTTGAGCATCTCTTTGTGTCTATAGTTGGAGATTTGACAATAAGCAAGGTGGAGCGTTTATCTAACCCGAAATAGCCATTTCTAAACTCGAATCACTCAAATGCCAAGAAAACCTGATAAATATTTCTGTTACTTTGTGATTTGAAGTGTTTCCCTGTAGGCAGCAAATGGATATATCCCTCCTCATCTGTACACCTCTAGGAAAGAAACATAACCATATTTCAAACAAGCAACCCAAAATATGTCTTCTTCAAGCTATATGAAAATATTTGCACCACCATCCATCAACTGATCTGATGGCTAAACAATTAAACATGGCTCTTTAATCTTTAGCATTTCCAATAAGTGAAAACTGCTCTAATTTCAACCGTAGCAAACTACTGCTACTTTCATTCATATATCCGCACATAGGCACACCGCTTAATAATTCATTTTTCTCAGAAACTTAAAATATCCCTCTAAAAAGGCTAACGTATTTCACAATTAAGAATTACATCTAATGGTTGAAATACACATTCAAAAGCAAGCAAAAATCGAGCAAATTCTTTGCAAATCAATCCTTTCCATAAATCTGGTGTAGTTTTAATAATTTATTTTGGTTATGAAACAAAGGAGAAGGATGACTTTGGTACTGACAAGTATGAATAGAGCACTAAGGAGCAGGGTGAGAAAATGTGTTAACATATGACTAAGAGACATTATATCCTAAAGTAAAGGTCAAATCTGCATGAAAAACTTGTTCCGAGAGAGATACACTAATCTTTAAGTGCCTAAAGTAAACTATCAAGAACTTTTCAGCAGTGTTTGCACTTGGTGTCAGCACTCTCTCAGCACCACATCCACTACAGGCTTGAAGGAACTCAGCAATAAAGAACACAGAGTGAAAAGCAGATTATATCTCAGTTGGGTTCTTCATAATTAAAATTAAAAAAAAAAAAGGTTAGACTACATGTAAAGAATACCTGCAAAGATATATTACTTTTAAAAGAGTTGAAGCATTGCTTGAATTATTTTAAACTACAAAGCCTCATTGAAAAAAAATTAAACTGACATGGAATTATGGGAAATCTTAAGTAGAAACTCTGTGTAGCAATTTAAAAATCAAAATTAGCACATTAAGCAATGTACAAAAAATTTTGCAAGGATATGACACACTTGAACACAAAAACACATTTGGAGACAATGTTATTATAATAATATAGCCATACCTGGATGCTGAAATAAAATTTAGTAAACATAAATCAATAATGGAAGAACTATTAGATATTGATTGAGAAAAATTGTTTTCAATAACTATATTCACAATCCTTTCTCTACAGAAGAACATCAGCATTGTTGAATCCTGAAGACCTTGTCCAGGGGAGACTTATCAAGAAGGTTTGAATTTATAGAAATGTATACAACGCATATTATTCCACACTAAACCAAAACCTTTAATGGGGCATCTCCATAACAAGTTTCACTAATCAATACAGAGGGTTTGATTTCAATAAGGGTGATAAAAGTTACTCTAACCCTGGCCAGCTACAAGCTCTGAACAGATGATCATCATTAGCCTCTACCGGGGTTCCACACACTCGGGCCGTACAAATGTGTCCTATTAGTACATGGGCTGTCTGCTTGGCAACTCCGGTCTTAAGACAAATGGCAGCTGCTGCCCTTCAAGGTCTGAAGTCAAGTCCTCAGGGAATCTAAAAGCCCAACTGGAAAAATCAAGGTCTGTTCATTAGAGACTGCTCCAGGGGAAACTTGCAAAGCTGCCATTAGAACTATATAAAAGACCTAATTATTTTTATAAGACTTTTAAACTATCAAACACACTCAGTTACAATAAAGAGTATTTACTGCTGGCATTCCATTAAAAAGATATTGCTTTTTGTCTAAAAATCAGCTAGCAACAATACACAAAGTCTTAGTATTAAAATTTTCATGAATTTTCCAGGAAAAAGTTGTGTAAAATTCACTACATTAGATACCTCCTCGAATGGAGGAACAACACCAAGCCTGTTGCCGTGGGAAAATATTCCAAACACACTTATACCAAAGTAACTAAAGAGATTGTGCGTGTGACTAGCTAGCCCTGAAACAGACAAGAAATTCAAGAAGCAAACACGTTCAGATTTGCAGAACTGACTGAAAAGAACACATAAGGCTCCTGGTCCAAACCTACGCTGTTAGCAAACTACAGAAAATGTCGCAGCACACGAGTGTTTCAAGAAATTGCTCAAAAAGGCACATGTCCCAGTTAGGATCAAATACCAAGAATCAGCAGAAAAAAATCCAAAACCAAGAAGCGTTTCAGTATTTTTCTTCTGATAAAACACAGAAACAAAGGTTATTATAACGATAGTTATTTGCACAAAACATGCTCTGGTGAAGAGTTGGAACATTTTTTTTCCATAACCGCAAAACTGTTTACTATTTTAACTATGAAACAGGATCAAAGTTTCTTATACCAAAATAATTTTACACAGCATGACAACACTATATTGAATTCTAATGGTATAACAGAACACCGCTCTAGAGCATTTCTTACACGGTATTTATTACAAATCTTTTAAAAGTGCTACATGAAATTCATTAGTGTTCCTTAATCAATTCTTGGATCAACATGCACATTAGCTTCCGACAGCCTAATTTAAAAAAGCAATTACAACCCTACTTCTTATGTAAAATGACGACAGAAAGAAGCTATGCTAAACTAGTTTAAAAGAATGAAAATGTAAAGAAAACAGATTAGGAATGATTTATATCAATGCCTAGTGCTGAAGTTAATTACAACTAACCCAATAAAATAGTGCCTTTATTATTGTACAGCAAGTAATAACCTTAGACTCAGAAAACAGAACTCTCTGCTGACTTTTGCATGCTCAATTCCACAGCACACTACATTAAGAATTAAAGTAGTAGTAAATAAGCCATACAGAAACAGCAGTTTTTTAACTAAAAGCAGAAGACTCCCCTGCTGTTTAACCACTTTGGATATACCATGTAAACAGAGCTTCCTATAAACTGGTGGTTAGTGGTAAATGCCTGAAACTACCTTATAATGAGAGTTTAATTTCAATACTTAAAAGTTTGAGTTCAAGTCAGAATAAGCTTTTATAGATTCTCAAAGTAAATTATACACGGATAGAGCTGGACTGGTGTGCACGTGTAAGTACTACACTGTTCAGCAAAATACCAAATAAAACACTGTCAACCTGTCAGACAATGCCTTCGATTCCATGAGATTATTCTCAGCTGCAACTATTGTCTCCTCTACAAACTATGCAAATCTATCCTAAAAGATACACTATTAAGAAAGATACTATACATAAAATGTTACAGCACATATAATCTTTAATAATTACATACAGCTAGAAAATCTCAGAACTGGCTGCACTCATCATAATTTGTAGTGATATCAAATATTCTCAAAACAGGATTTTGGTGATAAAAGAAAGCTGAATCACTACAGTTCGTATAAAATTATGAAAATATTACTGTCAGCATAAATAAAATGCTATCAGTAATAACTACGAAAGCATAAAAGCTGCAGATCATCAAAACTCATGAACTTCATTTTTGTATCCAGTTTCAAGAAAGTATGAGCATGGATATGAAAAACATTTCATCCCTTTTATAGTGATCTGAATTATGACTTGATGAATAAAACGTCGCCCCCAGTAGCACCGTCGCATTAAGATGAAACAGATTAAGTCTGTGTTAAACTCCAGTTCCTCTGCAGTCCCAGTACTGCAACAAACTGCAGAATGGGTAAAAACTGAATGAACTGATCACTGATTTCATGTATTAAGATGAAACAGATTAAGTCTCTGTTAAACTCCAGTTCCTCTGCAGTCCCAGTACTGCAACAAACTGTAGAATGGGTAAAAACTGAATGAATTGATCACTGATTTCATGTCCACGGTTTCTGATGGAGGAAGCAATTTGCCTCGGCAGTCTGTCCCTTTCTCTCTCCCACTCGCAGGCTGTTGCCATGACTCCTCGTGAAATGAAATTAGGGGTCAGGTTTGAGTTCATCTAGCAGCAAACCTTTTCCACTGCAGTTTCCTCTTCAGTTTTTTTTCAACCATCAACTATTTTCAATGCCGAGATGAAAGACAGGAGGTTCAGGAAGAAGACCAGAAACCTTCAATGTTAGTTGAGAAATCAGAGTTGAAATCAGAGTTGAGAAAACAGAGCAGTTCTGTAAACATGCAGCAATGGGAAGTAAGAAACTGTAAGTCAAAGGAGATGAGTAAGAAAAACAGAAGAAAAAGGATAACTTAAGACCAACAAAGGAAAGAGATGCAAATAATCAAGTTGCAGCAGCAGCATGAATTTTATGGAGAAAGGAAAACAAATCAAGGAATAGCAGGAGTCCTCAAGAGGCAACTGCATCTCAATTTCAGTGCTTCCTTGTTTAACAGTGATTTCAAGTTTTTGTAAAACCACTGCATGGAAAAAACTGTCTTCCAAGGTAGACTGCTAATTATAAGAAAATCACAGCATGCTCAGCGCTTCCCAGTTGCACTGGTAGTGATGGACTGATCCCACCGATAGCGTCATTCATCATCACCACCACCAAACAGCAGCAGCCTCGCTGCTCCATCTCTGATAGTTGAATTCATTTAATTAAAGCCTAAGAACTCAACAATAGACACAGTGAACACTATTTTGCAACTAAAAGCCCCTTCATACTATCCTTTGCCTCAAATGTAGCTTAGTTTCAATTCCAACTTTCACACTGAATTAGAGACTGAAAAATGAACAAGGTTCTGCCTCTCATCGTACCTTTGAGGGAACGAAACCAAAGTATGCAAACCACCTCTTCGCTCAAAAGATGGGATGTCCAAACCCGTCCCTTGTCATTCCCTTCGATAATGCTACCCTTATGCACATCTTTTAAGGAAAGATTTAGAGAAAAGGAAGCTAAATCAAATCAATTTTTTTAAAAAGGCAGAATAACTAACACGTCTCTTCCATTACACTCCACTTGCAATACTACACTCCCTTCCTCATCCTGCATCTGTTCTCTTCATTTAGACTAAAATATTCTCAGTATCCATCATTCCACTGTTACACAGCACTCAGCAACAGGGTTCTATTCTCATCTGTCTTTATATGTTGCTACACTAAACATGATAAATAATTATTTTCTGCTCCTTTCACTACAAATCCTCCCCTACAAATACCAAACAAATTTTTCAAAAATAAAAATATAAACACATCCGGTTTAAGTAGAAATAGAAATAGAAATAAACGTCTTCGTAAATATTCAGAGGTTAATGGAAAATCTACCTGATTCTTCTGAATTAAACTTCACTCAATAGAAGTAGGATCTAGCACTTAACAGACGTGCACCTTGATATCATATTGATTGCTGCATAATCTGAATTAGGACTGGTTTCACTTTAAAAAGTTATCTTAAAATATTTATTGAAAGATTAGTACATCGACATCTTTCGCGAGGCAGATGTTTTCCCAGTTGCAGAGATATGCAAAAAGGCACAGATAAACAAGATTAAAGGTTAAACAATAAATGCAAAGTTTCTCCTGCTAAAACTTTGAGTAAACAGCACTAGTCCCCACATCAAAAGTTTCTGGAGCGGCTTTGCTTGGAAACAGAGACACATTATTTGGTTTATTAACAGAAACAAAAATGTTCACGTCTTTGTAATTAGTATAAAATCAGCAACAAGCATTGCTGCTCACTGAACTTTCCATAATCTCCTACCCCTCCCCCCCACTAAACCTCTTTCCATAGTCTCAAATTAAACAGAGTAGCTGTAAAACAGCAGGGTGTCAAATTAAAGCACACTTTATTTCCAGAGGTCTCCACACTTCGCGGCTGACTTCCTGTCAGGAAGAGTTCCATTTCAGTGCAGAGCCCCATCAGCAGGGAGCTCACAGAATTAAGTGCCAGTTGATATTACTTTGTTTTGCATTTACCACCCATGAGAATATTGTTCAAAGATCTAGTTATAAAGTCAGCATGGTATCATCCTTCTGACTAGACGGCCAAGCCACAGGGTGTGCTCACACTGCATAAAACTCACCTTAAATGGTGGTGGTTTTTTAAGTCCTAGTGTGCTGGTGAAGCAACAGGATGCCTTTTTTCTTCAGAAAAGTCTTGCTTCTGTAGCTAAATTATGTTCCCTCAGTTTTGAACATCTGCAACAGCATACAGTCGTGGAAATGAAGCTCTCCTATTCCCCTATCACACCCCCAACACTCGCACTTACATTATACTTTCCTCCTTAAACATAAAAATGTACACATCAATCCTATAAATTCTCAGCGACACAGTTTTAAAGGCTAATATATTTAGCTGTAGCTGACATGGCTTCCATTAAACTCACACCAACACCACGTTTGCATTCCTGACCAAATTCGAGTAATTTTCATTTCATAAAAGAATTTTTCTTAGTAACAGCCTACAACATCTGAAAAGCCAATAAAAACTCCACTAAAGATTGTACTTTAAAAAAAAGAAAATCAGAGAGGAAAAGTCCTCCTTTTCCTCCCAGAACTGTAACGGCAGATAACAATTACGTTTTAGTAAGATGACCTTACAAAAATTCATCTCTCTCCATCCCAGTGTGGCAAACAGTTTTGTCATTTTTAACCCTATATTTTACCCATTCGTCTTTCCAAAGTTTGCAAGTCATATTGACTTCTCCAAGGGTCCCAAGAAACAATGCTTCACATCAGCCCACACCAAAATATCATGGCTTTACTACACCTGTCCAACTGGACCTCTGTCCACACCTTCTAGGTCTAATACATAGCACCCATCTTAAACTATACACGTAAATGCATTTTTTAACTATTTTTTAAAATCATAAGGCTCACAATTACTCTCCAGAAAAGAATTGTGTAGTATAAACTGGAAAACACTGTTTCTTTCATATTCTTCTGGTTTTCTCATACGAAATGTAACACATCATAGTTTTTGTTAATCTTAAAATCCCATACCATACATTTCATCCCCAAACTAGGGAGTGAGGAAATCTTTAAAATATCCTTTTAGACTAAGAATTATGGAAAGATACAAGGAGATGAAGCCAAAGTACTAGCTCACACATTTTAACTATTGTGGCCACTACCTGTCAGGATACAACTATGAAGTGTTAACTGCATCATTAAGTCAAGAAAAGGTCACTTATTATTAATGTTGTATTGGCAAATCATTCCAAATACATTCCAACCTATTTCCACACCTCCGGCCAAAGCAAAATGTGTAACTTAAACTTCTTTGATTTCTACTACTAAGCAAGCTATCGATATCCAAACGCTTCACAGACTCACACAAATATTCTATCAGATCTTTTTCTTTTAATTTAGACAGTGACGAGCACATGTTTGGCCGTACCAATAGTAAACAAAGCACGTTATTCCTGAAGTCAACAACTACACCTGAGAGAGAAGACAGAGTTCAAACATTTTGAGCATAGGAAATTGAAGTGGGACCTGAGAAGTGTAAACCTTAGTGATTATTATAAAGAATGCCATGAGTCCAAAAGAAGTTCTTAATTGAACACATCAGAGTGCCCTCCAAGCAATTCCACAGGTTAAATATTGCAAGCATTTACAGGCAATTAAACTTTTAAACAACTTAGAAAGTAACAGAAAACCAAAGTAGGAGTCAAGCTCCAACACACGAAATTTGTTTTTACACAGAATATATTGCAATACTGTAGTTCTAGGGAGACAAAATCTACACTCTACACACTGCTTAGAATCATAAGGTTGGAAGAGACCTCTGAGATCACCAAGTCCAACCGTGCCTGTCTCCCTACTAAACTCTGTCCCTAAGGAACTCATCCACCTGTCTGTTAAACACCTCCAGGGATGGTGACTCCACCCCCTCCCTGAAGTCAAAGAAAAAATATACGCAGCTAATTTCAAATGTAATTTCAACATACTTCATTTCAAAGGGAAGGTTTTCCCAACTGTTTCCATTTATTTCAATCTTCTCAGAATTGCACTTCAGACAGTTCTCTACCAAATTGATGTCCAGTTTCAAACACTTAGAATGTATAACATAGTTCAATGAAGCAAGCAGCAAAATATCCATAGTGTAAGTAATCCATTTGTAACAATTCCAAGTATTCTTCTCAGTGACATATGCCAAGCCCAGGGAGGGGGTGGAGTCGCCATCCCTGGAGGGGTTCAGAAGACGGGTGGATGAGTTCCTTAGGGACAGGGTTTAGAGGGAAGACAGGTACGGTTGGACTCGATGATCTCAGAGGTCTCTTCCAACCTTATGATTCTCTGATTCTAAGCATTTATAAAGCCTGGATTGCATAGCCAGGACTCTCCCACACCTTCCAGGCCTTTCATTCAGTTTCTCCAGAGTTAATCCCACTGACCACTGGCTAAACAGCCTCTGCTGTATTTTTAAAGATGCACATGCACTGCCTTGATTCATATTAAACCAGCAACACTGAATACTTCACAACATCGTGAAGAAAGTCAGCAATACAAGGCAAATAGCTATAGGCATGACTCATGCAGTGTCATCCCTGGAATTTAACAAGCCTTTAGGAAGCCCTTTTTCTATTTTTAAGATCTAAATTTTTTTATTTGCTTAATAGTTATGTTTCTAACCCTTTTATCATGAAAGCAATCTATTACTGAAGTAGTTTTTTACTCAAATATAGCTACATTCATCTTTGGTAAAAACAAAGATCCTACTGGCAGAAGTTCACACTGCATAAAACGAAAAAATTTAAACTCCTGACATCTTCTAAATGCCTTTTAAAAGGAAATTAGAACGTGCATTAAAACTGCTAGAAAGTCATTTGGCAGCTTACAAAATCTACTCTCTGTACCAAAACATGTATATTTTTTAGAGCATGGACCTAAAGGATTATTAGATCCTCTTAAAACTTATTTTCAGCTGTTTAGAATACAGTTATTAGATGAAAAAAATACTGTCTTAATTAAAATGTGATCATTTAACACTCTGGGCACATAAAAACTATTCAAACAGTTATTTATTCTCTTCATACCTAAACCAAGACATTGTTAAGAGTTTTAGTGCTTCTGTTGAGTTCACCTGCAATGGTACCATAGTGATGTAACTCCTTAGATAAATACCCAGTTCAATTAAAACTTCACAGCAATCACTGTAGTTATCCATCACAACAAAGTACACTTAAAAGTACATTAGGAACCAGTGCAGATGACAGAGCACAACTATAATGTGTTCTCTTTGCAAGTAACAAACACTGAAAACCTTCAAGTAATTCAAAGGCTTACCACAAGTTAGAACACACTGCAGAAACCCATTCCTGTGGTAATGAATCTGGATTGTTGATACAAAGCTTTTTTTCTGAGCCTCAGACATTTAAGTGCTGGGGTGGATAAGCTGTGTGTATGCAAAAAAGATCTGCTGAAAAATCAGGATCTTAAACACCATCCTATTCATAGAATCACAGAAAAAGCAGAGCCGGAAGGGGCCCAAACCGATAGAGTCCAACTCCAGTTCATACACAGGACACTTCCAACACTCACACCGTGGGGATGAGGGCGTTGGCCAAATGCTTCTGGAATGCTGGCAGACTCTGTGCCGTGACTGCTTCCCCGGGGAGCTGTGTCCGTGCTCCATCACCTGCTGGGGGAAGAACCTCTTCCTAATATCCAGCCTAACCTCCCCTGGCATCTTCCTGCCACCACCTCGAGTCCTGTCATAGGTTGCAAGAGAGAAGAGCTCAGCACCTGTTTCACCTCCCTCCCTTGTGAGAAGGCAGAAAACAGCTGTGAGATCCCATCTCTGTCTCCTGTTCCCCAGGCTGAACAGACCCAAGTGATTTCAGCCTCTCCTCATACGGCTTCCTCTCCAGACCCTTTCCCAGCTTTGTGGCCTCCTCTGGACACTCTCCAGTAGTTTGATGTCCTTTTTATACTGTGGTGCCCAACACTGCACCCAGTGCTCGAGGTAGGGCTGCACCAGTCCAGACCCCTCTGCAGGGCCTCTTTGCCTCCAAGAGTGTCAACGGCTCCCCCCAGTTTTGTGTCATTGGCAAACTTTGTCAATAAACCTTCAAGTCCTGCATCCAAGTCATTTATGAAGATACTGAAGAGCACTGGTCCCCGGATGGATCCCTGTGGGACCCCACTGGTGACTGGTCGCCCAGTGTGACCCCAGTCACTGTGACCCTTTGAGCCCGACCCACCAGCCAATTGTTCACGCCCTGCACTGTGTGTTTATCCAGCTGTGCGCTGGACATTTTGTTGATGAGAATCCTGTGAGAGACGGTACCACAGGCCTTGCTGAAATCCAGAAAAATGACATTGACCATTATTCCCTGGTCAAGCAGGTGGGTGACCTTGTTGCGGGAGGATATTAGGTTTGTAAGGCAGGACCTTCCCTTTGTGAATCCGTGCTAGCCGGGGCCAATGAGTGCGTTGTCTTTCAGATGATTTTCAGGAACTCCCACAATAATCTCCGTAATCTCACCAGGCACTGAAGTGACACTGACATGCCTGGAGGTACTGGGGTCATCCCTGCTGCCCTTCTTGAAGATAGGGACAACATTCTGTAGCTTCCAGTCACCTCTCCAGATTCCCAAGAGTGTTGAAAAGTCATTGAGAGAGGTCTTGCTATGACATCAGCCAGCTCTTTACGTACCCTTGGGTGAACCCCATCAGGCCCCATCGACTTACAGGGATCCAGCTGGAGCAGCAGATCCTGCAAAAGTTCGGGGGTGATTGGGCTGTTTGCCCAGTCAGGATCGTCCAGCTCAAGGCTCTGGGGGGCCAAGCCCAATGTCATTATTGAATACAGATGCAAGAAAAGCATTCAAAGTCTCTGCTTTGTCTAAGTTGCTGTTAATGAGGTGCCCACGCTATCAAGTAATGGTCCAATGTTGTTTCTGGCCTGCCTTTTACTATTAATGTATTTGAAACAGTCCTTTCTGTTATCCTTCGCAGTGCTGGCCAGCTTCAGCTCTGAGCTTTGGCCACAGGAATTTCTGCCCTACAGTGGCAAACAGCATCCCTGTAGTCCTCCCGTGCCACCTGTCCTTGTTTCCACTGGCCATACATCATCTTCTTACGTCTCAGTTTGAGCAGAAGACACCTGCTCAGCCACCTTGGCCTTCTGCCTCGCCTGCTTGGCTTCCAGTATTTCGGGATTGCCAGGTCTTGTGCCCTTTTGAGGTGGTGCTTAAAAAGCAACCAGCATTGATGGACCCCAGCACCACCAAAATCCAGTGGACCTTGCCCCTTAATCCTTACCCAGAGGCTCTCAACGGTGCCATTTCCAGCTGCCAGCTCCGTGCATTCCAGCCTTCCTGCTACATGCAACGCCGCTCCCCCACCTCACCTGCCCTGTCTGTCCCTCCTGAAGAGCCTGTAACCACCAGTCTTGGCACACCAGTCGCAGGACTCCCACCACCCAGTTGCTATTGTTCTTCTTTAAGGGAAACACGCTACTATACTGTTTCTACAGGTGCATGAATGCACAGCTCATGTTGATATTATTCAAATAATTAAGACTCCTTATCAGAGTAAGAGGTAAGATCCCACTAAGATCTGCCCATGCAGAAGACGAATACAGACTTCTTCATGAGCAACAGCACCTGTTAGCACGGGATTCAGCAGCATACAAAACAAATACCCTGCTAAAGAAAGGTTATGCTAAAGAAGAGCCTTCTGTAAACATTTCACCATTTAACAAGTGATAAGTGGTTCACTGAGTTGCATTAAACAAGAAAAAATAAAAAGAGAGAGAGAGATGGAGACCTGTAAGTTTGCCTACACAAGCAGCAAGATGAACTTCCATGGTGTAACTTTTCCTGCTGTAAAAATACTACACATCAGCCTCCGCTGTATTTTTAAAGATGCTCATGCACTGCCTTGAATCATGCCCTTCTCCAAAAAACTGAGCAATCTGATCCAGTGGGAGGTGTCCCTGCCCATGGCAGCGAGTTCGGAACTAGATGAGTTTTAAGGTCCATTCCAACCCAAGCCATTCTATGATTTGAGCACAGGGTTGACTTATCCAATTGTAAATTTCTTGCATTGGGCCACATGAACAGATGCCATCGGTGCACACAAAAAAAGAGCTTATGCTTCCCTCTTCCATCTCCCCATGAAAGACATACTTTATCAAGATCCAATATAAATCTAATAGCTACAGCTACATAGTTATATTGCAAGATATCATATTACTATTTCTAGAAGATAGAATACCTAGAGATTAAATGTATTAAAACATTGGTCTTGGTTTTATACGTGCCATCAGCTATCAAGACTGCGCCCTTAATCTCTTTGAAACAACTGGGGACATAGGAAGGGAGAACCAAGAAGCTTTTACACCTTGAACCAGTACGCAAGGTGTATGCACGGGTCCTGGTAGTGGGGGGGGTCATAAAAGTTGCTGCAGCATTCATTAATTTTTAATTGCAAAGTTTAAGTTTTAAAAAGTTGGGTGGCATTCCACCAATTTTAGAAAATTATACAGGAGCGGAACAGTATCTGAGTCAGTTAGTGTAAATTTATGGTCTACAAAATTCAGATTCAGTAGAAAAAAGCTCTTAAGTCAAAGATGGATCTGAGAAGAACCACTTCATTAGCTCCCTTACACATATTCCACTGATAATTCAGGTGATTTTCAAGTGCTGCAAATTCTCTAAACAGCAAGGAAAATTATGGAACCTATTTCACCTGTTTGTGTACCTTTTCACCCTGGAGCTACAATGATAGAACAAATGCTTCATGCACGTGAGCAACAGATAAATGTATTTAATACCTTCATGAGAGAGCAGGGAAAATCACAGATTTTCCTTCTTAGTCAGGTGTTTAAAGAAAACATCTGACAAACGAAAGGGAGCACACTGGCATAGTCATTTATCCATAAAACATTCATTCAGTTAACACACGCGCCTTTGCATTTTAGGCATAGAGTGAGAGTCTTTTTAGATGAAAATGCTGTATTCAGGGGTGATATCAGAGTTCCCCCACCCAGAAGCCTTGTCTCACGGTAGCACATGAGCACCTTTAACAACCTGACGTCACTCATTTAAAAGGGATCATAGACACAGGACTTCTCTCTTTCGGCTGGTTTAATTACTCCGACAGGATGCCACGCCAGACCAGATGGTGCTTCTAGGTTCCCTGTACTGCACGCATTTCTGATAAATGGGAAAAGAATAGATGACCTGGCAGGAGGCTCAGACAATAACATGTGATTTACAGGACATGAATGCAGCTACTGTAAGATTTATCTGACAGCCCTCTCCGATAGTGGACTGTTGAGTATCCGATGGAATGATTTCTAGTCTGGAAAGTCTGCTACTGAGTAGCCATACACATTATTTATTTATTAGATGTTTTGGGTTGAAACCATTTTTAAATGATGCACTTCACAATGCTCAGCCATAAATTTAGTTTTAAACCTTAGAAGGGAGGTAGTGTTATTGGAATGTGTGTCAGACTGAATTAGGATGAGCAACACAACACTTCTATAAAGTGGCCTTGAATGCAGTGTTGATTCTTTCAAAAATGATATTAATGTCAAATAAGCAGGAACGCTTTGCAGTAATATTAAATGAAGGATTTCTTTATGTTTTGATAGATTTATATAAATGTAGCATACGCAGAGACACGTCTCAAAAGTAGCATGTCTATCAAAAACCACAACTGGTTTTGTCTTAGAAAAAGCCTTTTGTATCTCAAACCACCTGTTTCTGTTTATACCTTGTGTTAAAAATAAAACAATACATCAACATATAATATCAAAACTGAAACACAAAAGTAATTGTCTTTTTCCATATGCCTAAATATATGAACTTTGAACAAGAGAAGGAATTAACCAGATGTCACAAATACTTTCATTGAATGGTATCTTATGAATTTTTTTACATCACTTCACCTGGGGAAGAGCTTTATTTTCACAATTTCATGAAAAAAATTACTTCTGAGATATTATTATTTCCTTTTGCATTTCTGAGAAAGAAAAAACATATTTCACCCCACAAATCTAAATAAATATCAGGAAAATTTCACGTGTTACAGAAAAACATTCCAAGTGCTTAGACCACATATACAAAGTTTAAAACAAATTTTCAGAAAGAGGCTAGCATAAAAAACGTTCAAGATATTAATCAGAGTCATCTTTCAATTTCATAAAATGATGGCTGACAAATTTGTGAAGTTTTAAATCAAATTTGCAGATACTTACTTTGCAACTATGCCACGTTATTTATGTGATTAAAAACTAGTTTTTGACCTGATCTTTTGATCTTTGGCACTTCATCCTCTCCATCTCCTCTTAAACATTAATTAAAATTTTAGCAAAAGGATATCACTTCACTTCCCACCCTATCTTGAGCAAAAAAAAAAAGAGAAAAAAAAGAAAAAAAAAAATAAAAATCAATCAAGCTCAACCCCATCTCCTCCCAGTATCTGTAAAATGTCGGCTTGAAATTCAATTTCATATCTCTCAAGCTTTCATGTAGCAAAAGACAGTTCACTTCTTAACAAAATAAATCACTTCTGTGATTGCCATGCTGACCTCTCTGAATTAGGAAAATTCAAAGTGAAAAATGTAATTATCACCCCAGAACAATCTGTATACATCTGGAGCTAATTTTAGATTCATTTTGCACATCATTTTTCATATTCTGCCAAAAATTACAGCGGCTATGTAACTTTAAAAAGACTTCGAGGTCTTTGTGATTTTATTGGTTTATTTCCACTATTTCCAAGCTTCTGCAGCTCTGCTGAGCAATCCCGATATCCTCAATTTGATTAGATTAGCATTAAGTGGCATTGTGACACATGTGACAAATAGATGCATTAGAGCACGTCATTTATTCCTTATCCTTTCCTCTTCCCAAAACCAAACAAGTGATGTACAGAATAGAGCACAACATGATTTTAAAAAAGATTAGACTACTCTACCAAAAAAGAAGGAAAGGTCAACTACTAATTATTGATACAAGCAGCACAGATACCAAAAATTCATTTTTAAAATATCAATCTGTCAGGCACGTATTTAATACTCAGATTAGTTTTACTCTTAACATATTAATAAGAACAGAAAAACTTATATATGGATTTCTTGGTAGCAAAGATTCTTTTCTAATTTAAATCAGCAGCAAATTGGTATTATTGAAGTCATGAACAACGTCCACTTTCAGTATTGCCATATGTAATATAACCATCTCTAAACTCCAAAAGTTTCATAAGGAAATTAAATTCCTTTCAGGGTGAAAACATTATTTCCTGAGGAAGATGGAAAACCAGATGAGCAAAGTTCTAGATACAGTCATTAATAATAAGCTCACTAGAAAACATAACTACTCTTCACTAGTTCATTGTAAAATCTATTAGGTGTAATCTCCAGAAGTAATTGTTCTTATTGCACTTCATTGACAATGCAGACTATCGATTTTTCACACCTTCTATGATTCTTTCATTTGTATTCATGAAATGTCTATCAGCACACTCTAAATAAATTTGGCAATATAGGCACTAAAACGAATAAATCGATGTGAAGAAACATTAATTTTGCATTATCCTTATTCGTCAGGCAAGCAAGCCATAAGGGTTGTAAATGAAGGTCAAAGGTTTTGAAATGGGTCAGAACCCTTGACCTCTAGACCAATACCATTCCCATTAAAAAAAGGCTATTTTAAAGTTTTAAGTGGGGGAATTTACTACCAGAAAGGTATCATTTTTAAGGCAGCCAAAGGAAAAAAGAAAGGCTCAATAACAACAGTCTCCCGTTTAATTACAAAAAAGAAAGCAAGAAACCCCAAAAGAAAATCCAATTAATATAGCACACACAATATTGAGAAAGTTCCTTGGGCTCTGGTGCTTTTCTAACCACAGGAACAGACAATTCTCAGATTCTTAAACATCTAAAATCACTTTGCCTTTAGGAATATAGAATGCCCCAAAGTGCTGACAACTAGGGTCGCTTCCTTAAATTTTTCTCAAATTCCTAGTACTTGTCAAATCAATTAGGAATGACAAGGTTTCCCAAGTATTTATCACTCATTTCATAACCTCTACACAAAAAGAAAAATTCTGTTCATCCCAGAGGATTCAGCATGCCAAGATGCAGAAATCAATCTGTTTCCTTAATATTTTATGGATCCTATTTTATCTTTCCAAAATGACAGCAAAGAATTACTCAGGCACACCACCATCAAGGTTATGTAAATGCTCAATAGGAAGGTACCGTAACGCTTCAGTACCTTCTCTCTCCAACTGAATAGACACAATTACTAGGGCTTTTTTTTTTTTAATCAAAAGATCTCATATGTAACCTTTTTATCTATTACACATAATCTTAAATCTAAAAATCAAAGTAAAATTTTAACTGTAATTTCCATTGTGCTCAAAGACAGCAATTTCAGACGACAGTGTTACTTAAATCTCTCACCTGAGAGCAAAGAAGCATCACCAGCTCCACAACTGAACTGCTAGATTTCATACACACAAGACCTACCAAAAGGGAAAAATGGTATACATGAATGCATGTTTATATGGCACCAGATGTTAACACAAACTATTCTGAAGTGCAATAGATTAGAAACATTTTGACAATCAAAAAACAAAGCTGAAATTCTCATACCACTTCCAGTTCAATTTTGTACATTAGTAGTAAAACATAATTTTGTACTTCAGTAGTACAAAATAAAAGTGTGTATGAGAGAGGAAGATTATGAATTCCATGCCTCAAATTTAAAGATGTAGCTAACAGTAATACATTATCTCAATTATTCACAGTTTCATGAATGTTTTTATGCCAAAACAATCAGAAGTGTGGTTAACGTGTTATATTAATCCACTGTATCTACATTTTCCAATTTCTTGAAGGACTGGGTCATTATATATGCAGAGAAGGGAAATGGCTTTATGACCTTTGCTTTCTCCATTGCGCGTTCTCCTTTCAGCCCCCAGCTATCAATCAAGTTTCCATTTTGTTTCATGGCAGCAGACATCCCAAACACTCTTATTAGTACTTTGACCCTTAACCCCACACTAAACCTGAGCAGAAGTGCAAGCAGTAACCTATTATATATTCTCAATTGTTTATAAACTAATTTGACTATTAGTATTTGTATTCGCATTTTGTTTTCAGTTTGTCTATAACTGGTATTCAGACCTAAAAAAATCGGTTTTATGTGTTAGTTTTTGCCTAGACAGTTCATACACAGCACAATATTTTTTCCTGCTTTTTTTTTGGTCATGCAATTTACAAAATACTCACCTCTCCTTGTATATAATCTATATTATAGGCAAAATACTTTGAAACCAGATTGTTTTCTTTATCTTCAGATAAGGAAAAAAAAGTAACCAAATAGGCTAGCCTTGAGAAAAAACTCATTCCCGTTATTCTTACTGAATGAATGAAATAAACACATTACAAGGCAGCTTCCATTAAAGCGTTTGTCAGCAAAGGTCATGCCCACATGTATAATCAAATGTAGAAACCCATCTTTTTCAGTCTTATAGAAGACAATTCATATGTTTCTTCCTGCCACTTCTTCCTATCCCAAAACCTGGGCAACACAAATTCCTAAACTAACGTTACTTTTGGTGAAGTTTAATGAATTCTGTTTCCATATCGGCAATCTTCAGTAAAACGCTCCCAAGCTTTTCAATACCCTCACTGTGCTTCTGACAACGTTAACCATATTCAGCACCAAATACAGGATGTTCACCCTAACCCATAAAACAAGTAGTTTAAAAAAATCTTTTTTAAAAAGAAATGTAATTCCCCAGGAATCAACTAGATCTATTAATGCAACACAGCTCCCGTGCAAGCCATCAGCTCAAGTAAAGCAACTACGAGCTTCTAACTTGGGAATGCTTCAAGTCGCAACAAGCTCACGCTTCTAAGTTCACTGCTTTAACTGGACAAAAATTCTAATTCTCACTCTAAAAATCAGTGAACAAAGGAATTTATATGATACAACCAAACTACGAGAAAAATCAAAAAATTGTGTTTGTTACTAAATCCAGTGCCGAAATAAACACAGTTTTCTCAATTGAGGACAATAACATCTGCATTGCAGACCTGAGCCTCGTTTCTAAAAAGAGAAACCCACCAGTAGAAAAAACCTTCAGTCATCTCAAGTTCAACTGTTTTAGGCCAACACAAGAAATAGCCTTGATCGTTGTTGTGCACCTGAATCATCATCTTGTAAGAAATACCAGAGAATTCTTCTCAATATTGACAATATACTCCTCTTACCTGTATGACTGCCTTACAATTAAAAACCAAAAAGCCAGGAGCAGATTCACATGCAAGAAATACATCATAACACGTTCTGCTGACATAGTTCCCAAGAAGCCTTTCTGTTCCAATATCATAGTAAAAATGCAAGACTTTTGGACTTAAATTATTTATACTTAACTACACTCTATATTTTACTTTGTATTGAAATATTGACCCTGAAATGGCATTTCCTTTTTAAGGCTCCACCACATTTCCTTTTTAAGGCTCCACCACAAGCTTCTATGGGACAATTTCCTGAAAGAGCTGGAAAACTATGGAGAAGACAACAGCAGCTGGTCCTACAACAATGAGATATAGATAATTATAAGATGAGATGGAGGCAAAGATGTAGCAGAGATGGCAAAGATGAGGCAGCAATGGCAACGACTTCAGAAAACTAAAACCTGAAGGAACAGGAGACAGTGAAATCCAACGGACAGCACCGTGTGGGAAGGCACTAGGAAAGCTTCTAAGGCAGAGCCAGTAGGAGAAAAACACAGCAATTTTGAGTCTCCAAAGTAAAACAAAGCACACACTAAAAGAACTTTTTTAAAATGGAAACTTACTTGTACCTTCTATCAGCAACTCCTGCCCGTGGCTGCCCAAAAGAGTCCGAGAAAGAAAGGGAGCAAAATCCACAAAAATCTCTCTCAGAAGCGGGGCAGCTTTTTCCAAAGCATGTTCAAGCCTGTCTGTAATACTAGTAGAGACATACACGTGATTAACAAAAAAAAGAAGGAAGCTGCTGAAATTTTGTAGAAAGGAATACAGGATTTGGCAATGCTTAAGTGATGTACATGTATAAGAAGGTGTCAATAATCTGACACTCTCATTCTCTCAAACCTTCATTAGGTAATGAAAAATCAGTAAAACAACATTCTTAAGTGATGGAGAATCAGAAGTATTAACTGTAATGTCAAAAATGTGAGTCACAGCACAACCGGTTAGATATTCAATTGAAGAAGTTACCTCATATTTGAAGCAGAATCCTCAGGCACTGAAGAAACTGTAGGGACAGATGGTAATTTTGAATTAGATGATCCCCTTCCTACAAGAGAAAATAACAAATAAACATATTATATAAGAAAGCATGCCAAGGGTTAGACAACTGGACCAGACACTAAAACCTCAAGCTCAGCCTCTTGAGAAACCGTGGTTTTTCAAGTGTGTGAGGACTAGGTAAACCCTTTCACCTCTTTGTACCTCAAACCTTTTTCACTGTAAGACTCCTGTTAACTTACGTTCATATTGACCAAGCACATCATGGCAAGCTTTATAAATTGTGCTCTAGAACAAACAGAAATTATTCAAGGAAGTCTTGCAATTTGCTGTGTGAAGGAAGTCACACTAGACTGCAGTGATCCCTTCCAGCCTTGTAAGGCATGGTAAGCCGCTTAACCTTAAGCAGTGAATACAAATGATGTCTTACACCCTTACTGCTCCTCTAGTGTACTAATAAATACTAATATAACTAATAGATACTCATACAAAGCCAAATGGTAACAATTTTTAAGCACCTCTTCTTCTTACTGGAAGTGTTCATCCAATTTCAAGTAACTTCCATAGAAATTAACTTTAACTTTTTGACTAAAATTTAAACATATTTATGTCAAAATGAAACTAAATAAAAAATGAGTGAGTACTTTTAACAGCCTGGCTTAAATTTTTGCAACACTGGGACTCTGACAAAGACAGCAATGATAAAATTCTCCATTGCACTGCCAGTATCATTAGCATGCTGGCAGTGCTAGAGCCTCATTTCTGAGTTATTAACTTTGCCACATCAGTTATTCAAAGGTTGATAGGGAAGACTGGGTCATTTATGTATCCCACGCTTATTTAAAAAAAATGCAATTGTGTTATGTCAAATTGACACTACATGGCTCTCATCAGCAGGACAGGAATCTCTAAATACTAAATTTTGCTGTTCAGTATAAAGAGAAATACAGCCTCCACACTGCAGAATGTATTGGTGTTGGCGATGATGAAGAGGGGGTAAGAAAGACAGCCAGAGATTTCACAGATATTTGCTGCCAGGATAGGAATGGTGACTCACAAATCTTGCATTGCATTCCAAACTGTAGAGAGGAATGTATCTTAGCAGACAGATTTCTGCGCGTTTCCCAAGAGCATGACTGCTTCTAGTCCATCTGCAAACCTACCACTCTCCAACCTTAAACCTTGTCCTATTCTCTTTCCTCTCACCTCACCAGATTCTTAAGCCACAGGAAAGGGGGGAAGCAAAAAAAAAAAGGAAAAAAGCTTGAAAGAAAACAAGCATTTCAGTTCTTAAATGTACCTTAGCAAAGACACGACCCTTCTCAGAGCCATAACTATAGAAAAATTTCTGAGCAACCCACCTACACCGGAGTGAGCCCAGTTAAGCGTGGTCTGTCAGGAAAAACACTGCTAAAGTCTTGAAAGTGTCTACCAAAATGTGTCAACTGCAACATTTCAAAGTCTTCCTACTTGACTGAAGTGGAAAAGATTTGTTAAAAGATGGCAAAGACAGATCCCGGAGATAAGACTTCTATTTCTCCTGTCAAATTTCAAAATTCTGCTCCAAAACACTGAGCTTCATCCCAGAAATGCTGGGGGTCTGTGGGTTTTGGTGGTTTTTCCTGTCTGGGGTACATGTTTTCTAATCTTGCTTCAAAGGCAGCATGGAAACTAATAAATAAATAAATAATAAATAAATAAATAAATATAATAAATAAACTAATACAACTGAATTTTTGCTCATTTCTTTTTTCATAGTTAGCAGGTATCCTCAATAAATGGAATTCGCTTATGCTTTTCATAAATTCAACCATGAAGCTCTTATTTTGACTTTTGCATGAAATGACGAAGTCCAAACGAAAAATTTTGAATGCATCATATAAAACAAAGGACAAGGAAGTGGGGAAGAAAGCTTTAGCCGAAAGCAAGGTAGAATATTAATTTTCTGCGCATCATTTCTTAAATAATTTATCTAATAAAAGGAAATCAAGGATATCTTTCTGGAATTTTCAATGATGATGCCTCATTTCCATAATAATTTTCCATGTCTTCGTGGATGTAACTCTATTTCTTTAAGATCCAGATTTACATAGTCAAAACACCAAAAATTATTTGGGGTATTTTCAAAGTAAAAAGCAGTCAAACGATGCGCCGAAAATAGAATGGAGTCTCCTGTACTGAAAAACGAAACAAAGCCCACAGAAGGCAACAAGCCACGTGATTCGGCAGTTCCAAAGAGGCCAGTTGTTTGTGGGATACTTCATAGCCACAGTCATTCTTTTTTCTTTTCTTACAAATACATATTTCTCGTTAATATGCACAATACACTGCCTGAGGGATTAAGACCTTAAAGCAATTATTTCATTTTCATTATAGGCTCTATACTTATAATTTCACTAAAATTCCCAGCTTTCTCTCTAATGAGAATACTGATGTTGGGCATTAAACAGGTCCCTCTAACTTGAAAACATTCTTAAATTCCCACACCCAGCAACTGACTTAAGCCCATGACCCGTTCACATGGGGAAATCAGCACACTGATCTGAATAATTTAACAGAACACAAAACTGGAATGGCAACCAAAGCTTTCAAAATAAGAAAGTCGCCTCAACAGGCAGATTGTCTTGTTACATAAAGGCTTGCACGCTTTTTACTACACATAAAATATGACCATTAATGCACTAAATTATCGGGTATGCTAGAAAATCAAAAGTATCTAAAACTAAAATCCCACTGTATTAAATGAGAGCAAATCAAGGATCACCTTATCGGTAAAAAATAAAACTTCACCAGGGCAGCACAGTAGCGTGAGTTTTACAGTTAAATGGGATTAAAATAATTCAGTGCAATATGTAGGCCACAGTAAAATAACCAAAGGAAAAATTAGTGAAAACTCAAAAGAAACAGAGCCATGAAACAGCGTAATATACGGGCTAACAGAGAGACACAGACTGGGGTGAGATGGATTTTTTGTTTCATTTTGTGGGACGAATTCATTTTTTTGTATGGTTTTCTCTTTTTATGCTCAATGGCACCGGCAAAAATGGGGCTTTGAGTGCAAGGTGAATCACCAACAACAGGTAGGACACAAATTATTTTCTTCTAGAAATCAAAATAAATGGTGCATAACAAATTAGGTATAAATGTAAAACTAAAGTTTTAACTTAAATCAACTTTTAATGGAGACATAACGTCAAAAGCACTGGTACTTTGATTTTGACCACAGCAAAAGACAGGCACCTATACAAACTGATACTCTTTTTGAAGATTATGTAAGGATATTTATGGATTGAATTCCTTCATGCTTAACAACACCGAAATCCGCATTCCAAACTCTTTAACTAAAAGGAGTGAATCTCAGATTTATCACAGCTGAGAATTTCAGGGTTTTTTTAGATTGTATTAGGCACAGTGATTTTTGCATTCAAATTTTGTTTTATGGAAGTACTTTTTGACTTTATTTAACTCAGAAGTAGCTTTTTAATTTACTGGTTTTTTCTGCCATAAGTAAAAAAATTAAAATACTCCAGCAGCATATTTTCACCCACAGCACACGTGGGTAAGTGCAGTAGCTACTTCAAACATGTGGAACTAAACTGACTTATCTCTTCCTTATCCTTTCACTGATAAACTGGCTCCTTCAAACTGTCAGTTTTACAGACATTTGCAAGAACATAAAAGAAAATGCAAATAGATCATCTGTCTAGTACCCTCACAGTGAAACCTTATTGTGTATTCAAGGTCCCCAAGGGTCTAAACGAATAATGTCTCCAGTAATAAAATATTGTTCAAGAAACTCCCTGTGCAATATCCTTGTGCTTTTGCATATACACTTACAAAATATGCTGGGCAATACACAGACAGTGTATGATATACTTTACCCTAGCAGGATGGAGATGAGTTAAAAAAAAAAAGAGAGAGAGTTGAATTAAATCACCATACCTCTTAATTTCGTACAACAGACCTACCTACATAAATATACTGACGCCCTTTTTGAAAGGAGTATCTGGCAAAATAATGAGGTCGTTCAAAAATCCAGCTCCAGAGCTGGAAGTGTACAGTGCAAGGCTACAATGAAAGGTTTTACAAGCTAATATAAAGGATCTGTTACGTAAACACATCTGTAGGTTAAAGCAAAACAGATTTCACAAAACAATAGTGCACTCTCTAAACAGAAGTTGCTTTACAACAGTTTTTATACTGAAACAGTATTAAACCATTTCCATAGCATTAGCATTGGAAATTTTTAAGTGCCAATCTGCTTTGGCAACCAGCCTTCATCTTCTGTCACTGTAAAGTTGGAATTCTCTTTGAAATGATTACAATAATCCACTGAATTTCTTGAATTACCTCTGCACTGATGGTAAATCACTCCATGTTTTCCTTACTTTAGCTTGTCTCCCACTAACTTATTTTATTGTGAGACTTCGAGGTTATATTCATCTATGAATGAGATTTGTTGATTTTTATACATCTTAGCAGAAGAAGTCAAATGTGGAAAAAAATTTACATTTTCCTATATGTAGGACTAGAATTCAGGAGTCACGACTGCTATTTTATCTCCCAGTACTGCTTATCCAAGCATCCTCCTCCTTTTTCACCTCAGCCTTTGACATGGCCCTGTTTATGAGTTAACACTTTGGGGAACAGCCCATGGCTCTGCTCAGGAGAGGCAGAAATCCTCCTGGCAGCTCTGTGTGGCCGAGAGGCAAAACAAGTGAAACCCAAAGAACTTCAAGCAAGAGGAGGAGGAGGCAGGCAACAGAAACTAAGTGGAACTTGTAAGCATTTTCTACACTAAGCCTGTCGGTAAGGTCAAAATGCAATTCACTCCCACTCCCACAGACTTTTCATACTCTCTCTTTATAAAAATTATTGAACAGTGAAAGTCTCAAAATTGCATTCTTTAGAGTGAAGCACTAATAAAACACTAATAAAAAAATAAAATTATATTTGAACAAACCGAACAGTGAAAGCCTCAAAATTGCATTAGAGTGAAGCACTCATTAAACACCAGTGAAATCCTTTGAGTACCTAAACAGAGAAACTGAGAGCATCAGAGAAAACAGTGGGAGGGACAACTGCAAAAAAGCTCAGAAAAGTTGATACCACTTCAGAACATCACAACTGTAATTGAAACAGTTGAAAGGAAAACAAGTGACAAACAAAACCACGTGCATCTCGCCAGTATACTCACAATAGCTCAGACAACTCCCCGAGTTCTGCCTACCCAAACGTTAGTCCCGCATTCCCAAGCGCCCTACCTGGACACATCTCTGCATCAAATCACACACCCAGCCTAGGAGCTGAGCCAAGGAAGAAGCAACTCCTCCTCCCTAGATTGCTGTTAGTGAACATGCTCTTTTGCTCAATACCACTCTCCGTAAGAAAGAAACAATTGGCTCAACAGGGGCTTTATTTTCTCTGTTCATTTCCAAGATCTTTCAACAATTGGAGCAGCAACACCAGCAGCCCAACACCTCCAATACCAGCCACCAGCAACACCCTGACAGGCAAGTTTAGACCATGAGGGGCATGTTTAGAATCATAGAATCAGACCTTTGAGATCATCGAGCCCAATCATGCCTGTCTCCCTACTCAGGAAAGGCTTTTTGTGCTGTGAAATACTTGAACGAGTAAAGGTGAAGAAACTCCTCCTGCGAAAAGACTGGGCTGTCTGAAGTCAAAACGTGTTTTCACCCTTTCAAAGTATCAGAGGAACAAGAGTGAACTTTGATGGTTATCTTCCCAACTTGTCAACACTTTGTATTTAGTAGGCCAGGACACGTCACATGCACTTGATATGAGTTTAGGACAATCCTAAGGGTCACATTTCCGAGATACTCACAGACCTCAAGCTACAGGCAAGATGCAAACGTCGGGAAAAAGGATTGGGAAGGACGCTGATGAATTCTGAGCACACGTAAACGGCAACAGAGGCATCTGGAACCACACAGACTGACCAATATTTCAACATAGATCCTCCCCTGACCAAGCAATTCTGACACCACATTTACAGGTGGAGGATGCTCACGTCCTATATAAAATTTATTCCCAAATTATGTTTATGTACACATTGCAACGAAAACACGATCCCTTGCTGTTTAATCCCATTTCAGTGTCCGCATCCCATTCCCACCTCTGTTGTGGAATACAAGGACTCAAGTCTCCACAGGAAAGCATTATGTGTTATTATATTAAGGCTCCGTTTCCTTATTGGGTTTTAAAACAGATCAAACATGCATACAAAACTCATTTTAAAGGAATTCCTTGACTTCAGAAAAAACAGCTGCAACGTATTTTAAAATGCAGCAAAAATGTTTAATAGCCTTTGTAAAAAAAGTGAAAAAGTCCAAAATTTAAATTCACTACATAAACTCCTAATCTAAGCATTTTTTAAAAAATAATATTTTTTTTTCTTAATTATAAAAGCTAACAGATTTACTATGCGTGTTAGTGGAATAAAATTAGAACAATGTGTTGATTCTCTGCTACACGAAAATAAAAATTAGTGAATAATGTGTGATTTGAATGCAGGGGAAAATTATATATATTATATTTTGGTTAAATAGGAAGCTCACTTATTGCTGCTTGCATCCTCAAATAAAAAATTAAAGACTTTAAAAAGACCTTTATTTCAAACTTAAATGTGCACAATTTACTACAAACATAACTGTAAACCACTCCAACGCTGCAAAATTTTTGTTTTCATGCCATTATTTTACTCAGGAAAAAAGAAACAGTCTCACATTTTAAACTCTTTAATGCATGATTTCATTTATCCCTTTATTTTTTCTGCCAGTCTAAACATGTCTACTATTTTTAATACCGATTAGTTTCTTTTTATGCATATCAGTTCAGATTACATGCTCATTTTTTGCCAAAACTCCCAGACATGCTGCAAGTCACAGAGTTACAAACTACATCAGTATTGTTTATTGTCTGGATTTCTTATACATTCTACAGGCACAGCAGCACTTTTTTTTCTTCTATACATTCTTAAAAGAATGACTAAATATGAAAATTAGTGTTCATCTGTAATGTTTCTATTGAAAGCAAGTGAATACTGACTTGAGAAATTTTAATAATTAAACCTATATCTAACCTGAATAAATCAGTAGAAGTTAACATAAGGAGCTAACAGATCAGCAATTATTTTACAGTTTCAATATAAGTAAGATTTTATTATTTTAATAACAGATTAGCTGCTCAGAGCCAATCTTTCCCAAAGAACTGTGATATTTTTTAGAACAGCTAATTTTCCTAGTCCAAACACTACTCCTAGAGCAGCATAGTTCTACCTTATGCAATTTCAGTGACAAAATGGATTCCTCCTTTTGCAAAGAATAAGAACATATTAGATTTCAGTAGCTTTTCTTTCCATTTATTGGGCTGAAAAAAACACTTTTTGTTTTCCCAAGAAATGCAATGAAGTTGAAGATGGCAACAAATACCTTCCAGATACACAAGTACTGGAGGACATTAAAATGGATTACACCTTGTTCCTCAGATTTTCCAGTTAGGATGCAAGATCATATAAACAGGATGCAAGAAACTCAAACATTGAAAAGAAACACCAATACTCAGGCATAGACTGAGATTTCCTGAAGATGCAAGTCAGTTCTAAGTCTTGACGTTAAACTTAATTGGCACAAACAATTATGAGATCCTACACTGCCTTGTGACTTAAACATGGCTAAGTAGAAAAGCATGCCTTTGACACAGCATATAAGATTAAACATCATTTATCTCACACAGAACGACCAGAGAGACTAAGGGTTCAAAGGACCACTTGCTTATAAACAACCTACTCAATTTTGTCCCCACAGAAAAAAAATCTGTCCAAAGCAATTAGTTCAGTATCAACATTGAATCTGACCTCAGGCTAAAGCTATTGGAAACATATATAATTTTCAGTCCTGCTCAGTACTAATGGATATATCCTTGGACAAATAATCTACAACTTATAAATGAGCTTATATTTTGCATAGCAAAAAATCTGTCTCTAGAATATACTGTATTGATACTAAATACACGTTAATACAGTATGCCTGCTTTACAAAAACTGTGAGAAATCTTGCAATTATGACAATTGCTCAGACATTTGCATTTGTTCCGCTACATGAAGGCAACAGGAAAACCCTCAAAAAGTTAAGCAAAGCTTTTTATTAATACAACACAATTTTAGTAAATTTGATTTACAAATAGATTATTTTTTACATTTGTGTAGCTACAGCATCAAAACTAGTAATAATAAAATGATCATGGGCAGTAAACTTTCAGAAAACATCAAAAAGGTCAGATTTTTTATATTCATGAATTCATACAACATCACTGGCAGTCGGTCCAGTTTAACCTAGAGTCACGTCTATTTTACTGGAAAGAATCCGATACTGGGCTTTGTTAGAGGTACAGATTCCAGGCCTGCAAGCTGTTACGTGAGGGCATATGACAAAGATATAGACAAAGTCATATGCAGGATATAAAGGTCTTTTGTCTTACTTGGTAACTTTGGACATGTTATACCACATACACTCCAGAAGTGAGTGATAGATAGATAGATAGATAGATAGATAGATAGATAGATAGATAGATAGATAGATAGATAAATACCACATACACTCAAGAAGTTATAAATAAATAAATGTGTAAAATGTCATCTTCCCAAATTATTGGTACATTTTTTCCCTAAGAAAATACAACCAGCAATAAGTATCAATAGTCTTAGTACAAGACTCATCTGTAGACAAATTATAATATATACACACTAATCCGTATCACAACAGAATGACTTGATGTCATTTATGACAATGTCTAAAAAACAATTTTTCCTATCTACAGTGTTTTGACATATGGATAACTACTGAAAAACATCTCAACTTCACGTAACACACAACAAAAAAAAAAGGGAACACAAACTTGCTAATTCGTATTCAGAGTGAATGGTGAGGGAGGAAGAAGTAAGACATGAAGGATTGGGATTTAAATTGTTCAATTTACCCTTACTCACCAGGAGATTCTCCTGACAAATCCAGGGCTTGGGCTGAGTCTAAAGAAGAAACCACACTGACAGCATTTGTTGGAATACCCACAGCAGCTGTAGAAGAAGAAACGGTTGATTTCTTCGGTGGTACGACAACACTCCTAGGTGAAGACAAAAAGTTAGGAACTAATGTTGTGTGAAGGTTCACAAACCATGTTCCTTGTTTACACATCTAGCATGTGCACCTCCATGTCCTCCAAAAACACCATTCCCTTCCTGTTTTCTTTTTCCATCATCTTTGGCAATCTACCGTAACCTTCACTCCTGCTTTCATAAAACCCACTAAAAATAAGCACACAGTTAGAAGATCAGCAGGATACGTGACCAACAAGGAGGTTTACTTTTCACCTTAGTTTGCATAAGATTCAGTTTTAAATTTCAGGAAACTATTTAGAAAAGATATCACAGTATTTTAAATTAAGACAAACCATCAACACTGAAGGTTTCCCTGACAGTACTACTTCTGATATTCTAATACAGAACAGAAGGACAAGCTATAGATAAAAACATCCTAACACATACCCATGTGCACATAACTTAAAAATATGGCTAAGGCATCAATTTGAATATATCTTGTCAAACAAGTTTTACTTATATAACAAATCAAAGCATTCTTTGGAGTTGGAGACAGAATTTCCATCTTTTACAGAAGTTAAATGTCAAGCCTTATAGTCAGCATTAAAGATTGCGAAAGAGGAAAAGATGCAAAGTGACACGTTAGGCATGGAGATTTATCTCATGTGTTACTAAGACATCTATTTATGCTATACCAATTTCAATTAAATTGTAGTACTTTATTCCAAATACCTTAAAGGCCTTGTTAAGCATACGTTAAAGGCATTTTTAATTGCAAGTTAGCTCCATAAACATGCAAAACCCCAGCTAATGAGGTAAAGAGTACAGCTGATATATAATGCACTCCCACAGCAGCGCTTACTTTTAATTACCTGGTGTTAACCGTAAGCCAAAAGTCTTCAATATTCAATTTATTTAATCACATCTTTTGTTGACAGTACTGTAACTACACACTGAAAGTATTCCCTTAATAGCTTTAAAATATTCATTTTCTAAATAAAGTAACTTAGAAACCTGACCCAAATTCAGGTGTGATAAAAACAACCAAAGAAGTTCTGCCAACTATTTCTAAAATAGTTCTTGCTAGAAAAACGGACTGTATTTGACTCCCTTCTTGAGACCAAAGGATGCCACAGAACCTAGAGCATGTTACTGATTAAATCGGCCCTCCTTACTGGCAGGAGTAGGCAAACACCATACTTGGAGGCAGAACATGTCATATCATTGTAAGGGTGACTGGTAATGTTAACTATACACTAAAAAAACAGAAGCAACAACACCTGAGCCCCGAAGTCAAGACATTGTGCCTACACCATGAATTCTGCTCATACGTTTGTCTCAGTTTCCCTGATGCAAAAAAAATCACATATTTAGACTGTCTTCTAAATTATAGCCACACTACTAATTAATTTTCCATCATCCACGTATAAGAGAGGGATCTCTCGCCCAAGATTCTGGGGCATTCACTGTCTGGAAACTTGCTACTATTCTGTAACACACATTCAAATACCCGGAAATACATTCGAATACTAGGAAATCAGTACAAGTTTACTGAGTATGAGATGCACCTACACAGAGTAAACTTTTGGACACTTCTCTGACATTCATGACCCAGCACTGAAGCCCAGGTGTGTTCCTTCACAAATTTTAAATTCTCTTACTGTATAGCTATGCAAGTCAAGAAATATCAGTCAATAATATTTAAGTCAAGTCATACAGACTTATTACAAATGCTATTTGTAATAGACTACTGTAATATTTGTAATAGACTACTGCCTCTTCATGTGGATTCTATGAGCTCTCAGAGCATGAGTTGGAAATATTGGAAATATTTCTTTGCACACTCACCAAGTTACAGAAACAATTACCCATTTTCGGCCAATACACACACAATTGTACTGGCTGCAAGATGGTACAGGAGTATGTTTAGTGACAAATTTTGGTGCACACATAGATGGCAATTGTGTATACAGAGCTTGTGTCTGTCCAAAACATTCATGTTAATTCATGTTGTTAAATTCCGTGAAATTAATTTTAAACTGGAAAACATCAAAATACCTTGAGGGTCAAAGCAAATCTTCTCTAGAGGTTTTCCATTTCCAGGGCTTAAAGTCAATCAGAATTCTCTCAAAGTGTCAAATCAGAATGGCTGTGTCCTCTGAATGCCTATAAATGCTACTGATCCCACTCTCTGACTCTAAAAGGAGCCCCAGGAGCTATGAAAGAAGGCGGCATTTTAAGTCTTAAAAGGCAAACCAGATGCACACTTAAAATTACACATAAACGGCTGAATTTCAACTAATTTTATGTATTAGAACTGCCTCCTTTCAGATGAAATTACAGAAATAAACATGCTAGAAGATTCAAGAAGGAATTTTAGAACAGGACTAAATTTTAGCACTACCACAAGTCCCTCAGAGGGCAAGTGACAGTTCTGGAACTGCACAGAAAGAGGTGCAGCCAGAGCTGTTACCTTAACACCGCTCACCTGCAGGTGACAACGAGTGGAGACAAAAGCAACCCCAGCTACAAGTGTCTTTCGTTCTCTGTGTTGTTTCTGACACAACACTATATATCACCATTCCTTCCTGTAAACTTCTACTGACCTTCAGTGTGCTTAACTGCAGCTGCATCGAGGGAGCAGTTGGGGTGAGCTGTCAGACTCTCCATAGCTACCCAAGGAGAGGTGCACTCAGGCAAAGGAACTGGGCTTCCCCCGAGGCTGCAACAGACAGCACTAAATGACCACAATAGTCCCTTTTGCCTTTTAAGATTTTTGTATGCCTTCTCACCTTCACATCTGTAGAAGTTCGGGGAAACAAGTACAGCTGCTACTCTCATCTTCGGTAACCACGAAGTACGTGAAAAAGGAATTATAATTTTCAATGTCTAGCAATGGCACTCACTTAAGGAAGATACTCCAATCACGAACATCAGGAACGTGGCACTAATACAAGTAAAGCAGAGCTCTTAGCAGGACTATATTTTTTATTTTAATTACTCATCATTCTTTTTGCTTTGATTCAAGGAATAAAAATGAGTAAGTAGAGGTTTCAGACTTCGAAACACAGAAGAACGCATGCTGCCTCAAACAGTACACATGGGGGTGCACATGTGTATTCCAGACACAGTTAGCACACGCTTTGAGCAAGAGACACTGGCACTCACAAAGTGCTCTGAGAAACTTAGGTTATCAGATCCTGCTGGAAAAAAGTTTCCATTTTTAGCTACCAAAAAAAAATATCTACTTCATAAATTCTACAATAATCCCTATATATAAAGGTCATGTTAGATCTCAGTTCCCTCAGCCTCCAGCTTGCTTAAGGATTCAGAGCACTCACCAAAGGCTTCTGCTGTGCTTCCTAACCGTTCAGTGAGATAAAAAGCAACAAGACAGGGGCTGAAGAAAGTGCTGCTTCATATTAAAAAAGGTGAACCTTGGAAGGAAACAGAGGCTTTGAACAACTCACCATAAAGCTGTTCTCTAGCCTCAGACTAGTTCTGAACACAATTTATTTTAGATAGTCGTCTTCAACAGCCAACCGAAATTATTCCAATTTTTCCAGCCAAAATAAAATAAACAGTATTTCTGGTAAGGAAAGAAGGTCTCTTTTCCTAACTGCTGTGTCAATTTGAAGCAACAGCCAAAAGCAGCACTGGATATTGTCCAAAACATGATGCAAAGAAACTCCAAACCTTGAATATACTGCCTGCCCCTGTGTCTTCTGGTCAGTTGCCACAGCTTTCTGATTCAAAAACCACTCAAAACAGTTCAAGAACAACAAACCAGAACACTGAAACATCTTAACATAATTACTTTATAGCTATGCTGCATTATTTGTAATAGAATGTTTATCACTATGAATATCTTCCCTTTAAACAGTACAACTGGCCGGTGTTACATTGCCAAATTTGTTTTAGGAGCTTCCACTTCCAGGCCTTCTTCGAGGTATGAAAATACAGTTCGGCAATCACACACAGATTCACATTTACCACATACTGGAAAGCAAACTAAGATATTTGAAGCATAAACATTGGTCATGTTTATTTACACTCTCATACACCTACATTTTTCCTTCTTTATGTAATAATTTGAAATTTTCTCTGAAAATTTAGGTGGGAATAAAAATGTGTCCAAATAGAAATATCCACCCTTAACTAGCAATGGTCCTTTTTTTTCCTCTTTTGAAAGATTATGTAAATGCTAATACAAGTAAAATGAATGCAGCTGGGAAAAAGCATGTATAAGACTGTGGAAAAATCAAGATTAAATATTGTAGTAAATAAACTGGGTGGAAAACATGGAGTGCTTAGCACATTATCAGATCAAATCAATTTATCGGAGAAGCATTTTAAAATTTAATGTGCTTTCAACTTATCTCAAATAACAGGGCATTTGCTTTTAAAGAGTACACAGATAAGACAGTCCTTTTTTGTAGCTAAACTGATGAGTATTTCTTAAGTTAAATACTACTACACATGTGAATAAAATATTCCTAAATGGCCTTAGAGTATATTTCGTTGGATCTACAAAAATATTTTAAAAAGCATCTGTAATCATGCATTAATTTCAATTAACTCTATACTTTGGCCTTATATTTGTATATTATAACATGCACTATCACAATATTCAGAAACAGGAGAAACAAAATAAACTAGAAAAACGGCATAAAAAATATTCTTAAGGTGTATTCCAAGTAGCCTTCAAGCACTACGGTAAAAATGATAGTTTAGTTGCCTCATTTACATAACTATATTAGACGTTTGCCTTTTTTAATTTAAAATCAAATATTTAAGGTTTAAAGTAGGAATTTACAACACGTGAACTGAAAAACGTAGGTCAGGCATAGTGAGAACCAGCCACCATAAATACATCTTAGCCAGAAGGTCAGGGTGTTATTAGTCCCAATTACGCTGAAGTGTAAGAAGCCTTCGTGTTGCAGACAATTATTCACTGCTGAATGAGCACAAACCACTGAGCTGAGCGCTGACTTCCACCACAGACAAAGCCTTACACGATATGATCTCCTCTGTCAAATTCTATAAGGGTTTTCTTATTGAAAGCTTTCTTGGTTTCAGACCACTGACTCTTCTGTTTCAATACAAAGATACAAAATACCTATAAGTATGTCCTAAATTTTTAGCATATTTCCTTAAATCTTTTTTTTTTTTCTCTTTTAAGTTGGCAAGTCTGCAATTAATTTTAAGCACATTTCAAGTTACAAATTTTCCTTGGGTGTAAGTCAACTACTCCTAATACAACATGGGTGAGGCCAAACTGATGACCTCATTATAATTTAAAAATACTTGCATGAGTACTAATTCTTCTTGACATGTAGGAATTTATACATTTTAATTCTCAGCCTTCCATTTTTTTAGCATGGAACAGCAACACCAGTGACAGTTTGGCTGTTTCCCTATGGGATAATGGTTTTAGTTCAAAAGCGAAAGAGGGTAGTCTTGTTCCAGGCTACCAGAACGGTGCTCACTGCAGGGCTCCTACGCAGTGAGTAAAAGATCAATAAAGAGGATCAGAGACTTATTTTTACCTCTACTTCATGAGTCAGGAAACCAGCCTGCCATGTCAGCATCATTCTACAGGCTCTGCTCTCTGTAGGTAATAGCCATTCTCTTATGTCCCCCTTCAAATACCCAAAAAGAAAGGAAGAACAAGAGTCTCAAAACCACAAGAGATCAGAGAGAGGCAAGAAAAGATGATAGATAGAAAGAAGAGCTGCTCATCACAGCGTATGTGCCTTGATCTCCAGATCCCCCATTCTCATATTCTGTCTCTACCTGTACCCGTTTTTCTTGACCTTCTCAGTGATGAGTTTATTCCTTTTACATTTGAGGCCCAAATCAATGACGGCTAAACTGTATTAATTCCATATAAAAAAGGACTTTGATTAAATTTAACTGTAATACCACAACCAACCATTACAAAGGTACGTGCGCACCTCTGACTGGCAAATATATAAACACAGGCTGAGCCAAAGTGGCTTACAGACGACATTCAAAAAAAGATAAATAAGCTTATTAACATATCTGTTCTGTAAGTTACAGCTTTGCTGCAGATTTAAGCTCTATGGTACATGACCATGACTTAAGAGCCTATATTCCTCTGAACCCTCAAGCATCAGGTTTCTACGATGACATGATTATTGAAGGTTTCCACAAAGAGCCGTAAAAGCCAGGAGAGACCAAGGTTTTATTTTAAATTGCACAGTAAAATGGGCAAGTGATAGCTTATGGATTTTATTAGGCTAACTGAAGAGAAATGTAATTTTTCTTTTTATCCTTTTTAGCTTTGGTTATTTTTATTTCTGTTTTATTTAAACTTGCTTGCATTAGCTCCTTCTCTTTTTCTACAAGGTTACTACTAAATAAGAAAACTACTGTTTTAGGACACGCTGAAATTGGAACATTAATTCACGTCCCTATGGGTCTTGGGAAAAAGCCAAGGCAAGTCTTGAACTTTATAATGATAAACTCCTGGCACCCACTAATCACAAGATTGCATCTTCACATAAGATAAGGGGAAGATTTTTGGCATGGGAATGAACACATACACCTAGTTGTTTGCAAAGGCTTGCAACCCGGCAGCCTTTCAGTAAGGCTTCACTCACATAGCTGTTACTGTATACTCTCCAGCTACGGCTGGGAAGTTGATAATCCTTAAGATATGAGGAGAGTTTTGATTTCTGACACAGCATTCCTGAGATAAATGCAGGATCAGAGAGATGCTTTGAAATTCCCAGAGATACCTCACTAGTCAGCTGCTATACGAGAACAACTTTTAACAGTATCTTTAAAAAGAAAATGTTAAATCACAGAACTTGTGTTTGCTATCAAACAATACATTAAATATAAACCAGACACAGAAAATAAGAGAGTAACCCACTTTCCCAACGTACCTCAGTATTTTTGTCTACCCCAGAGATAAAAGCTCCTGTTTCCAACAGCTTCTTGCAAAAAGATTTTTTTTTCCGCGGTACAATTCCTCCCTACTGTTGTCACTGGGTGTCACTTCAGAGAATAAACTTGTAGTTTAAGCAGAGTTCTACTGTACGAAGATACAGCCACCTTCAACGGTCACGACACTTTTCTGTCTATATTATTTTAAATATAAATCTTTCACAGACCCAGTTATTCTGTCTTTTGGATTAACTGATTCACTAGCTAGTTAGCAACTTGCCTTATCATGGATCAACATATTTACCACAATGCAAGAGTGTGGATGTCACTACCAGATGGAAACTGACTAGAGGGAAGACTTCTACATCGCTAAGTCCACGTCCACCTCCCTGACATACCCCCAGAAGGAAGGAAATTAAAACCTAAGCCACCTCCAAACACAGAGCTGCTGACACACCAAGATCACGTGCAAATGCTGAAGGACAAAAGATTTTTTACTAGCTCATGACCTTTTCCTCACATATTTAGCCCCACCCACTCAACACAAAGCCATAGGAAACCGATACCCGCAAGGCATCCCTGTGGAGCCGTGAAGGCAGCTATGTAAACCCCGACAAAACCCCTCACCCTCTCCCCTTCCATCCATAAGCACTGGCTGCTGCTTCAGTCCATGCACCCCCTTCCCTTCGCTGCATACATTCCTCCACAAGACCAGCTTCCTTTCAGTGTCTGACACGGTAATGGTGTCTCAAGGTTAAGCGAGAGACTTTAAGAGTTGTGGTTACAAATAGCTGGCACTTCGGAGGTGGGAAAACAAGAGTCCATCCAGGACAGCGCGGCACTGGAAAAAGTAAAAGGGGAAAACCAGCAAGTAGTTCAAATTTTCAGTTACTTGCTTTACAAAACACACTGCAATTTAAGGTTTTGCGGTGGGGTGTTTTTGTTATTTCAGTGATTTTGTAACTCTACAGATAAAAGAACAGAGAACTGCAAGTGATTGAAGGGCTGTTGCCAATGCCCAGTATTTCACTAGTGTACATGTTATCAAATTAAATCACAGTTTCCTCTGATAAGAAAGTTTTGCAGGCATGATCTATCTTGGATATCAGGACTGCAAATGCCCCGTCGCTGTCTCGTTAACCTCCTTTACACCAAGAGCTGAAATATAATTACTAAATGCAACACGCACCTCTGTACCAGATCTCTACACAAATGTTTTCTGGTTCAAACCTTTACCACCCAGCAATGAACAACAAGAATTCCAGAGGAAAAACATTACTCACAGGCTAAAACACTATGCTATTTCCCATCAACTGCCCACTCACTGTAAAATGCAAGGGGAAGTGCTGAAAGCACTTAGGCAGCAGCAGGGAGAGAAGGGTGACAAGTTCTAATTCAGTGTGGCTCTTTTTGGGCCCCTCACTCCAAGGACACTGAGAGGCTGGAGAGTGTCCAGAGAAGGGCTACAAGGCTGGGGAGGGGATGGAGAACAAACCCTATGAGGAGAGACTGAGGGACCTGGGGGTGTTTAGCTTGAAGAAGAGGAGGCTGAGGGGAGACCTAATCCCTGTCTGCAACTGCCTGAAAGGAGGCTGTGACGGGGTGGGTGCTGGGCTCTGCTCACAAGTGACAGCGATGGGACGAGAGGAAATGGGCACAAGTTGTGCCAGAGGAGGTTTAGACTGGACATTGGGAAGAATTTCTTCCCTGAAAGGGTGGTCAGGGATTGGCACAGCTGCCCAGGGAGGGGGTGGGGTCGCCATCCCTGGAGGGGTTTAAAAGACGGGTGGATGAGTTTCTTAGGGGCAGGGTTTAGTGGGGAGACAGGCACGGTTGGACTCGATCTCGGAGGTTTCTTCCAACCTTATGATTCTGTGATTCTCCCAGTTTTTCACCTCTGCCCCAAGTCTTCTACTGCTCCCAAAATAAGTCCTCCTGTTTAGCACCACAAGCAGAACACACAGTTTACTTTGAGATGAAAGCAAAAGGATCAAATGCTAAAGTACAGACTCTGTGACTAATCTACCTAGACAACCTCCACCAGCTCTTCGCCCACTAGAGATATGGCAACCTGACCTGAGAAGAAGTGACAGCAGCATCCACACCCCTGGCAGAGCTGCACTCCTTTCTTTGGCCATCTAAGTTGGCAGCCATTGAATGCAACCACCAGAGCCAGAAGAACTTCGGCAATAAGCAGAGAATCAGACACTGGCACGGTAACAAGGGATCCCCTTGCACCAGACCGACTGCAGGACTTCTGGAAATGACCAAGGCTTTCCAGAGGCAGGAATGCAAGTGTTCTAGGATTCTTTCTTTTGTTCTTTGTTTTCTTTGTTGTTTTGGGAAATCCTGGAGGGGTAAAATTCAGGAAGGGTAGTAATGACAATGTGGTCTACTATACTTGGGAAAACATAAGGAGCTAATGACACTGAGATGTATGGGACTCCAACATTTACTATCAGTAAACAGTCTTCAATCCAAAAGGAAAAGGAAGAGAAACAAAAAAGGAATGCCCCATTTTAAATCCACCACAGCACTCAAGTATTAAGGCAGGCAGATATTCATTAAAATTAAACAAAATTTTAAAAGCTATTATTACAACAAAGTAAATCTAAAAGCTTAGGGATATATCTACTGAAGGAAGCCTGAAAGATTTAAAGCAGGACTTGAGCATCAAAGGCAGAACACAAATTCATTTTTGCAAATGATTATGGGAGCATTCTACAGGTAGAAGAACACCTAGATCATTACCCCATTGGTTTTGATGCATTTGTAACTATTGTATTATGAAATCAGTATTTCGCAGGCCCCTGGTAACATAAACTACACACAACAGATCAATACACAAGCTAATCTACACATCATTACATTAAGTTATTTAATGTCCATTTTATTCCCTGAGTCCTTTAAAATTGAGTAAATATGCACAGTACATCAGTTCTCACCTGCCAGTGCTGCAGTTAGGAAGACGAGAATAGGACAGATGAGCTTACACCCTTAATCTTCTCTTTTACTCTTGCAGCCATTTCTAGGCAATTTATTGGCTCTCTTACCATAGCGTTTCTGAGTTGTAACACATATGGACACAGAAAAGCTAACTAAAGTGGCTTCAAAACCCTTATGTACAACCCAATCACCAGTCCTTTTTCTTTTTCACAGTATTTCGTAGCATAACACAGCATCCCATGAATTGCAGAGCACACCTTCATGATGAACCTATGTGATGCTGGTGGACTTCGTAGTGAAAGGTTCTACTTGAAAATCACAGTGTCTTGGTTACATTAAGCACTAGATGACACCGTACAGGAGATTCGGTGAACTGAAACGTGAATTCTTCTGTTCCTTACAGATACCTTTAAGCAAAATGAAATAGCCCAAATATTTTAGAAGTTACATTACCTGTCAAAGGAATGGAACTGTACAGGCTGCTCAGCAGCTCCATTGCCAAGGACTCCAAGGAAGGCGGGAGGCAGAAGAGCAGCATCCACTGCAGTCCCATCAGCTGGTGTGCTTACCAAGCTTCTCAGGATGTCCTTTACATTGACATTTTTTGCAGCTGGTGCAGAGGTTGCAGGCTTACTGTCCTCAGTTCCCATCTCACTCCTGTCCTCCTGAGACTTATTCACTTCTAACGAGAGCGTGCACAGCACTTCACTGACTGCATCTGGACCTGCGCTAACGTTCCGAGGTCCTGCTTCAGCAACACTACCAGAACTGTTTGTTTGCCCTGAAGCAGGTTCCTCCCCAAGACCAGAATCCCTTCTTCGCACAGATGCTGTACTTTCTGAATCTTCTGCAGAGGCTGAAGCACTGATAGCAGCAGATGGGTTTTCCACATCTGTTCATACCAAAAAACAGAAAACACACTTTAAGTTCATTATTAACAGAACTGCATTCACCACATTGTTTCTAAAGAAGTAACACCAACAGGTGACAAGTGAAATAACACAGCTGTATTTCCTCTTGCCTACTTAGAGATTTCATACTATCTGTAAGCATTTAACAGGAAATTTAGAACGGAAAAATTTCCTTCTAAGTTCTGAGAAGCCCTAGAAAGTTATAACATTCAAAAACTGAGACAAGGAAATAGAAGACATTGACTCAACAGTCAAAGAATGAAAAATTAATTTATTTCACTAAATAAGAAGAGATTTAAGAAATCTCATGACAGAAACAAGAAGCTCCAATTCTATGCCTTGGCATTCTTAACCTTACACCAAATAGCAATGTGTCTGCAACAAGCATTTGTGACTACTTAGCTACTTGAGTGAGACCAACCACCTCCACACAGCAAACTCCACCTATAGATTAGGTTCTTCTTAGATCAGAAAAAGATTCGCGCAAATACAGCAGCAATTTGAATAGCATAATTTTGTTTAAGTGGTTACAATGCAAATATTTCTATACAATTACACATTAACTTCTACAGAATTTTAAGAGGCACAAGCCACATTATTTCATTTGGCCAAATAATTAACAGTTCACCTGTTGCAGGAGTTTCGTTATTCTCATTCTCCAGTTCCTTGAATGACTGGCTATGGTTTGGTGCTTGTCTTTCATTCTGGGGTTCCAGTATATCTCTATATTTTGAAACCATAAGCACAGAAATAAAATATACAACAGCCAAAGCCAAGAACTGAGCCTGTTTACTATCTTCCTGTAAAAAAAAAAAAAGGACACACAGATTTTTACATTACAATTTCAGCAGCATGTTTATTTTGTTAAAAAGTATGCCCAGCGCTACCATAAACAGACCAGGAGTAAGCTGATATGTCAACAATGGAAGAACAATATTCTCCATTCACAGTTTATCTCACCTATAAAGCTAGGGAATACAGCCATTGTACTCAAGTGGCACTAATCCTTTCATTTTTTATTTATAAATACAACAATTTTGACTAAGCTTTTGTGTTTTAACTACATGCTTCAAATTAGTGCAGAGACTAGGTCCCCTTTATTTATTTACAGGTGTTTCCTCTATTACATTTACTCAAATGTGCTGAGATATTAACAGCTTTTGCCGTGAAGTACAACCAGGCAAGTGCACTCAAAATTGTAAAAGCATTTATAAACTATCATATATTAATGAAGAAAGTGGAACAAATTCCAGAACCATGTTACAGTCTTATTTCACAGTATCACGGTATCATAAGGTTGGAAAAGACCTTTGCGATCATCGAGTCCAACCTATGACCCAACACCTACACCTACTCCTACTTGTCAACTACACCATGGCACTAAGAGCCCCATCCAATCTCTCCTTAAACACCTCCAGGGACGGTGACTCCACCACCTCCCTGGGCAGCGCATTCCAATGGCCAATCACCCTCTCAGGAAAGAACTTCTCCCTAATGTCATCAGATTGTCAAGACAGATGTACTCTACTATGTACACTTTAAAGAACTGGGAAACACGCATTTGCATTACACCTGTAACTTTGTGAGGAGATTTTAAGAAATTCTTATAACCCAATCCTAATAAGAACTATGCAGGTACCTTCCCAGTGTACTCAGTCAGTCCTAGTGAAACAGAGGAAAGAGCTGTGTCCCAGATCTGACCAGACATTATGATTACGTGTAAGCCTGTCTCCTCTGGCTGTCAAAGGAAGAAAAGATTTGTACGCTTTGGGATCAGAGAACTGAATATCTGGATCCTCACTGACCAATCAGTAAAAGGAAGGATGTTAGGAGTTTTCTTTTTCCCTAATTCACAACAGAGGGCTCAGGTAGGATTCAATTTTTCTCTCCGAGCAGTAAGTTAAAGCTCATTTTATTGTGATTGTAGTGCCTATTGAAGTTCCATATTTCATGAAGAGTACTTTAACAAGCCGCACTGGGAGCAGTTCTCTATTAAGAGCTAGATAACATAGCTGAATTCCATCAGTTACACTGAAGAAACAACCTATATTCCCCTTGGCTCAACCCAAATCCTTAACTTTCCTAGAGTAAAACAGAAAGGCTAAGCTAATAAGAGGTTGGCATTAGGCAAGCACAGGGCGAGACTGACTGAAATCCCCTACGATGGTAAGAATTGCAAAGAAATTTCTTGCTAAATAGATTTTTGCAAGACAAAGACAGTTTCCAACTTTAATAAAGTGATAAAGTGAATTAGCAATACCTCTTTCTTTATTTTTTTCTTGTATGTTTTTAGAACTACTTGAAATAAAGTTCATGTACTACTGGAAATACTAGTGGTTAAGAGGAATCCATCGGAATTCCTCCTATAAGGGTTCAAATCACGCCAATTACAATTCTATCTGCTGAACACAATGTAAGAAACTGCCTGCAAATCAAACATAAATTATTTAGATGCAAGCATAAGCAGCTCAGAGAAAAACTATTCCAAAACAGATGTTTTAAAGTCTACTTTTTCTCCACAGCTCAACACTGTATTCAAAAGGCAGAGTTATTGCATCATTTTATGTTTTGCTGTCAAACAGAAAACCTAGTGGATTCAATACACACAAAAAAAAGAAGCAGACTTGGTGTGGGGCTATTGCTTTTTTTAAAAGAAAAAATTAGTATAGAAAATGTGTTTGATTTTGAAGACTGCATCACTGGGATTGTTTTAGTTGCCACCAGTATGGAAGATTCACTGTTACTCTTCGTACGCTGATACTGAAGTAGCTGAAAGAAGCTTGTTTCAATCAATAACTGCCGTAAAGATAAAAACCAAAGATCCTTCACTATTCTGGATAGAACAAAAGTGACTGTGTAAATCATTATACTTGCTAAATAGTCCAATTATTTTAAAATAAGTTCTGGTGTCCAAGCTTGCAGCCACCCATGACTCACAGACATTAGAGCTGCTGTATTTGCTTACAGGGGATTTTTTTTTAAGCAATCAATCTCAATTTCCTCAATACCAGTTACAAAGTTGCTGACATAAAGCAAAGATATTTTTAGTCAATTCAAGACTAAAAAACATATGCATATTTACAGCACATGCACACAAATTGGTTCCTCTGAGGGGAAGTAAAGGAATTAAGAGATGACCTCTAATTTCTAATTAGCTAGAAAGATACTCATTTTTCAAGAAGTATTCATGAACATCTTTATGATACATAGTACACATAAACAGTTTGTCAATGTACAGCATGTGAAAGCATATATTCGTATTAAACACAACATATTTAATAATACACAATAGGCAGAATTCCAGAGAATCAGCTCTTAGGCACACACCAAGGAGCCCGATCAGCATGCAATGATTTTCAACTCTCCCTCTTTCCAATCCCAAACACCACAACAGCTGCAGAGCATTACGTGTTCCTAATTACTGTGAATAGTACTCTGTTTTTGTAAATTCAGTTTACCCAAACCACATACCAAACAGCAAGTGTTCAGCAAACCGATATACGCAGAAATCTAGCTACAAAGAAAACAACATTATTTAGAACTTACTATATCTCTGAACACTACTGCTCGAAGTCGATTAATATCCATATCCTGCAGAAGTCTGTCATGGTCTCGTATTGGAGAAATGCCACCCGTCACCATGTCCACTGGACTCTGTTCAAAACAAAACAACAATTGTTTCAAATTCTGATCTTGAAAGCATTCTACCACGAATCATTAGGCTGTACAATCACCCACTATACTTCAAATTGTCTTCACCAGAGCACAAAGATCAGATATGCATTTGATCTTTAAAGCAAAAGAAAAAATATGGCAAATTCTTGCGACAGATTTATTTCTCTGTGTAAGGTTCAAAATGTGTTAAATTCACATCTTGAAAGAAGTACTTCAGGATTTCCAGTGTACGTGCCCCTCAGCTCTCAAAGTACCAGTGGTATAGGTATAGATTTAAATACTTCTCTCTCTGAATATGATTATTGACTTTTGTGCTCCTGAATGTGGTCTTGTACTTGCCTTTGCTGCAGACTTTCCTGTTCCTATAAAGCCCTGCCCTGTTTTCTGGTTCTTCCCAAGGTCTCCAACAGGCTTCATCTGTGCGTGCTGCTGACACTCCAAGCAATTTCTTACCGCTACTGCACATACTTGAAGGGAAAAAACATGTTAAGAATTACTCCAGGAAACAGTATTGTTCATATCTCTTACAGAGATGTATAATACATTTCTGTTTATCACTTAAACCTAAAAGTTTAAACGTATCATTAAAATGACATTTCGCTTCCATAAATTTTAAATAGTTGCAAAACAATACTCAAAATTCTTTAATAAATTTATATCTAGTAGTTAATACTAAACTATTAGAACACAGATGCTGTATCTAAGGGATACTTCAAAGTAAGTAAGTTAGCATCCCTCATTGAAATTCTACCACACGGGGAGGGTGAAGATAGCTAACTTTCACAGACTAAGAAGGAAGAAAGACAAGTGATACACAGTGAAACAAATTACAACGTTGGCTTCACAATGCTCTCTTAATCTCTAAACATTCTGAAGTTACATGATTTATGATAATTATAGCTTCACAATTGTGCCTGTTTCATCTTCTAATACTACTTTCAAAGGAAAAAAGAACTACCCCACCTCTATACCTGTTTGCATCCCATAAATCTTGTTCTACCTGCACAAAGTTTTAATTGCCTAGAAAGGGAGAGGAAGGCTAGTTACTGTTGAGGCTCTGGGCTGCGCTGCCACTCATGCAAATTCAACTTTTCACTACAAAACGTCTTAGAGCATGCAACTCGCATGACACTCTCCTCCTGTATTAACTAACTGCTCCCAGTTATCATCTTGTACGTTCTCATTTTCAGAATAGTCATTAATTTTTTTTCAGTAATGACCACTTCCTTTCAATCCAATTTGATGCAAATGTACTATAACAGTGAATAAGACTATGGTCCCCTTTGAACTCTACTCTTTAGAAGTTTACATCTCTAGTTCTCACCATACCTTCACCTACTGACCTCAAGATTTAAACCTCTTTCCCAGATATTGTAAAAGTTCTTATTTTTTTACATAATACAAGATGTCTTTTTCCTAAAGTTGCTGTATTCTCAGTCTTGACTATTTGGGGAACTTTGACAAAAGAAATATCTTCATGGATAAACTGAAAACATGCATCCAGAACAGTCAGGCTACCAAAGTTAATAATTATTTTAAAAACTTTTTAAAGAGGAAAATGCACGTATAGGCATTGCAGAATACAGTGATAGTAAAACAGAAAAAGATCCCAATGCTTCTTCAACTAAATTTAATCTTGGTTTATCAGAAAGAGGACAGGAAGGAAAAAAAAGCTAAAAATTGCTAACTATTTAGTAACAACAAGCTCCTATGCCCGTTAAGTGGTTTTATTTGCTTACCCAGACGCAGACACTGACGCAGAACTCCTCCAGATGACATATTTTTCTCAGACTCAATTTCAGTGAAACCAAGAGAGCTTGCAAAAATTAGCACATCTACTAGGTTGATTAATCTCTGGAGAAATGTTAAAGATGCTTCTACTGAAAGTCCTTGAGTTGGCTCAATATTCTCCAATTCATGCTACACAGAGAAAAATTGAAAACATTTACTTCTTCACAGAGGTGACACTCCTACAACTTAAACGAGAAACATGCACGCTGGAAGTCCATTTTCAGTCACATTCAAAAGTAGTAACTAGTCATATTCTAGGAAAAATCATCATTATTGGGATTTAATCCCATTCTAGACTATTGTGGGATGATGAAGCTAGGCAACTTCTTCTGTTGTGAGATGGCAAAGGGAGGAAAGAGATGCTTGTGGAAATATCCTACACACATTCCTGCTTCCCAAAAGGACAGATATAATATTTAATACACTGCATAAAGAAAAGTACCCTCCCACAAGAGAGATATTTTTCAAATAGAAATGGAATTCCTTACAGTAGTGGATGTGGCAGCAGAAAGCAATGGCAATATACCACCACAAGCCATAATCATGTTGTCCATCACTTGAGAGATGAGGTGAATTGTGTTGTGCACAAATATGACATTGTCACTGCTATTCACAAAGTCCATCACAGTTTTTGTAGAATGGCTGTCCGAAAAAAAAACATTCAGAATTCAGAACACAGCTTGACTTTTGTGGTACTTCAGCATCTTTATGCTTTCGTAAAACTAAAACTAGGCAGTTGGCAGCAGGGCAGCAAATATTGCATAATCATAGAGAGCCAACTGATGTACCTTAATTTATACCTAAAACTGCCTTTCCTACCTGTTCTTAAATCTCTACAGATCATAGGGTTTTTTTTAAAAAAAAACACCAACAACCCCCCCACCCCCCCAAGGGAAGTGTTAATCGTTATTTGGATAAAGATACATTATAGGCTGGTCTATGATTACTTGCTACAACAGAAGTCACTGTATCAAGCAATACAATAAAGTTTCCTGGAAATGTGGTCTGGATTTGAAGTTAAATATTTGGAAAAAATTAAGCAAATACTAAGGGACTAAAAATCAACACAACACACAAACTTAAATGCTGTTAAACAGGGAAACAGATTTCTCAACAAGAACTTAAACTAAAACTATACTCTAGTTCTTCTGATGATGTCCTGAGAGGTTATTTTAATCCCAGCCCAAAAATTACAGTCAGACAAAAATTCACCTCAGTTTAAATTGTTTTAATCACTTCATCTTTTTTATTAGGTCAGTACAGCTATATAAACGCAAAACTACCACTGTTTTCAAAGTTTCCTTTTTTTTTTTAACTAAATTCATATTGATTATTACACTCCAGAGTCTTGTCACAAGTTAATTTTTAAATGCACAGAACACTTCTGTGTTGACAGAACCCTATCAAAGCAGCCACACAGTATGTGTAAATGCAGAAGTAATAAATAATATTTGGGATTTTTTTTTTTTAGTCTGTATTTAGATACTAACAAGAGAAGCAGGCCCTTACAATATGAAAATCATAATCCAACAGAAATCAACATGACTTAAATGTAGCCAGGATTTCAGACAAAAATCTCTGTGCAGACCTCAACCAGTACACACGCAAAGTCTGAAAAAATTCTGAGACTATTTGGGTACAGGTCACAAAATAAGTAAAGCTACTGAATGATTAAAATACCAGATTTGCAAAACTGGAAGTCAAACAGCAACTCTTGATGGAGTTACAACAAAATCACAAGTTAATTTTAAGTGAAATGCCACTCTAGGATCATTCCATATAAAGCACAGAAATTTACCTTCTCCACATCTGTATATCTGTTTCTATGGAAAAGAGTAAATCTGTGAGTAAGCGCTGATGCATCAGCGACCACTTAAACTCAGGAATACGGAACACGGTTGACCTAGAGTCTCTTCTCTGCCCATCTGATGCAGCAGCAAGCTCTTGTCCAGAAGAATCTTGCAGCCTTGAGCTCTGAATACACAGTTTGCAGACAGGAAAAAAAAAAAAAAAAAAAGAAACCACATTCTGGTTATCAGTTTCCATGGCATAAACTGAAATGTATTCAATAGACTTGAGATTTTAGACATTCAGCAAGTTTAGACTGTGTACGTGGTCACAAGTAAAGCTAAAACTATTGCACAAATGCTATTTATTTTATTTAAATGCTATTTATTTTGGTAAATACTATTTACCAAACCCACAAACTAGTCTACAGCTGCACTACCACACCTGTCAGTCTAGGCATACACAAGCAGTTAACCCAACCTTACCCCAAGGGGAGTATATGTTGCCGTAGAAAGTGGTTTTCCTCCTTTAAGGAAGAATGGTGCAGAATGAAGAGCATCCACTAGCGGGTATCTCTGCAGAAGGGAAGTACTCAGACACATGACTATTTAATCATGAAAAGCAGAGCTAGAAATTAAAAACTAAAGAGGTGGAGCACTGCAGGATGCAACAGAAGCCCGGTTTTAAATTACATTTGCACAAAAATGGTTGATGTGATGGTGTGACAACCCTATCAGATTTTATGGTTTCAAAAATATATATATATATTTGTGTGTACCTCATGCAGAGTCGCTAGCGTAAAAAAATATTTTCACAAATTCCATCAGAATATAAACGAGACTTAGTGCTATATTTTTCTGCACAAGCAATGTTCACTTCTCATTAATCGTAAGACTTGAGATTATAAGAGAGTAGATTGAAGAATAAAAGGGAGGCTGAATAAAGAAGCAGAAGAAATTCTAGATAAAATCCTCTGAGAATATACAAATGTTTCTTTTAGTTATTTAAACTTCAGAACAGAAGCACCAGCACACAGAAAGTGTTCATCTAGCTAAATACTGAAGTCTCCATCAGCATCCAATAGTGGATGCACAAAGCATAAAACCATAGAGATTTCTCAGCATATAAATTAGTAAGAATTATGGCTATTTTAAACTAAGTTTGAAACTACTTTTAAGATAGGTCACAAGATAGACTCACACACATAGTAAAATCCCCCAAAATCCTCAAAACTCTCATCAACTAAGAAACTCCTTTATTTTTAAGGCAGACAGACGAAGCGCAGGTGGAATTTACCTCAGGTATGGATCTGGGGGGCAGAGGTGCTTCTAGACTAGTGCTAGCTTTCAGTTCCAGCTTTTCTGTATCGGATGCAACACTAGAAACATCAAGCTTGGCAATTCTTTTGTCAGACGCTACAGTTGGCTCCGACACACGTGCATTCGCGTTCTCTTTAGGTGTTTTGGTTTCACCAAAACCAATCTTTTCTTCCTCCAGCTTCTTTTTTCCTTCTAAATCCAGTTGAGTTGCTGCTTCTTGAATTACAGAACTCGCTATTTCTGGCAAAGACGACAATTCTTGTTTTGTCCCATCCACACCTTCAGTATCTTCAGATTTTACAATCACAGATTCAGGTTGCTTCTCTATTGCTGTTTCCTGCTTTGTCACTTCACTTTCATTACAGCTGCATTCCCTGTTCGTTTCAAACTCTTCGGAAGGTAAAGGCATATTACTTTCCTCTTTCAAATCAACAAAGTCATCTTCCTCTTCTACTTCTACTGTTGATTTTTCCAGTCTTTCTGCACTTTCAGGTGTTTCACCTTCCAAAGCAGTTTGCATTGTTAAAGAAGCGGCAGTGACAGCTACTGCTTCCTCCATAAGCTCATCGGCTTTGCTCAGAGAGTCCTCAATTGCTTCAGCTATTCCAGTACTGATTTCTGATAAACTGCCCTTTACTGCTTCTGGTTCCAGAGAAAATTCCACACAAGACACAGCTTTTAAATCCTGTGCAGTCTCCTTGTCTTCCTCCTCTAACTCCTCCCTATTATTAGATACTGAATGAGTTTGTTGGTCACCATCTCTCGAGGTATTTGTCTCTTTTTTCTCAGTACTGCACTCTGTACCATCATCAATAACACAGAAAGGAGCAGTAATATCTTCTTTTAACTCCAGACACTGTTGCCTTCCCTTGGTTTCAGCTTCTTTGCCGACTCCAGAGATCGTTCTAATTGGAGCTGAAGAAGATAATCCACTCCCTTCGTCTCCTTTCGCTTGGTACTCCCTGTACATCTGAGAAAGACTCTCTTTGTGCATTTCAAAAGTTACCTAAAAGAACAGAGTTGAAAGTACATTTAAAATTATATATTAATGACTGTTTTCTCGGGGAAAAAAACACAAAACAAACCATTGCTCAAATCACAAGGTCGTATTAGAAATCCATATTAGATACTGTCCTCATGATAAAAAAAAGTTTCATGCTGTAGAATAAGTTGGAAATAATGTTGGAGAGCAAGTTTCTTAACTGTACCTGTTATTCTAGGAGAAAAGAAAGAAAAGGAATAAAAAATAACATCAGAATAAAAAAATCACAGAGTGATCCTAAGGACACAAAATGAAATGTCTACTAGAAGCACTTGAGAGTTTTAAAAATTATTCCTAGTAATAGAAGTGAAACTGTTTTAAGTTCAATATTTATGGTTAACTCTTGCATTATTTCCTGTCATCTGTAATTAAAGTTACCTGTGCCGCTTGCATTCATGTAATTGTACAGGATGCAGATACAAACGGGACAGTATAACATCAAGAGAACTACTAAATCTGAGATAGCCGACAATCTCTATTTTTTGTAAGGGGGTACCAATGTGACAAGTACCAGGGCACTTACTATACCTGAGCTTTCATGTCTTTTTAGCACCTTGAGTACGCTCAACAACCCTCAGATAAATTTTTGAGAGATTCACATAAAGTACAATCCCACAAAGTCAGGGCAGAGAGAAGCACGTAACGAAGACAAAACCCTGGGGACCTCCAAGTGATACCTAAAATTCTCCAGAGAATTTTTCCTTTCATGAACGGTATTCACCCAGCCTAGAAGGCACATGACAACAGCTACACAATCTGATTAAAGTGAGAAGACCTTCCTATAGATGAGCCAAAAAAATATTATTGGTTGTAGGTATATAAAAACAGTTCCAGATAGAAAATCTTTGTATACATACTGATAAAATTAATTTGCCCAAATAAATAGCTGTGTGTTAAAAGAAAATCTCACTGGACTAACTGAAGTTTTTATTACACTGTCATTTAGTTTATCCATACCCTTCTATTTAGAATTTGGATTTACCTTCTGTAACAGAAGTGTACATTTATCTGTAAGCTAAGTTCTCAGCATTTCCCAACGTACAAGCTGGAGCTGAAACCATTTTTTTGAAACCATTTTCTTATGATAAACATTTTCCAGAGACAGAGCAGAGCAGTATATTTTACTAAATATACGAATGCACATTTTATTGTTCTCTTACATACTAAACTAATTCATTTGTATCAGGTCTAAAAATCCCACGTACACGGTATTCAAAGTTATGATTAGCCAGAAGGAATGTTTTTTCTTAAGATGATACACGTAAGTGAAAAACTAACTTGACAGGTTAAACAGGTACTAGAAATTACAGTTAACAAATCAGAGAGAAGCAAAGAAAGAAAAAAGGTAAAAAGGAATATTGTCAGGTTGTGCTGTCAATATTAGCTCTTTAACTATTAGATTATTTAGAATATTATTTAGAATATTGTTAAATATTATTAGAATATTTATAATATTATTTAAATATTAGCTCTATTTTCTCCATCAATCAAATACAAATTAAAGTACTGTAGGAGCAGTGTACTATTCTAATATGTAACCTGAAGCTTGTTATTTGTTCAAGACAATTTAATTGTACCTGGAGTCTCTAGCAATAGAATTCGGATATCTTCCTCTTTCTTTTTTTTAAAAAAAGAAGTTTCTCTGTAATAGTTTTAAACCAGTTATGTACAAACAAAAAAGTGCAAATTATTCCAAACAATGGAAAATTCATCCATGCGTTTGGAATGGATTTATAAAATATTGGATTACTGGGTATCGCTAAGTACCACATGTTGGAAGCATTATTATTCAGAAATACTTCCTTCCTGAACTGTACCACAGTCAGGCTATCAAAAGCAACCCAAAATAGATCATGTCAATAAGCTTCTCCTTGCACTTCTAATTTTTTTCCCAAAAAGTCGCAAAGCTGCAACTGTTTGGTCAAATCATTACTTTTCTGAAGAAGAAATCTTGACAACTTGAGGTTATCTGCAGGTAGCTTTCCATCTTCTCTCTCTCTCCCTTTTGCTTCCCCCATTTCCAAAACTACTGAGTTTTAGTCCAATAAGTACTAAAGAGGCACTCAAAACCCACAAAAACACTGTTGGTTTATTTCAGTAAAACTTATCATACATACTTCCCAGAAAGCACACTGACCCACAATATTTGTTTTTGTCTTTTTATCACCTTAAGAGAAAATAATCCTTCCGGCTAATCATGACTTGGAATACCATTAATGTGGGATTTTTAGACCTGACACAAAGCACGATTTTCTTCAGTGCTGAAACTTGGATGTAATGAAGAGAATTCAGTCTTAAAGGGACAACTCTCAGAGATGTTTTGCAGGACTGGCAGTTACTAAATCCACCTTGCAAAAAGAGCACATTCACCGTGTTACAAGAGCTTCTCCAAACAATACTTGATGCTTACATTGGTCCCTACAAAACACTATGTAAAGTTCTAAATTCTGGCAGTCCTGTCTATGCAAGTGCTTTGATAAATTACTAATCTGATTAAAATCAAGGAATACAACTCTAAGTGCATTCTAAAAGCATATCAAGAGTTCTGTCACAGCTGCCTTCCCTTAGCTCTTCAAGGAATCACTAAGGTTAAGGCCAGAACGTAGTAACATCAGATCATCTAGCCCAGCCCTTGATTTTAACTCACTTTCTTACAGAGAGCCCAGGAACATGAATTGGATGACAGAATCCAGCAAGCTGTCCAGTCTTGATTTTAGAAATCAAGAGATGAAATCTCTACTGAATCCTTTGTTCCAAATCTACTCTACCACCTAAAAAAAAAAAAAAAAATCACTAATGCACCCATCTTCATTTTGAAAGTCTGGCTTCAATTTCTAGTCACTAATTATGTCTGCATTTCTGAGTTATTAAAAATACCTCAATGAGGAAGAAGAAATTCCATGCTTTCCAGGGTTTTTTCTTCAACAGACATGTTTTTAAATGCCCAAAAGATGGAGAACATGACCACATAAAAAGAATGAGCTCTCATTCTAAAGGAGTAAAATCCTTCCCCTTCTGTAGCTTTTCCAGCTCTTCAAAAAAATCTTTAATAGGCCAATATGTTCACGCATCATTCTAGAATCTCACTAAACTCATACGTAGGTCTAAAAGTAATTTACTTGATGGCTTCTCACTTTCCGCTCCACAAACACATTCTACAGTGCTGGCAACTACTTTTGGAGAAATGGTCAGTTAGTTAGTTATAGCTGAGTTTCTGTAACTTGTGATGTACTCTCTTTTTGTTACACTGACTTTTTTTAGTGTGCTACCAAGCCAATCCCCTGTATAAAAGTCTATGGCAGCGTCAGATTTTCTCTTACCAACTAGATTTATCATCTTATTAATAGCATTAAATCAACATTGCTTGAAAACAAGTCAAAATCCACTCTTCCGAAGTCCGGAGTTGTGAACTTGGTTTTGTTCTCCTCTCAGGATCCTGAACACCACCTTCTCATGGTCACTGCAGACAAGGCTGCCTTTGACCGTCCCATTCCCAACAAGCCCTTTGTTGTTCGGAAGTACAAAGCTCCAGCAAAACACCTCTCCTCATTGGCTCCTCCATCACAAAGAGGAGGAAGAAGCTGTCAATGAAATCAAGGAACGTCCTGGGTTGCTCGCGCCCATGAGGGCCAGGATCTTCAAACACGAGGCTGCTCCTGTTTGTCTGTAGAGTCCCTCATCTGCTTGTTCTCCCTGGACAGGCAGCGTGTAGCAGACATCTACTATAACATCACCTTTAACTGTCCTCTCTTTAAGCCCAATCCAGAAACTCTCAGTTGGCTGCTTACGCATCTCCACGCACTCCAACTGCTCTCCCACATAAAGGGCAACCGCCATCCCTATCTCCCAATCTTCTTAAAGAGCTGCTACCGTTTCATTCCATCACTGCAGTCACGGCAGCCATCCCACCACATCTCTGATCCGAGAAAGATCGTTATGTGCATGTCATACTTCATATTACAGTTCTGAAAGCTCCCAATTTTCTGGCCCTTCATTAGCACCTTCACTGCCTCGTTAACAAACATGCCATAGCAGAAATTCAGTTCTATGTTAAGTTGACAGAGCCAAACAATGCACCTTACAAACAAAACACCTAAGATTAACAAAAGCAGTATCAATGCAAATGCATTGATAAAGACAGATAGTATATAAAGGTATTAAAGATTAAACATTAGGCTCTGTGAGCATGCAACAATTTACAAAACAACTGAAGAACCATAAATGTACTTAAATAAAGTAATTTTTTATTTTTCTTAAGGCATTTGCAACTGTAAAGCTGATAATACAAAATTAATCACTAGAAATTGTTCTAAATTAGTGAGCTAAAAGGCCAATCATTAATCTTCACCATCATTTGATGGTTAATCCATAGCTGTTTGCAATGCTTGGAATGCATCTCTACGCACTACTAGTTAAAGACACTTGTGAGCTAATAACTGCAACATTTGCCTCTGCCATTAATTTTAACTTAATTTGACATCCAACATTTACTAATTGTCAAGGAGAAAAATTAGCATACAGCAATGAAAAAGGTTAAGATGATTGACATTTGCATTAAAGAACATAGGGAAAATATTTTAACTATATGTTAATATTTTGTCCATTTTTTTCATTATCAGATTGGCAATTTTGTAGAGTAAAGAGCAAATGGCTGGCAGACAGGTCAGACAATTATCTAGCAGTGCTGTTTCCTTACAGAGTCTGCTCAGTGCAAACTAGCTCTGTGCTGCTGAGAACATCAATAAACTCTTCATAATTCCAGAAAACAACACAACTATTGAAATCTTAACAAGGACTTTATTGACCTGTTTCTCCACTTCTGCCTGAGCAACACTAACTGTTCAAAAGTGGGAACTAATCTCCAAACAGAACGAAGTCTGTCTGGATGGGAGGCACCAATATCTGAATATAGCAAACCTAATTTTCAATTCAGTGAACTGAAAGATACAAAAGTATTGTGTGCACCATACACTCACTAACAGTCTAGTCTGTAACCCACTGACCTGAGGAATCTCCGAGTTGTTTCAGAGTAGCTCACAAAAGAAAACTAAGAAAAGCAAATTAACAGTATTATGCAGACCAATACATACAACGAGTTTCCAGCAGGAGTCTAAGGTTCCACCAAAAAAGCATTCACTGATACATAAGGAGGGAGGGAGTCAAAAACATGGTATCAAGACACTTCCATGCTCCTGCATCCTGCATTTTTATCTAAGTAGCAATACTTTTGCCTTCTGTCTCCTCAGCTGGAGAAAAAAAGATATGCATGCAAATAATTTCTAGAATAAGCAGGCAAGTTCTAGTCAATGTAATTCGTAAAAGTCTCTGCTTATCTGAGAGATAATTTTATATATGTTGGCAGTGTTTTAATTTCAATCAAGTCAAGGTATAACATACGGTTACATCACCACACAATAATAAATTTAAACAGCATACCAAACTGTATTTGCTCATCTTCACTAAATTGTTTAAATTGCGAGACGTGAGCACATTACTGTCTCAAGGTACATATCTCTTCTCTATCCCAATCCGTGCCATCATTCCTACAGTTCAGTAGACTGCCAGACTCTGCCTTGTACACATTTAATACCCAGCTATTAAAGAAAAATACGTTGTAGCTGAATTCAGCGTTTACCACTCTGCACTGTCATAATACCCAGCTACAGGTCTTGTGCACTTCTCTCTTTGGCCATCCTTCTCCAATGTCTTCACGTGTTCTTGGCAGCCCTGTAGCAAGGACTCCAAAGCTCTCACTTCAGTTGAACACAGCCATAACCTGAACACAGGTAGCGGCAAGTATGGAGGAGCTTGCCTCAAACTCCACAGCAACGACAAAGAAGACACTAACGATTCTTGAGGCTGCACGCACAGGTCCCATCTTCCAATGATTTTTTTAGACCAAGTTTATACAGATAAGAATCCTTTCTCTCTTCAGTTCATCTTTGCTTAGGAACACTCTCACATAACTGTTCTCCTCTTTATGCATCAGTTTTTAACACTGCAAATGTTTCCCCATTTCTTCTTTTGAAACCTCTGGCACTTCTCAACCAGCAGCAAATATCTATTACACTCTCCTTTTAAGGTTTCTGTGCCACTTCCTCCAGCCAGTCGATCCTGTTCTTTCCTGCTTTATAAATTCTTAGTTTACCTTCCTCACCCTATTCCTACTCCCTATTTTACACTTTTCTTTCAGTCTGAATTAGTCAAATATTAGCATCCTGCAGCTTTATTTGTGTCATTCCACTCAGTCAAACTGAATAAATGAGATGGAGGAGCTTCCTATTAACCACACGTTACATGCGGAAGAGCCCATCAGTGGTACAGATCTCTCCCCTCAACTATTCTGCCTGTTGAATAATGAAAACACTTTCTTCTCCTCAGAGACACTGATTAGGAAAAGCCTTCCCACGCACCTACTACAAAAGAAGCTGTACCGAGGAAACACCTAGAAAAGGTGAAGGACTGTCTCATATCCACACATCCTGAGCTTTAAAGGAGGCTGCGCATCCTAGCCTCTAAGTTACCTCTGCTCTCCCTAAGTCAGGCAACAATCAAGAATCACTTCTATCTAGAATAAGCAATAATTTCTTATAAATAAGATGTAATACTCATCATTTCTTATAAATAACTATTTATACCATAAGTATGAACCCATATTTAAGCATTTCAAGCGTGCTACGTAATTTACACCTCCTCCAGCTTTGCTTCACTGATAAGCTGGGCATCACAAAATTGAAAGCCAAAAACCTGCAGTAGCATGATGACCTTCTTGGCCAGCCGCCTGTGCTTCCCCTTAGAACAACGCAGGCACTTCTCCCAGGGGACCAAAGAACATCCCATGCCTTCAAAACGCCCTAGAGCTTAAAATACCTTCACAAACCACTGTGGGAGACCCCACCAAAAAAACCTGAGACAAAACCATCCTCAATAAATCACGAATGCCAGCGGAATTTGGACTCAGGAGATCCCGATGATCCATTCGTTACTTTCTAAAACTACTGAGCCACGTTCACTTCCCTGCAAATTAGTTTTTAAATTAACTCTTCACCACTTAATCTTTGCTGGTTTTCCCTCATCTCACAGCGATGAAAATCAGGCAAACATAATACACGTGAACAGTGTGCACACCTTTTTTCCTCCTGTATTAAATGAATGAGGTACCAAAAAACATACAAATTCACTTAACATTCAGCAATGTTTACTACAACTGTACTGCCTTAGACTGAAAACTAAGAATTACTTAGAAATACACTGCATGTTAGAGTCACAATAGTAATATTTTAAGATTATACTTTTTCCCACTCAGATCACTGAACAAAATTTTTCCACTTATACAGCAATAAAAGCGTAGCTTATAGATATTACCATTTATCAGTCTTAATTAAAAATTCTTCACCTACTTAAAATCATAATTTACCAAAATATCTTGTTTTTAACTAAACCACAAGATAAAATGAAGCAACTTTTAATTAGTAAAATATATTTAAGGCCCTGAAATTAGCAAATGTTAGTTCTTCCCAGTAGTTTAAAACATTTAGATAATTTAGGAGAGTATTAACTGTGTAAATTATTACATTCTTTTAAATCCTGGGGAAGCTCAAAGGTCAAAAGGGCAAGTTGTCCACAATTCTATAAGTGTTTCCTATTATTAACCCCAAAATCATTGGTCCTTTTCACAAAGTAACAAGGCTAGACAGACAGAACCTAAGGCCTGGCTATCATAGTTAACAATGTTTAAAACATACAAGTTTTTAGATGCTTTAGGAAATTCAGCGCTGGCTGGTTAGAGCAAACCAGAGTCACTTCTCCATCAACATTTCCACCGAACTAGAAGTCACAGATAAAACGCCTTTGTATATGTTGTGTTAATACTTGGGAAACATCAAAAAATATAACATGGAAATGAGCAAAATACGAGGAACACTAAGAAATTGAGCTTTAAAGAGGTTACAAAAAACCTAAATTCCAAGCACAAGGAAACCAACGTAGTGCAATTATGCTAGAAAAGCCGTTGTCGCTGCTTATAAAACGTTGTGCAGCTGTTGCAGGAGAGGGTTACAGTGACAAACAGCTTCCCTGCTACAAAGGTGGCAGGAAATCTATCAAACTGGACAATAAAATTGCAATTGAGTTTCTTTGGCTTTTTATAGCAGCTGCATGTATCTTGATGTGTAGCTCTGCAAAACCTATCCAATTCTGTAACACTGGTCCTTTATATACTAGTTCTTTATCATAGAATGGGTGTTATAAATTAGTGGCAAGAATGGCGCAAAGGGTTGTAAAAAGGAAAAATAAGCAATAACCCAATACAATTAGAGATGAAATAATAAAACACAAATTGGTTATTCTCTTAGCATTAAGGAAATATTTTTGTTCTCATAATCCCCACGTTACTTTGAAAGCATGCTAGAAATCAAAAACATCTGAGATGCACTTAGCATCGAACAATTTGCCCACTGAATTATGTCTACACTGTTCTGTGTAAATCTATACAAATTTCAATATCGTTATAACAGAACACAAAAATATTCAAAATAAGTATAACCAGAGACATTAAAAAATTATTAGCATTAGATATTAGTAGCAGTTTGTGAGGACATTTTCAAATTATTAGTAAGGTTTTACCACAAAGTGGTTTTTTGGGGGGATTTATCCTAATTTGTGCTTATTTAATTAAAAGATAGTTACGAGACATCACCTAGCTTTCTCGCGCGAGTTGTGTGAAGTGTGTGTATTCTTTATAAATAAGTTTAAACATCAAATGCATAAAAGGTGAAAAAATACAATTTTAAAATCATTGATTATTGCATCATCATTCCCATCAGTTAGTTTCTGGGTGCTTTTTTCCTTTTAGGCTTCTGGAAACAGATAATATTAGCCTCAACCTCCAAAAAAACTGAATTCCTTCAAAATTACAGCACAACTGCGCTGCCAGTTCTGCCACACTCACACACTCAAACCTTGCCATTGTTCAGCGTCCTCTGAAGTAGGCTGGCAGAACAAACAGTCTTTACTTAGTGACCAGGAAGCCAAAAAGTTAGACCTGGGAAAACTAATACAGGAGGTTATTTCTACACCCAAGGACACCTCACTATGCCAGCACGCCAGGAACCAAAAATGCGAAACGGAGTGCGAAGCACAGCATTTTCTCACTCAGTGTGGGTTTTGCACAGAAGCAAACAGCATTTCAGAAAAAAAAAAAATTAAAAAAATAACACTATCTGTGCCTCAATTTTTTTGGTATTTTCTCAAACTGGGGTTTTTTTCTTAACACTTGGCCATGGCATCACAATATCTTGGATTTTCCTCTATGAACTCTAGATCATTGATTAGACACATTAAGTGACTGAAGATAACGACCAAAAATCCATATAATCATTCTGAGATAGAAGTTGTTTAATTGAGATTTCCGACATTACATTATCTTACCAAAAGAGTCAAAGAACAGAACTAGAGCTTATAAGACGACGTGCTAGATAATTTTAAAATTCAATACAGCAAAATTCTGCATCACACAGAGGTAGAAAGGTGGTCTTCCTTCACTCACCTCTACATCTTTCCCCAGGGACAGTCCCCCAGTAATTTCCACAATCACAGAAATGCTTTAAATTATGCCAGATTCTACAAAAGCACATTAGAGCTCTTTACTCTGGCCACAGCTTGCCATCGTACAACCTACTCCACCCACGCCCTCTGCATCTTGGGGGAAAGAGGAAACAGGTTTTTTGAAGGCTGCAGAGCCGACACAAAAGAAGATGAAGGACATTTCAAAGGTTTAAATTTGGCCCTGGATTCTTTGCACCTGGATACCATTTAGCTAAGTGACAATTTAATGATAATATCTCACACAATTTTATTATATAGATTTCTATATTTGACTCCCCATAGCCTAATAATCAACCACGGAGCAATATACAATATTATTTATATGCAAAATAACAGTATTCTTGCTCTCTGCAGAGACTGACATTTTTGAGACAAAATTCATACAAAATCAAGAACCTCAGAAATGCGAACAACTCCTCAGAATCATGAAGTGATCTTTAGGATTCATAGATGTCCTTTTTGCATGGTTAAGTTGCACACATTTAAAAACACAGTATTTGTAATTTAAATCATCTGAGCTAAATGTTTCTGATAAACCAGGACAATTATGAGGCCCACACTGGCCTCACTCTTATTCAGAACAAGGCGGGGCAGTTGTCTTTTATACAACTGTGCCTTGTTTGAAGATCCACTAATAATTTTTATGACAAAATTCTGGTTGTAACAACAACAAAAACATCAGATGTAAGAATAACGAAAGGTAACAGTCTCATTAAAACCACAAGGATTCGTGTTCTCACCCTGTACTCCATGACAGCTTAACAGCTGAAGCATTTGTCTTAAGTTTGACTTTGCTTTATCCTGGGTTGTTTCACAGCCTTTTGGTGTTGCTAAAAAGTATTTTTGTTTATGAATAGATATGGTGCGCCACCTTGTGTTCGTGTCATTATGAAAAAACGAAACCAGCACTAAAATTTTTCAGAAATGCTCCTGAAATTTGACTATCTGCTTTTTTTAAAACACGTGCCATTTTCAGTATCAACTAATACCATCATTATTTGAGCAACAACAACAAAAAAGATTGTATTCAGGCAACAAAATTAACATTTAATTGTCAAATATTTCAAACTTATGCCCAGTAACAGATATAAACACTGGGCTTTTATTTAAGTACTGCCCTTCACTTGAAGACTATCTCGCTGTATGATACAGCACTTTAAGGCTCTAAATCTGATTAAATAGCGTAACAGAATTTCCCAACTATTTCAAACACTCACCTTTGAATGTGTGATTGACAGCGTGTCCACCCAAACACGCCAGCCACCCCACTCATATTTGATTGCATGGTAGAGTAAAATTCGAAATATGGTATAAACCATCTCAGTTATCTTCTGTTCTTCAGAAGTCTTTGGATTAAAACAGCAAAGGGAAAGCATCCACTCTTGCCAGACCGAGCACTGCAACAAACTCCTGCAAAATATACACATACTATTTAAAATATATATATATTTAAAATATACGCACATATATATAAACATCTGTACTTAAAATATACACATGCTATTTAACCAAATTTCAAAACGTATCTTAGAAATATACACCTAATATACAGCTACGTCAGGAATTCAAAATGTTTAAAATAATTGCGACGCGCAAGCTTCTCTCATTTTCTGTGTTGAAGACTATACCACAGTACAGATTTGGCTGAACACCACTGAAGCCGTATCTGCCTAATGAGTCTAATCTACTAGGAGACTTTGTTACTTACTTTATACACGTGTGCATATAACAAGCAATCTTACCTCCTATTTTCTCTGCTGTTATTAAAAAGTTTAATCATATCTGAGAGGAAGGCACGTCGAACCTCCAGAGTTTCTGGACACTGTGGAGAATTACGTAGCAGTGTTGCAATAACTTTCAAAATTTCTGTAAAACAGTTGATGAGCAACAAAATATTGTATTAGTACTAACCACAGCATAAAATACAGGACATCTGCCAATATTGTTTGTACAAGAAAAGTGACACCACACAAAAATATTTTAGACTGAGAAAAAAGATGTCTTGGAGTAGAAGGTTTAACTAATACAAATCCCTTCTTCCAAGACTTCTCAAACCAGGTCATCATCAGGGGAACTTGCAGGCTTTTACAACTGAAGAAAATGGAAAAAAATCAAGTCCCATAGCTATCATAAATTCACTGTATTACATACAGGGCATGCTAATAATGCATATAATTTAGGAAAGGATATCAGTTTTTTCTCTTAGTTCAAAAGATGTCCAAGCTTTCATTTCAAGATATTTCCTATGGAGTGAGCTAACCAAAACCGCGAGCAGATACATTTCTCCTACTTTCCATCTAGCATTGTCAATATTGAATGTAATTCAAGATGAAGGCCGTTTCCATATTTCAGGTAATTTAGTCCGACATCACTAAATAATGCAATTAGAATGTCGCTGGAATCTTAAAATGTTAAATCAAAGCATCCTGTGCAAGCAAGTCTTGAAAAACCATTTCATAACCCTTTTTGGCTGTGCAGTCACGTAAGTTATGATACACACATTTAGACATGAAATGTCTTTCAAAAAGCTTGAGAGAAATACAACTTAACTAACTCCAAATAAATGCACATTATCTTCCCTTTTTTATGAAAGGCAATGTAAAACTGATATCAGAATTAAGACTGGTGGATGTAATTACTATGTCTGCTCATGTTCTTTTTTAAAGCAGATTTTTTATGGTAGCACTTAGAAACACGTATCATTCTTACGAGGATTTTGTATCTTCACTGTTGAATCTGTGTCAGGATGTTGTTTATGTATCACTTGAGTACAAATCTGCTCAGTCAGAATCTAGCAAGAAAGAAGAAGATGCCATATCAATGTTTATAAAGACAGTTGGATATATCCTTCACACAGCACAATCACTATTGCAAAAATTAACCAAAAAACCCCACTTGTTCTCATTCTTGATAATTTATTTCATCCTCATCCTAAAATATTACTCTATTATTTTTGCTTTCTCTTAAGCACACAATCATCATAAGGCAACATCGCTGCTGTAATAAAATTCCACATCTATATGAGTGCCTGTTTTAGACATTCTCGAATTGTTCGTAACAAGCATAACTAAATTACCAGGGCAGGGAGGAATCTCAAGTATTGAGTTTGGGGGAAAAAAAAACAACTCAGCTGCATCATGCTAAGGCTTAATGTCATCTGGAACACATGAGCACAAATATGTAAGCAATTTTCTAACAATGTCTTACAAGTAATTAGGAAGACTGGATCCTAACTACAGAAAATTACTACCTCAAACAGGACATTGTATGTGGTCATGGTGATTAAGCTTGTCTGAAGCATCAGCCTTTCAGTCAACAAAGAGAACAATCCATGTCCAAGCATGACTTCAGCTTTCCTCCTAAAATAACACAGAAAGATAAAATAAACCTAATGTATTCAACTTACTTTGGGGGGAGGGAAGTTTAAAATGTGTGCCTCATGAAACATGAAATCACTGCAAACAACTTTTGTTCCTTAACTCTTTCACTTTTGGTTAAGGATTTGGGTAAGGATTCGAATTCTGAAAGGACGAGTCATTCCCTGAAGACAGACAGAAGATATTTTTCCTCCATAAATGTGATTCCCTCATCCATGGGCCCAAAAAGCTGAAAAAATCCTTAGGGATTTCTTGATAAACACTAAGTGAAAGGCATCTTTATCCTCATTTCCCTCAAAAAATATAACCATGGGCAGTAATCTCAATTATCTACTACTGTAGTCAACTTGAGACAGACTAAACCTAGTTCTCAATAAGTTACACAGGGTTCAATCTCAGCAGTCTAATTTTGGTACCAATTTCAGTGGAATTATGGAAAAAGACCACTTGAAAAAGCAGACAGTCATACCGTCCAGTAAATATCAAATGAACTTGGGAAGGAAGTGATAAGGCCTGGATACTAATTGCCAACAAACTGAAGGATACCTGAAGAACAGTAGCTCCTGTTCTGTGAAGCATATTTAGTGACTGACCTCTAACATCACTTCTTATACACTTCATATGCAAAAGTGTGTATATATACACACACATATATACAAAAATATACAGCATGTATGCATTACAAACTACCTTTTTCCCTTCTTTTTTTGGAGTGTTTTGTTTAAGACCTAAACGAGTACTTACTTTGGAGCGAGATGCTTTAAGAAATATCCCATCACTTTTAGAGCTTGAACCCTGATGCCTTCACTTTGTGATGCTAAAAGCTTGTAGACAACCCTAAGTGGAGAAAACACAAGGCTTCCTAAAACAGTTGAAATGCCCAGCAACTTTTCGAATCACAAATTAACTGCAAATAAATTTACATTTGAGCCCAATTTAAACAAATGACTATCAATAAGACTAGAAAAAAACAGCACGACATTTCTGTTAGTGGCACAAGTTTGTGATTTCACATTTTATGATTGCATTTAGAGATTTTTAATCACATTTAAATACCTCCCAAATATCAATACATAAAGCATGCTGTGAAAGGCTGCTGCAATTCCTATATTGAAAACTGTCCTAATCAGATATTTTACCAAGAAAACTAAGCAAGCAGTTGTTTTAGTATAAATATGTCTAGATAGGAATAGCCACGTGTAGAGGTGGATTTATTACTAGGACTACTATTTGACATCTGTGCGAACTCCTGTTCCCTCAGGAGGGATAGAAGATGACACCAAGTCAGGAGGCATACTGCTTATTTTACCTACATCAGTTTCTGGTCTGTATCTCTTCACGATTATGTTCTACACCTGCTTATGGTTCTCCAGAAAGAAGATTTAAGAAGAAAGCAAGGTGTGTGTCCATAGCAAAGGACTAAACCAGCTGAACAGTTCTAGTTGAAGAAAATGACAGTGTGACAATCACAGCAAGGAAACGGTCAGTGTAACCAATGAAAGTCTGGTAAGTTAATAAACAATTGGAAGTAGAGTCTTGCAGTGCGAAAGCGTCCAGTAACCTTAAATATATTTGACATTACCAATCCATTCTGTCAGTCTGGAACACGGCACAGAACTCATCACGCGTACCTATGCGTTGCATCTGCTTTCAGCCATTGTTTACCTTTTAGGCAGTAAAGTGCTTATGATCACGTCTGATTTTAGTCACACTATGAATCATGGTACTGGACAGATCTTTGAGTTTGTGAAATATGATTTAGCGTATACCTACATGGACTACTAAGCTCCCTCTGAAAAAAAGGGAAGATTGATTTCCTAATGCTCCATGAAATTATATCGGAAAAGAAAGCATCGTATTCAGCCTTCACTGTGAATATTTTCTGACTAAACTTTTGAGGAATTTTGTATCACTTTGTTAGGGAGAAGAAAGAAAAAAAATCTAATTTCAATGATTCTCGAGTCTTTCCAAAAATATCCCATGTTGCAATACCACACTTTCTATCAGCCGGTTGTGAAGAGTTTGTAGGTCTTATTGAAGTTTTTAGGCCTCACCTATAACTCATAACTGAGCACTCACGAGTAGTTACATATTCCTTCACTTTTATATACCTAAAAATATTACCCGGGACACCTAAACTAAGCCAAAAAATTTAAGGGGAATTTAAGTGAAAACCCAGGAGTGATTAAAAAACAGTTATCTATAACAAATAACTTGTCCTGGAGAAATCTGCAGCCACAGAAACTACAGTATCAAACAAGCAAGCAAGCCCACGGTACAATGTTCATTCAAACAATATAATCTATTTCCCTGTTTGTCTTAACTGAACAGTGTGAGAGTCACCCAACTGCATAGAAAAAAAATATTTCCTTACTATTTCTTCACTACATCAGTTATTTTTAAATTTTTAATTGTTAAAAAGCACAAAATATTTATACATTTTTGTAGAATTATTGTTAAATTTCAAGAATATGGTGTTTTCATTGGAAGAAGTAGATAATAAGAATATAAACAACCCGTTAAGCAACTGGAGACAATACAGGAGCAAGGAATGTAATGAATGAGACAGGAAAACAAAGTGACTTCTCACTGTGGACTCACTATTCACACTGGCTTGCCCACATACTATTCAATAAAAAATGTCTACTGCAAGTTGTTAAATAAAAACAAACATACTCCACTGAAGACCAAACATGACATGCAAATACTTTATTATTTACAGTTTTTATTAGTTTCCCCACAGCATAATACATTACCATACAAATGAAGTCAAAGCTGAATAAAATGGATAAAAAAAGTCAGCCTAGCACTAAAAGGGGAGAAAACAATTATGAACATGCCTGAATGTTGTCTCTTGAGAAAGGGCAACTGAAAAAAATATATGTATAAATAGAGGTTAACCAATAGGTGCAACAAAATGTATGAAACGAGAGTCTGCCTTTATACAGCAAGAGAATTACTACTCCGCAATACCCTGCTACGAATAGTTCTTATATTGTCTGATCCAATTTTTTCCCCACTATGTCCAGGCAGGTTCACTTTAAATTAGAAAAGTTCAATAACGTGACCACCCACTGAGAGCCACAACCCAAAACCAGAGTCATAACTTACTCTTTTTCTAGTAGATTTTCTATTGCGTTTCTACCGTGGGTAGAATTTGCTACTTTCCCTACTTTTCTTTCACAATAGTGCTAAACAATAGCTTTCTGTTTATCGGTAAAAAGAGATTGTGAACAATCTATACCAAAACGTGCTAAATTTAAACAAATAAAAGGTTTCTTCTGCAAAAGTCCCATGCTTTACATATTAAAAAGAAGGAAAGAAAGCTAACAAAGACCAAATGAATTTTTATCAGCGCACTTTCAGTTCTAAACCACATGCAGGAACAGGAGGTTAAAGACTAAGTGCGAGGAGATGAAGACATAACATCAATCTACAGACTAACTCAAATTGACCACGACCTGTTTAAGCACGACTGGCAGCTTGGGGAGGGGAAAAAAAGACCTCATTGGTAACAAATCCAACATTACCTCCTGTCCAAAGAACACCTGGAACCTGGACGCAAAATCTCCCAACATGAGGAGACTAAGATTGTGACGCACACATTGATGAGGACCTTTCAGATTTCATGGGAATTCTAGCAAGAAATAGCAAGGTCAAACGACTACTTCCTTTTGCCCACTTATAAAATTGAAACTTACTGTAATCCATTCCTCTGATCAAAAGCAGGGATCATAGAGCCGGGATGCTCTGACATCAGAGCAACAAGCAACTGCAAGACATCCATGAGATTGTCATCCTGTTGAGTAGAAGTTACAAATTTCAATTAAAAATGCATGCGTGCTAGAACGGCGTTTTGGTTAAAAGAACCGCTACAAAACATTTCAAAACCGTCTGGAGAATAATAGGGAACCAAGGAGTAAAACCACTAGGTCAGGATCAAAAGAGCTATAGGTGGAGCAGAAAATATTACCAAAAAAAATGTTATTTTTTACAGTGAAAAGTGATACATCTGTGTCTGTGATGTAAGCCTTGCACAGGGTATGGACTATGGGACCACATTATTTCCTTCCTGTTTGCATCTCTTTGCATGTGTGTTTCCTCCTCTTTTACTACACAGGAGCTAGAAATTAACTGCTGTACATTTTCCAGGGCAACAGGGTGGTGTTTAATGCAAAATCTCTACTAACATATACCCACCCCAGGAAAAAAAATACCACCACCTGCCAGAGACAATATTTAAAATGGGTAATTCAAGCGGCTCAGTAAAGTTTTCCATGCTATTACTCTAAAGCACTCTAAATTATAGTTTATTAATTTATTCCAAGTTAATTACAACTAAAAATAACCTTTGAAGTAGCAAAATGCAAACATCTTTTCCCATTCTTGGTGGTAATAAAATGAAAGCTTATTTTAAAAACACACTTTCCAAGACTTTTGAACAAGTATTCTGATTGTCAATCTATTAGACATCCAGTTTGACACCCCCTGAACAACTGTGCTCACCTGATGATATTATTAGCTTACATTACAGATTTCACTACTGATGAACAAGCCCTATGAAAAGATGAATTTTGCCTTTTTTTTTTTTTTTTCCTGAATTTACACCCAGATACCTAATTCTGTGGGATTCAGCATTCATGGATCTTTGAGACTTGAACATGCAAACTGCCAAGATGGTTAAAATATCACCTTCTCATCTGAAGGCTTTAGAAAGCTTCTGCTATTTTGGTTCACTCTCACATGTTACCAAGAGTCTTATTTTTTCACATCTCCAAATAAGTAGAATTATTTAAATCGCTTGACCATGGTACTGCCAAGTATGGGTAACGAGCACAGTCAATAAAAGCAAAATACAGGTGTAAACAAAAAAGAGGAAAAAAGAAATCCATACTGCTTGAAGTGAAATTCAATTAATTCCTTATTTTACTCATTTCAAGCACCCTAACAGAGATGAGATCAGTTAGATTTATGTCACCATTTCCTTTGTCTTTGATGTTGCATCTGGCATAAAGTGCCTTTTCCTGGTGCTAAAATATGAAGATGCAGATGTATCAGTGGTAACCAACATTTTCTCCCAATTAAGTTTATATGCCTCTCTTAGATGCCACTAACATAAGCCTTTATTTTTTAATGCATGTTTTTAATTTTATTACTTTATTTAAGAAGCAAAATAAAAAGGAGAGAAAAACAAACCAAAAAATATTACTTAGGCTGCATAAAGCAAGGTTTTGTCTTCTTTGTTTTTAAAGTCAGCCTCACCATCTGTTTTTCTGCTTGATAAATTGGTTTGCAGAACAACATAAGAAACATTTTGACTTACTGGCTTAATAAATTTAAATTTAACATCGAACGTTGTGCTTCAATCACCGCGAGAATATTGGCAATTCAGCACACTACGCTAAAGAGTTGGACAATGTTTGCTACTTCCTCCACAGAGCCATCTTGTGGCACGAAGAAGGTACTATTTGAAAATATTCAAATATACAGTGGTCACAAACAGCAGCAGTATCTCTCTGCCACCCCCACCCCCCCCAAATTAAAAATTACCTCATGTATAGTGAGCAGATAATTGAGGATAGCCTGCAATTCATCTTCTTTTATTCCATAGTCCTTTAAAAAAAACAGGTTTTAACTGTCATCTTTCAAGTGCAAAAGTACTGTTCCCAAAAGAATATGAGTACAAGTGATAGTTATAGACAGAGCGAGTCCCACAAGATAGATTTGTTTCACTCGGTACTATAATAGCTTCATAGATGGAAATTAGCATTTCCCTGCCCCAAAAATACCCACTGAAGGTTATAAAAGTGCATTAAGATTACCCCAATACAGGTATAAAAATAAGCTAGATAATAATACAGTACATGAAATCATTAGAGTAACATATGTTAATTAACACAAATTATTTTAACTGAGAAGTTCCTATTAATTGAAGAACTAAATCAGAGTGGTATGGAGGATCTGAAAGACCTGGATGATTAACTACAAGCCTGTTAGTCATGCCTATAGCTGAGTTTCTCCTTTTCCATCTTCAGCTGCTGACTTTGCAGAAATTTAAATTATTTATGGCGTCTACACCAGGAATACAACTTTTTGGTAAAAATCAAATTAAAAGCAACAGTTTCTAAGATTAGGATGAGGGAAGGCTTCTTCATTTCTAGGCCTTCTATTTTTTAAAGCAAGTCTCTCATTTCCCAAAAAAGATTTTGCACTACTGTGTACAATTAGAAAACTTGTAGCAGAACCAACCTTTTATGCTGGACATGCTCTATACCGCCCTTGTGAAACTCTACACAAAAATGTCCAAGTTATAAATCTCTGACAGAAACTTGAAAGATTTTCATTAATTGCTAGCTTCATTTTTGACTGTTCTTTTCTAAAGTTGGATAGCTAAATTGGCCCTGATATTTCAATTGCTGACTATCCAAAGAGTAGGAGAGGCATGAGCAGAACTCCTGGAGCTAACGGCAGCAGCAGCACAGAGCACACCGGTCCCTTAGCAGCACCGCGGAAGAGGGGAAAGGGAGCTAGATTCAAAGGCAGAAAAGACAGACTAAAGGAGGGAGAGAAGAAGACATCGATCGGAGTTTACAACAGGAAAGGGTTAATGATTTAACAGCCCTACTTCCGATAAAAACCATCTTAAAAGGGAGAAAAATGCATCTTTAGCACTGCTGTCTGTGGCAAGAGCCACAACAAAAAGATGCATCTCACATGGTATTTGTTTACAAATTCAAGATGCTTAGAAAAAAGGCCGTATTAGTGTGATTTATTATGAAAGGAAACTTAGATATTATCATAATTTGAAGTTATCCTACCTTCATCACTAGCTGTTTAACAAACATCAACAAGAACGCTCGCAGAGATAAAATTTCTTTCTGAGTAGGTCGTGGCCCATCTACAACAGCAGAAAAGTAGGTACATGAAATGCAAATTAACAGTTGTTATTATCACAGCATGCATTTTCACATAAAGAAAAACAAAAGGCATTTTCTGGGTGAAGGGTTCACAGTTCTAAGTAAAGTTATCTTGCCTCCACTTCGGACTACAAAAAACAATGCATTTTATCACTCTTCATTAGCAAAATGCTCAACCAGCCAGGTTCTAAAGCTTTTATTATTAAATAGTTTTCTAAACCCCTCTATTTCTTCTCATGATTTTACCACTTCCTTCCAGTGTCTATGAACCAACTTCATGAAAGAAACAAGACTGAAATGAAAACTTTATGCTAGAAGTTCCCAATCTCAATTTTTTTCAGTTTACTGTTGTTTTTAAAGTTCTTCCGCTAAAGCTCAAAGGAAGAACTACGTGCCATGATTCCACACTGGCGATACACGGGAAAAAGCAATCTTACAGTGCTATATATAAAGATTACCTTGAAAGCCAAAGACTTAATCTGTTAACTCAAAGTCAAAATGGCTTCTGCCACTGCTGTGTAACACAGACATTCACTGAAACATTTCAGCTCAAACACTGAGTAGTCCCCAGGAGAGGCAAGGTTAAAAAAACAGGTGCAACCAAATGTCAAAGCCAAGTAAAAGCTTTCATACATAAAGCAAATGAACTGCTGCAAATACATTTCTAGGGATAGGTTTTATATTTGCTCATAGGTTTGCAGCTCTTATGAACGTAATCCAGGGAAAGGCAAATCAACTAGCAAATGTAAGCGGTCATACGAGCCTGGATTTATACAGTATAGCCCACAGGCATATTCGGTTTAAGAATAGCTATTTTTGGTACAGCCTGGCCTAGTCAAAATAAGCCATTAAACTGTACTAGGAAGACTGTCCTACACACGCACTTCCCTCAGGCTCAATAAATCATTCAAAAACTAATTAAATCCATGTCTAAAAAGAAAGAAAACATGCACGTGGTTTGCTCCTTACAGGATGCAAAATACCACAACAATCTTTGCAACCCTCTAGCAGGAAGGGATGGTCATTTTGAGAAGCTGGTGGCAGGAAGCTGGACACACTTAAGGAGCGCTCACTCCCAATATATCTAGTTCTCTTTCATCACCTACTTCTCTCTCTGAAATATCAGTCTTTCTTCATTACAGCAGAGAGCAGAGATACAAGTTATTCTTCCTTAGCCAAGGCTTCCCATAAAACACAGAACAATAATTAGAAGAGCTGTAAAGTCTTCCAAAAAGCACTCATTTCCTTATCTGTGCCGGTTCCATCTGCACATGTTCATCTGTGCTGATGCACACTTCACGTCTCCCAGTTCCTTTCATAGTACTGGGTTTCTGAATCAAGCAGCTATTCCTATTGGGTTTTTTTCTTAGGATCAGTATTCTCGTTTTGTGTTCTGTGTCCATGACAAGTACAAACGCTGCTTCTAAACTTCTCATTACTTCTTTTGCCATGAGTTCGCTGTCCAGACTAAGCATGCTTGTGAAGCAGTTTTCCAACAACTTCAGATCCCTACGCCTGGCAGACAGACTCCGTATTCCTGTTTTCAGCTGTACTGGTATTATCAATAGATCTTGCAACCACTTAAAGCTTTCCCAGTACTTAACAAGCTCCATGAAGAGACCACGTTCCCAGGCACAGCTCTACACTTTCTAAACCTTACCCTTCCTCTGACCGATTCTACCCAGTATTGATTCACATAGGTCTTTGGTGACAGAGGATATGACTTCTGAAGAAAGTTTCCATTAGATTCTGAAAAAGAGCTTTCAAGAATATCCTATGGAGAAAAGCACACTGCTCGAACTATTACAGTTAAATAAAATTCTTACTGGAACATTTACAGTTCTATTACACACATTGTATAGAACATTTTTAAAATACACATCAGTTTGCGAGAGTAGAAAGGAACACATACCTGTGCCCTTGGGAGTTATACCACTGCGATCCTGAGGATTCACTACCCAGTAATAATATTTTAGGGTATGCATGACCAAAAGAACCGTCCCAACCCGCCGGATTGCACCATATATGTTAACAGTGCCGATGAACTCAGTAGACAGGTAAGTGTACAGGACCAGCTGAACCTACAAAACCCAATCAGATCAAAAATTATTACAGCGAAATTGCAGCATAGACAACTGCATTCTTAAGTTTCTCTATTAAAATGTCTTAAAGAACTATTTTTTCTCTGCATAGCTCAGTCATGAAGCTCTTAAAATCCTCATAAACTCAATAAAAAATAATTTTATTTCTACTATAGAGTGCTGTGGATTTTTTAAGCTGGTCCGCACTCATAGAGGCATGAAAGCGTGGTGTTCACACAATTATAGATAGCTGAGATCGGAGAGCACCTCTAGAGATCATCTTGTTCAACCTCTCTGCTCACAACAAGGTTATAAAGTATTACAGAAAGCTGCATATTTATTATAGGCTTAAATATTTACGTATCTTCTTTCCCTTTTCCTTCTGAGAAAGAATGACTTAAAGCTGTCGGAAACGTGCTTTACAATGACTTCAGCAGTAACCCAGTTAGTACTGTCTTAGTTTCTGAAATGCAAAACTCCTATGGAGGAGATCAAAAAATTAATAAGAAGGTTTCACACAGAACCAATTGGAAAGCTTCCATCCATGCTGTTCACTCTCAGAGAACACAGATTCACCAAAACAAAAACACTCTGCAGGGAATATGGCAATTTAAATGAAGCCTTGAAATCTAACTCCCAGGATAATTTCTCTTAAAAACTGCTGGGTGTTTTTCAACTAACCCATCTGAAATTCCTTCTCAATCTACAGCACTGACCGGATCAGGGACTCCAGAAAGAATTCCCAACTCTGCTCTGCAAAAGACTGCAGGTTTCCAAACTCCCTGAAAACTCTGGGAGTCTGCAAAACTTGACAGCAACATGCAGAAAAGCAGAGTCTGAAAACAGTTACTGTATGATTTCTGCTGGGGAGCCAGGATCTATAATTCCTAAGTGTTCAGGTTTAGTCTCAACACTCCCAAATCAAAACATCATAAGATCTCCTATTCATAAGAACAAGTAATTTTACCTGTGCTGGGATATGAATCCATATTGCAGGATTAAGGAGAACATGATCACACAGCTGCTTCAGCAAGGGCACCCCGTTGTGTAAGTTGCTCAAGTATTTTGAAAAGGCAAGGCAAAGTTCTAGCACAGCTCGGGTAACATGGGCTTTGGAAGACTGTAAAAGAAGATCTGCTTAAGGAAGAGCCGTGCAGTGTAGGAAAAGTATTTCTCTCAAAAAAGAAAAAAATCTACATTAATATAAGACATTAAGAAAGATTTGCTTTACCTTTTCTAGGCTATATCCTATCACCAGGAAGCCCTTACAGGAAAGCATCTGTTCTTGCATAGCAATGGAGTTCTTCAACAACTCCATGATGAAAGCCAATAAAGTAGAACTGAAAAACACAATTTTTTTAAAGGGTTACAATGAGAGAAAAAGTATTTCCAAATTAACACTTCCATCACACAGCCCGGAGATACATTTAACAAGTTATTATAAATGCTCCGATCAAAATTTTTAAAACAAAAAGCAAGACAAAACTTTGAAAGCTCTAACTTCTTTCTTTTAATTAATGCATTTCTAACTTGAAATTCTGAATTCTGAGATGACTATACAATAACAAAATTCTTCCAAAAATGTGTCCTTGCAGAAAAGCAACAGTTAAGGGTTTACTTCTCTCTGCTTTGTATTTTACTTACTAACTTTTGTAAGATCAGTATCAAACACCACTCCACTTCCTACTGCTTCCAGATGAACAGATACTGAAACTGTCTTCTAGACACAGTTTTATTATTGGTTCAGTCTAATTCAACTATGTGCTGGTGCCAGAGGGAATGTTCATGCCCCCTGCATCACAGCACTAATGCCTATGACTCAAGACCCTAAACAGCTGAAAACCGTGCGGTTTCCAGGCCTTTTCCCAATTGAATCAAATCCCAAAACAGATGCCCAAGTTTGAGTCAGTTCAATAGAGGCCCAGGAATGTACATAAGGTCTGAAAGAACATCGTGACCCTTCCCTTCTTAGCAACAATATGGATATAGACCATCTTTAAGCAGTCATGAAACTACAATTGCAATGAAACACAGAGACAACTACATCAGGATTCTAAATAGCAATCCCTTTGCTATAAATAGCAATCCCTACTACTGTTAGAAGGTCAACCAGTCTCTGTGTCTGGATGTTCAGAAGCTGGACTGAGTTGAAACAGAGCTGAAACCAGAGGAAAAGCCTGGCAGTAACACTGAATAACTATCTTCCAAAACATCCAAAAGTAAAGTAAAACAGAAAAAATTCCAAGGAATAACTCATGTATCTGAAAAATGAATCCTGACTGGAGTTTCTCTTGAAGATATCTCCCGTGGATTTTCCCCGTAACAGAAATAAGCTCAAAAGAATTGCCTATAACTGTGACACAAAAAGTGTGAAATAGAAATGTGCACATTTTGAAACTGTATAATCTTTCATAGAAAATTTGGGACAAATAAACACCTCACTTCGAGGTTCTGCCTGTCAGAAAGTCACCTTTTTGTTGTTTGACATAATTCACTGTTGCACATAACAATTTAAACCACTATGCCACTTATTAAAGCAAGAGGCAATTTCCTTTAAAAAGAAAGAAAGAACAGAATAGAGTAAGTAGGTGCACTCACCAGATAGTTGTGTCGATGTGGTCTGATGAATATTGCCTATAGTCTAACTGTGCAAAGAGAGGGAAAAGTACCTGCACCCCTCCAATGGAGTGCAGAGCACTCTGGATAGAATGTGTTAAGACTGCTTTCACATCCTGGGAAAGACGAATTAAGAAATAGTGAGTTCTCCTTCAAAAACTGTTAAAAGTTTGTTAGAAACAGTTTGAAATTTTGTCACTATAAATGTTGTATTATTACCAAATAAAAAGAAACGGCAAGAAGTACAAACTGGCTGCCACAGCCACACCGAATGCCCAGTCTGCCTGACCTACTGCTTTAGATATTCTACAGGGTAGGTCCTCAGATCAATATACAGGAGGCTTGCAAACTGTAAACCAGTTCTTTAGTAATACAGAAACTCTAGAACAGAACACATGAAAAGTTTCTGACAAATTAAAAGATTAAGGTTCAAAGCATAGGGCAGATAAAGAGTGCCGTATCAACAGGGCAAAGGATGGGACACAGGTAATATCTGTAGAGCACTGAACATATGTCAGAAATTAGGAAGAAGTGTTTTATAAAAAGCTAACACAGTCTTCACAATACTGACACCTTTTACATTTGTAGCTTTGATAAAATAAACTTTTTTCTTTGGATTCTTGTGCATCCACGTTCATTCAACGAACAGGGGAGGCAGCAGTGAGAACAACTTACGAGCAACTCTATCTTGCTCAAATCCCTATAAAACTTGACTTTCAGTTTTCAAACAGAAATCATTTGTATCCTCCAAATCTACAAAAATGTTGAAATACCTGCAGCATGAGGGCATGTGGTGAATGAACAAAAATAGAAGGGTTATCCTTAGGGGACGACTCCAGACACAGCTGTGCATCTGTAGCCCTTGGATTGTACATAAAAGCAATAGCACTGGATAGTTTGCCATCGTACAGCAACAATTTGTGATGTTCGTCAAGGAAGAGGTCACTTTCTGCCTTGAATTTGAATGTTCCCTGGATTGGGGAGCAGGGTTGAAGAAGGAAAAAAAAAAGATTACACACATTCAGAACCCGGTTCAGAACACAACTGTTTTCAAAAACTGATGAAAACACTGATTCTTCAATCTAGCAACATTTAAAAAAGAAGGGGTCTGATAAGAACATTGACTCTAAGTCAATTTCACAGAGTTAGAACTGTAAATTTTTTTTGACTCCTGAAGAGTGACGTTGCCAAAATGGTGGATAATGTAAAAGAAACATCTTAGCTAGGAAACAGAATGACAGTCAGCAATGTTCACTCAGAAGGAACTAATAATTGAAGAACAGATAGAATGGGAATCACAGCGTATGTTTGTACAGCTGCTAGGGAGGAACAGTGTTCAATTAGTGCCCCTCAGGCTATGACAAAACAAATTATAAATCACTGCAACAAAACTAACTCTCAGCACTAACTTCACACATTAAAAAAACTAACTCTCAGCACTAACTTCACACATTAAAAAAACTAACCAGCACGATCAACTCTAAAGCTACATTTCTAAATGAGTACATTACAACTGATATCAAGTTTTCAGCCTCAATGGAAAAGTGAATTTAGCCAGAAAGAACAGCGTTCTCCCTCCCCCAACCACCAACATGGACATTCTAAGAAGTAAACAGGAACTTAAATATATTTTGTACAAGATATTGAATAACTGAATTAACGCTTGTTTGTAGTTTGTGAGGCAATACATAGGCTTATAGAAGAAATGTGGAAGTGTTCGATAAAAAGATTACACAGTAAGAACATTTTTATAATGACACAGAAGTGACACAACATTCTTAAAGCCCACCATAAAGAGCCTTATCAGAATTAAACTTTGGAAACTTTACAGTCAATTCTAAGATACCTTATATCCCAGACCAAGCTGATAAATGGCAAATATCTGAGCAGCATTGAGAGCCTCACTAAAAAGGTAAACGGATGTCATTTGCCCACAAAACACACGATTGGCATCTGCTGTTTCTGAAGAACCCAGGAAACATTTGTCAAATGTCTGAAAGGAAAACAGAACCCAGTAGCAGGCTTTAATCTATGCTACACGAGCAAATTATGCAAAGAATATTCATATTTTGAGAAAATATTATTTTTACATAAACTAGCATTGGAGGGTCTCAGCAGAAATAAATTTGATGCTCTGAGATGTATAAAAGCAGATTCTACTCCTCTACCAAAACATTATTAATTTTACTTCAACAGCTTTTTAAAATTCATAAAATAGGGGTGGTTTACTAATAAAATCGCAAAAGATATCTATTTAATCCATCAAGATGATCAACTATAGATATTAGTATACAGGGATTACTTACATCACTGGTGTTGACAAACCATGTTATTTCTCCATAAGACGCCAGCTCCCCATTCACATAACATCGAAGTTCACTATTCTTCCAGCGGTTATAGATGTGCACTATAGTAACCATGTACCACTAAATGATAAAAAAACATTTAATAGAATTCTACAGGCACTTAAAGTAGCTTAAGCAGTGAAGTGAGGCACAGTAGAACACATTCAACTATTTATATAAATTAAATTAACATTGAAAGATTTATTTTAAATCAAAAAGATGAAGTCATTGGTGAGTTTTCTTGCACAGCTACGTCAAAGGATAATATGCCATTTTTTCCACAAAAAGTAGACACAGAAGCTTGAAAGATATTTATAGTATAGAACTCAAAACCTTCATGGCAATGCTGAACCCCATTTACACTGAAACCACTATGTAAATAAGTTTTAAGTTGGGTTAATCTTAGCATGATGGACTACTGTAAATGTTGTCACTCCAAAAAGCAAGGATGGCTCCAGACTAAAGACATACAAAGGCTGTGCATGTCAAATTATCACAAACAGATCCATATTTACAGCAAGGGATTACTGATAAGAAATTCCTGAGGAGGCCTGTTCTCCCACAACAAGTTTACACCAGTTGCTCCAGAAACATTAGAATATCTAATTGAAAAATGAAACATTTTCAACCTAGTGTAACAGTACTTAACAGCCAAGCAAGCTCTGAACATCAGTGAGAAAAATCAACTCATATTTTAATTCATACAATTAAAAAGATACCTAGAATAAAGCACTAAATGCAAGGAGACTATTTTCTGGACAACCTGAATGAACATAAAGTATAATTTTCTTGAAGAATGAATCTGTTCTCATATCTGAGACCAAACTCCTATTCGTGGTGCTTAGCTTGAATAGGAGAACAAAATGTGGGTTAGTAATTATGCTTTCTTAAAATAACACTGCATTTGTCTACATTAAGTAATGAAATAAAAGGGTTATAGCAAAACTCTTGAGGACAAGGAGAGGAGACTGTCTGGAGGTGGGAGAAAATACAGTACAAACACAGAAGGAAAAAATCATAAGCTTTGCAACTTTCAAGCTGTGTATACATACTAAGGGATCTCAAGAGAACTCACACAAGTCTCACACTCGTAACACTTGTGGCAAACTGCATTTTCTACCTCTTTCTTACACATTTCATAAGTAAAACTAAAAAGAAATAAGAATTCAGAACACAAATTTTTTTTGTTCATTCCACTGTTAACTGTTCTTACAAAGGAAGAGGAGCCTAATCAACATTTACAACACTCCCTGGTCTACAGTTTTAAATTCGTGAAACGTGTTTGAAGGATTTTATTATTTTTACTCACCTTTTGTGGCTTGAAATCAAATTTTACACAATGCTGGAAACCTTTTCCCTTTGATTTTATGGACGTTACAATCAAGCAGCCTCCAACAAAATGAGCAGAATAACCAAGTCCTTTGTTTGTTCGAAAACTAACAAATTAGAACAAAATCAGCACGTACACAGATGAAAGCAGAAATCATTGAACAATTAACAGAAAGTGAACATCAGAAATACATTTTTACTCACCAATATAAGTAAGGCTTATCCTTATCCACATTGATATTATTCACAGGATCCATTCTTAACCAAGTGTGGAAAGTAAACCCATTCTGGTACGGCCACTTGGCTATAGGAGGTAAGGCAATAGCCTAAAGACAGTAAAAGTTACTCATGTAGAAAGACCAACATCAAAATAGTAAGAGCATACACCTTAAGATATACAGGACAAATGTACACCGATATGAAAATACATACTACAAATGTGTAAAAAAAATTGGCCTAACTTCTGCACTTTTTGTACTCCATTGTTAAAGCATTTAATTAATTTAAATATGTAAAAATTATCTCTATATATCTCAAAGAAGATTATTAATAGTAACCTACACTTCAAAAATTAAAGGCATTAGTGGAAGTTTTACAGCATAAAAATTCCTCAAAAAGTAAATTCAGGTTGATTTGGTTTTGTGGTAACATGACAGAAAAATCAGATTTATATACTTATTTTCACAGCATTTGTACTCAGGAAAACCGCTGATTATGAAAAGAAGCTGGTCACAAAAATAGAATCCTACACATTTCACTTAACAGATTCTTTTCTCTCTTGAAATTCATGTCTATGTAGTCTTCCAGTTACAAAATTCCTTAAAAGAAAGGTTACGACAATCCCCATCAGCCAAAATCTTCATCTCAAACACTGTTTGTTACCTCAAAAGCTCTTAAATTACAAACTGTGTGGCAGGGCCCTTTGTTTCAAACAGTTGGGATTTACTGTGTTAGGCTTTTTGCTTGGTTGGGGTTTTTTTACATTACTATTAACTTTCCACTGTTTTGCTGCCCAGATTTGCAATACACACTTCAACTAAGACTGCCACAACCTCTGATCAAAGATGCTTTGCAGATGATCAATACCAGTGAATAAAAAACATCAAAGAACTTGAGCGTCGCCAGACTCTTTATTATGCTCCCATGCTCCGTTCAGCTCCCTGTCCAAATAAAATGCTATAAATCCTCCTCTATACCAGGTAACTAATCAGTCTGAATGTCTCCGAGCCCAGTGTTTGGGAACTGGCAGTGCTATCATTTGCTTTAACTCACAATGGATCTTGGAGTAATTGTATTAAATACTCAATTTCTTAGACTTCTTAATTTAAATACATATAAGAATACTCACAATTGGAGGTTCTGAGGCACCTCAATATCGCATACAGTTCAAGTATTCAACACAATTATTAGAAGTTAAATACAGTAACAGTACATGAGTAGCCCAAAGAAACAATACGCCTTTTGCCAAGTTCTGTTGCATGTGATGAACACTGAACTAGAGAAGCGTTTTTCTAATAGTCTGCATTTCTTAGTCTCAAGTGTTCGTTGCAAAAAAATTCATTACATCATCAAGTTGATGAAATTTGACCTGAAGCGACCAAGTCAGAAAGGTAATGGGTTTATGCGAAGAAAACTGGAGTCACTTGATAAATCTTATTAAATTCTTATTCTGAATTGAGCATGAGATTTTGAACACTGTTTCATCTCAGGATTTTAGGAGCAAAAGTGCTGATATACTTCAAGTCTTACAGAAGATTCTGCACAGTGTTTTCCAACTACCTATTTAGTTTCAAATTCTTCTCCAAGAGAACACCACAGAACTTAAAAGTCACCTTAAGGATTACAAGATGATGAATCATTGCTAAATACAATCCTCTTTCAGGATTATTCAACCTACACATGTCCAGGATCTGCATTTTCTCAGAGAGCTCCTGTCAGCAATACACACCACCTGAACATTAAGAGAACTAAAAAATGGTGCAACAACGGCCACTTAATGTTCAGCACTTTCTGCCGTGTCACTAGCAAAGATTTCCAGATGCGAGGTTGCACTGGGTTTGCGTGACAAGGCTTCGGCAGCAGAGGGGCTACAGGAGAAGATGCCAAAAGCTTCCCCATGTCCAACAGAGCCAGTTCCATGATGGACCTGCCGCTGGCCAAGGCAGAGCCCAACAGAAACAGCGATAGCGCCTCGGGGATGACACACACAGGAAGGGGAAAAAGCTGCCGCACAAGAGCAGGGAAAGGAGTGAGGATACATGCCAGAAACAACTGTGCGGACGGCAATAGCTGAGGGAGAGGAGGTGCTCCAGGTGCCAGAGCAGAGATGCCCCTGCAGCCTGTGGTGAAGGCCATGGGGACCACAGGCTGTCCCTCTGCAGCCCATGGAGGCCCATGGTGGAGCAGAGATCCACCTGCAGCCTGTGGAGAATCCCACGCCAGAGATGGTGGAAGCGCCCAAAGGGACCCTGTGAGAAGCCTGCGCTGGAGTAGGCTCCCACCAGGACCTGTGACCCATGGAGAGGAGGTCATGCTGGAGCAGGCTGGCTGGCAACCACAATAGAACAACAAACAAATAGAGACTTAAAATATCTACATACTGCAGCACTTTTTCCTGGAAAGTTGAAGAAGGCATCAGGTCCGTATTTCTGAGGCATGTGTTTTAACACAGACAGTAACTTCCCAGCATGTGGTGGCTGACAAAGAGAATTATTACACTTGTAAATAAATAAAACACATCTATAAGAAAAAAAAAAAAGACTACACACAAAAAAAAATGAATTTTGACACATTTTAAAGCCTTGCCCATGGTTGAGTAATACTCTGCTAGGACATTGAGCACTTTCAATAAACAACATTAACAAAGTCATGGATACCTTCACACACTATGCAGCAGGTGCACTGAAATACAATTATTTGGACAACTAAATTAAGGACTTGAAACACCAGAGCCACTTTCACCCAGCATAAACTAAACTGACCCTACATGTTGGTTCCTCCCTCTATCTGTTCATTCCCATCAGCTCCACCATTTGTGTGGATTTGAAGTGAGCTAAAGAAACTGATCCAGCTGAAAACTAATATAGGGAAAAAAAGAGCAACCCAAATTTCAGTTACAGCATCTTTGGATTGGGGCTGAACGAAGCGTGCACCAGCACAAAGGAGATGGAGAATACTTAGTAAAAGGGAGAGGGAGCACTAGCACTCAAGATCATTTCCATCAGGCCTCCAGCAATATACTAAAGAGTCACTGGTTACATATAGCCCTGGTAATTCCAGGGAGAAAGCTTCAAGTCTCAAGGGGAGTTTGGAGCACCTAAACTGAGAGCTAAGTTAGTGTGAACACTCAACGCTTTCCCACCACAACTCTAATTCTGCGTTGATTTTATTGTAATCCTCAGTAACCAGGAACTCCAAATCAAGTGTATGCGCTCACAACAGAAGTACAGCAAATACTGGTCATAGTGACAGAACGATTTTGTGCATCTTCTGTTACCACTTCATAACTTTCCAGTAGATGTATTTTTAAACTACTGGTTTACACTTCTAACCTTCCCCCTCTTGTAAGAAGCCACCATCTGAAAACTAAGCTTTGCAGGATCCATGACAAGTATTTCAAATGTACCAAAACTATAGTCAGATAAATAGTGTTTCAAGAAACGGAATTGAGAAGGAAACTCTGGGAACTGCTTAGATGTCTTCAGCACTACAGAATTCAACTCATTAATTTATGTTGTAGCCAAATACTTTGTATCTTTACAGCACTGCTGATTTAAAGATTTATAGAGTTGTGCAACTCCTTAGCAATGCAACTGTGGCATTTTTCTCTTCCTTTCTTCTATGTTTAGTCTTTAATAAAGAAAGGAAATTAAATGCAAATAGCAAAAAGACAGGAAATGAAAAAGTTATTACAGAGACAACTTTAATTCATCTATGGTCATATTCCCTCTGTATGTTCAATTACTAACTTCAAACAATAGCCTAAACTTTAAGTTTAGGCTATTTTTATTTGCACAAGTTAAGATCTCCAGAGTTACTTATTTCAAAGGGTCTTTCAAATTTGTCTGTTTTATTTGTACATACAGGCTTTCATATTGGACACTTTTTTAAATTATTGACTGTGACACTGTGCTACCTTTTCTCTACACATTTAGAGATCACAGGAGCTGTACTAAAATTCAAAGCAGGCAAAACAATTGTTAAAATAGTTCTCAATTCCAGCAAAACAACAATTTTGTGTTAAAAGAAAACTTCATCTGGTAGCCTGTACCACACAAATTTTTACTTTAGGGGAGGGAGAGGGGTCTCAACAGTATAAGGAAACCCTCTTCTCTCCACCTAGTTCACACAGGAACACATCACATGTGAAACACATGATACGATTTTTCAGCTGGAGCTTTTTTCCTTCATTTCAATTTCTGCCACAAATTCTCACTTTCCTAACTAGGTACATTTTTTTCAATCTTTGGGTAAAAAAGAGCAATGTGAAAATATGAGCACAATGAACTGTCTCTGTAGACACTATTTATTTTTCTCTTGTATTTAAAAAAAAAAAAAAATCCCTTTTCCTTCAATTTCACATAAATGGAATTATAAAACCAAAAATATGCCCATAAAAACACTTTGCACTTGCTCAGAGTCATCACATTACTCCCAGCTCATAGATCTAGGAGGAAATTTAATTCCATCCCTATTCTACTCTCTGTACCTTAAGTGCTTGCATGTAAAACGATTCATTTATATAATACCAGAAAGCATCCTGTATTTCTTGGTACCTTTAAAATGTTTTCATAATAAAGTGTAACAAACAGCCTTTAACTTGCAAACATCAGGGAAAACATAAGCAACATTACAAAAATGGTTTCAGTTTTGTGTTTTCTTTTACCCATCTCCCTTTTTCTCCTTGAAGCTTGCTGAAGAATAGCTTTAACTCTCGAACTGTCAAGTTATAACTTGCCAACACACCCAGCATATCCACTAAGAGATCTGAAAAGGAAAAGAACAGCAAAATAATTGCTTAATAGAATGCAATGCGAAATTTCTATCACTTAATAAATGTTTCCCTGAGATTTTACATAAAAGGAATACAGTTTGAGTCATACACTGGGTGAAACTGTACCTGCAATCATATTGTCAGCTCTATCAATCCTCTTGAGCACTTGTTCAACAAGCCCCACTTCTGTGCATGCTTGTAGATTGCGTATACTTTTCTTCAAGACTGCCGTAAACATGCTCCACACCTCAGCCTGGCAGGTGACGTCACACTTGTCCAGCAAGTCCACCATGCAGGTGATGCCCTCTCCTTCTTGGATGATAAAGTTCATTTCCAAGTCAAACTGGCCCCCAACAAGCTTTCAAACAAAAGATTAAAAAAAAGCCCTTAAGACAACAACAAAGTACCATTCCATGTTCAAAGTTATTCATTTTGCAAGAGGAAAGCTAACAAAGACTTAAGCTAAAAAGCCATAAGGAGGTCAATATCAGTATATCAAGTCTTATTCCTCCTCTGTTTCAGGTTCTGTTGAGTAACTTCACGAAAGGTGCTCCTTAGGCATTACCCACTATCAGACAATTGCCCTACACACCTGAAAAGCAAAGAGACCAGGTGAATGTTCCAAAACAGGTGGGAGCACCAAGTCAGCTGAGATACCATATATGGTTTGGAGTGACCCTAAAAGCTTTTGTTCACATGTGGTTAAAACTCCTCAAATAAGGGGGTAATTCTAGCCAAAAGGAACTGATGCACATCAGAAATATTGCAGCTTATAAACACTCAGATCCTTTCCTGAGATACTGAATAAAGCCGGTTAAGTATTAACCGCCAGCTTCATTAAGAGCCACTGGTATTAAAAGGAAGCAAGGGCTTGCTACATTTGCATGGATGTGAAACAGCAACACCTTTTGAAGGCTTTGACTATGCTTTGGCAAAGGCACTTACATCCTCTAACAGTTCGGGTCTCCTAGATGCAACACACACATGGTAACTAACCACACGTGCACATGTCAAGGAGGTGCAGGGAGGAAGGAAACAACCAACTTTTCTCATTGTGTACTCAACAGCATAAAAATTTTAGTTGGAGGAAAGACTGTATTAACCTTGCTCCTCTACCTCAGTTCTCTCCCTCCATTTTTTAAACTCTTGGACTTTAGAACTATATTAAACTTACGGTTGCCATGCTTGTCAAAATACCCATTATAAGCATGCACACAAATAGGAATTCAGATAGCATCGACTCAAATGATCAGCATGGACTCGTGATCAAACATACTTCAGCTCATTCTCACTTCTATAAGTTTGTCTAATAAAAGGCATTATTTCTGTCTTACACTGTGCTCCTTTCACAGGCTCTGACCATTAACAGCTTCAATAGTCACATGCGGAGGCAGACCATGTCAAAACTGCCCCAATATTCATACACAGTCTTACTTCCATACTAGCTCCGACCGCTTCTCTCAGCTAGTCAAGATTGGAAGATAAACTCACCCAACGGAACAGAATACACACTCTTCATTAACTACTGAAATTACCATACAGTTTCCTCAAGTGTCTAAATCTTGTCACTTTGAAGAAGCAATCTTTGGTCTTCTGGGCATAAATCAGTAATGCCAAACAACACAGGAAGCAGAGAAACTTACTGCTTTTATGACGGAATAGACAATGTCTCATGGCAACAATTTCTAAACAGTAAATTTACACTTTTCCATTTTCTCCCTTCTTGGTCATGAAAAATAATTATGCAATTTACTAACAGATGTTTCTTTAATATCTAGGGAAACCGGAAGAACTGAATGAGGAGATTTGAATTATATTTCCAGCTTCTCTATATCAACTCACACTGTCAACTCAAACAAATCTATCAAGTCATTAGGATTCTCCAAGCCTCAGTTTTCCCCTTCCACAAGATGGAGTAAAGGCCTACCTCAGCAAAGCTCTGCAAGGTAGAATTCAAGGGAGAACACTGAGCAGAATTATTGCAAGACAAAAGAAAAAATACACCCTCCTTTATAGAAAAACATTTGAAAATGTAAAACAAATAACCAGTGTTACACTTTATTTTACACTAAACTTTTTATCCTCTACAGAACTGAGGAATTCCTCAAGGAACCACTCTCTCTCTCTCACCATCAAGGTAAGAAACAAAGAAAATACTGCCTTCCACACACAGAGAGAATCACTCAAGTTTAAATTTAGCCACAAAACACTTGCTAATTCTTAACAAGACATGCAACTCTTTATGCGTTTGGATTTAACTATCATCCAACCATCAATTGTCACACCCAAACCCACATATGGCAACTGTAGCTGACCTTACCTTCACCCTATAGTCTACACCACCCATCTTTCATTTTTGGGTAGATACACTATTATCAGTAACCACCCATCCAGGAAGCTGTCAAATTAGGTTTCGAATCTAATCTGCAAACATAAGCATTCCAGCAAGTACATTCTAGAAATAATATGCTATGGTAGAAATAATTACCATTTTAACATTTCTTTAAGGGAAGTGAGGACAAAAATATTGCCATAGCAAGAAATATAGCAAAGGCACGGCGCCGTTGATGTACAATATGTATGCATACCCATTAGATACACATAAGCACACACACACCCCCCGGTATTTCATATTAACCCTTTCTAATGGTGATTTGAAACTGATCAACCTTCAAAACACAAATTTGTTTCCAATGACAGGGATCATAATCCAGGTCCGTGCATTGGCTAGTTATTATCTGAGCTGCAGTAATGGCTGTGCACAGCAAAATGTAATCTTCCCAAATGTCACAGTAAGTTATGAATATCTCAGCAGCTTAATGCACCTTACTAGCCATGAAGTGTGAGAATGTAATCTTATTACCTTTTTTATGGTTGTATTTTTTTGAATAATGTAGCCTTTGAACTGATGTATAGTCTTTCCTTGCACTTTAGCATGATTTGGTCTCCTATGTCGCACACTACATTTTTCAAAATTCTCCAATTCAACGTATTTTAAGTCCTATGCTGAGCTGCATAAACAATCTTTATAGCAACCTATAGGGTAGCATAACGTTTTCTTTCTTCAGCAGGTAAGTATAAGCTTATAGGAATGGGTTTAAAGTGCAGCATTCAAAGTATTCAATTACAATCTCACAAATTTTACATTTTGCCAGTTATTTTTACCTCTGCAAAATACATAAATTAAACCAATAGCTCAAGCTTTCTGGTAAAACGTTCCTACAGTTAGCTGATTGAGAACAGGGAGAATACAGCAATTTTTAACTACATACTCAGAGGGTGTGATGGATTTTTCCATTAAAGAATCAAACTAATGCGAAGTCAACATAATAGCACTAATTTTAAGGATAAAATAGCACTACACCACTTCTAAATAGAAGGAGAAAGGCAATTTAAACACAAGTAACCTCTCTTTGCAACGAACCTTTCAGCTAGCGTAAAATGGGAGAAATGATCCAAGATGTAAAAGAGATAGTGGACTCTTTGGGTGAGCAACTACCAAACCATAATATTCAGAAAATAGCTGACAATACACACAGTCAAGATCTTGAAAGATCATGATCTAGATTATTGATTTAATTTAAAGTCATTTCTCCCAGTGGCAGATCCAAAATATTTCAAAAGCTTGTAGGAAATGTGAGGAAAAATATTTCAATTAACTATAACAGAAGGAAAAAAAACAATTCAAGACCACTATCGGCATTTCTACTGGAATTGTGAAATTGGCAGCACTTGGCAGAGCTATAGGGGTAGATCTTCACCATTTTACCACAAACTTCAAAAAAAGACTTCAGTTCTAGAGTGCTTCCTCATCAATTACCCTCAGACAACCTACACATCAAGCCAAACATACTTGTTTTGTTCCCTAAAGCCAGGATGAAAGAACCATGAAGCAAGCAAACTGTGAGCTCCCTTTTCCTCTAGATGTGGATCTTGTAATCTCAGAATTGGTTTATTTAGTACATTCAAAAAAAGTACAGACAATGCCTACCCTAAGGATAACGCCTATGCCATGAAGAAAAAAACACACCCGAATAGGCCAGTTCTATCTCCAGGGAAATTTTAGAAGTTTATACTTAATAAGAATCCGCAAAGGTGTGTGCACAAAGCTCCTAACTGCCTGAAATCTTCTGTTTACCAGTAAGGTACTCGTACAAGATAAACATTAAGAAAAAATGTGCTGAAGCTAAACCAGTTGCCATTTCAGCAATTAAAGCTTCGATATACACCCTACATTTTACCTCTGTTCACAAAATAGCTGTGTTCTTACTGCAATTTTACATCATGCCAGTTGACCCAAAGGCTAAAAACAAACACAAAAAACCCCCATGATTTTCAACCCCCAACTATGAAATCTGAATGCAGCTTCTGGAGAACACAAACACAAAAAGGATGGATTCATTTTAGCCATTATGCTAAAATATAATATTATTTGCTTACATTAGCTCTTATCTTCCACCAAAGTAACAACCCATATCCTGGACTCCATCCCCTTTCGCTTATTCAGAAACTCAAACCACGTGTACTTGCCAAAGATTTGGGAAGCATAAGTAGTAAAACCCCACCCGAGCAAGGATTTCACTGGATCACGAGTGACCCCAGGGCAGTCAAGTCCCGTGAGGGCACACAATAAATAAAATAAAATAAAAGCCGATATGGTGCTACACATCCTGGGTGGGAGAAAAAGATGGTTCTGGTTTTGCAAAGGCCTCTACAGACCAGAACAGGAAAATGGTGGGGAAAAGAGTAACTCACACACACTAATTCGCAGCAATCCATTCTCTACCACTCACCCCCGACTTTTCCATGCAGTCTCTTCTATTGCTAGGGCAACTCTTGGAGGTGAGAATATATTAAAATATGAGTCCTAAGAGGAGATTTGGTAGGAAAGTCTGTTGATAGTTTGGATAAGTCTATCCAGTAGTGACATTAGCATGAACATCAAGTCAGTGAAATCATGACAAAAAAAAAAGACTTGGGCCCAGAGAGGTTGTAAGGTGGCCATTAAGAGACAGAAAAAGTCTGGATGTCAACTTCTTTTTCTTTGATATATTGCCATTATATCAACCATAATGCAATGAAAAAAACTAGACAAAGCACAAAAAACTGTGGGAAGACCAACTCAGAAAGGTCATAACCTCCCAGCAAGTTTTAAAGCTATTTAGCTTTAATTTAACAGTAGCTCAAAGTTTAAAGTAATGTAAGCCCATGAATATGCAAGTGACCGGTGACCCTTCCAAAGAAGATTCTACTCATTCCATAAGCACCTTCTTTAATCTTGCTCCAAATTTGCCTGTGCTTTCTTCCATGTATTAAACAAAAAATCAGTTTTGCCCACACACACATCCCCACCCCAACACTGCTGAACTGTTACATTAAAAAAAAAAACCCAAACTAATAGTATACATCTCCTCCGCTGACGGAGAGAGGGAGAGGAACATTTTCTTCTTAATTGGCTGCTTTCTACCTTGTCATTAAGTTGCTAACAAAGTCTACACTTTCCTTTATCTGGCCAATAAGAAGGTTCATTTTAAACGAGGCATATCAATAGTGGCATTACAAAACAACACGGCACTCACTTTAACCTTGATGCTTTCATATGATTCTGTTCAACTTCTCTTCATCGGGATGTAATATGAACTCTCTGGACTAAAATAAAACTTCTTCAAGTGCCTGAAAGTGAAGTTCACAAGCACCCACAAGGTATTAGGAGTCTACTACTGCCACCTAACGTTGCCTTTGAAACTATTCCACTCAGAATTACATGGTTTTAATACAGTGCCTCAGCACAGTGCGATTCTCTTCCTCCCCAGGACAGCTTTATACTAGTAGCTTACACCTCATTTTCTTTCAAAACAAAGAAGAAAGCTGCATCTCCAGGAAATACGACTGGCTAAGATTTTAGCAGAAAAGCTTACATTCAAGTATCAGTTTATGTAAAACCAGAGTTTCTTCAGCTTTGCGACTGCTAACCACAGAATGCACACAATTTACCCAATTTGCACAGGAAGGAGTAGCAAATATCTCCTATCTGGTTAATGTGAGACATAACCATTAAAACTTACTTTGAAAAAGGCACTTAGCTATGTTTACAAACACATTAAAATGACTCAATGAAAATAACAGATGTTACAAAGCAAAATTCTTGTCCAGAGAGGTACAATACACCTGAAGCATCCTTCTGGTGGTGACATTAACTATGGGCATTTACCTATGAGTTTCTCATTCCCAACAAAACTGGGACACGATTTTAAAAGATAATTATCAACAATTCTGTATTTACCCTAGCTAATAGTCTAGTATTTTCACTCCACTGAAAGCACTTTTTACATCAAATTAGTTCACTAACATAATTAGTTTAGTTTGTAGCACACAGTCAAAGGCTCAGCACAAGCAGAGCAATGCATGGAAAAATCAGCTCTACACCATGTTTTTACACATTGGGGGCAGGGGTGTGACACTATGGATTTCAAATTTTATACATTTTGGGTTTTAATCTCAAAATTACTAGCAAAGTTAAATTTTATCCTACAAAAACAAAAAGACCAAAAAAATCCTAAATTATTTTATTGCTCTGGTGTCCATTCAAAAAGAGATCTCAGTATAAACAGTTCAAATTAAAATCAAATAGCATGTTCAAACTCAAAACAGCTAAAGCACTCTATACCACCGTGCACAGTGCTTCTGTCTTCCCTTTTAGAAATTAAACAACAGATTCCAAAAATGAAAGTCAGAGAAGTCCAATGTTAAGAATTTTATCTTCCTCTCAATCTCTACCAACCTTTACATAAAGAGTAGGATTGCCAATAACATGACACAAGTCGCAAGCACAAGGGGCCCACTCTCCGAAACAGAGCAAACAGTGGATAAACTCTGCAAACCTGCAGGACATTGCATGAGTTCAGACAAGAAACTGTCTCTCTACTGGCTTTTGTTCAAAGCTCGACACTGAGCGTAGAGGCCTTTTGCTACTGTTGAGACCATGCAACTATAAGCTTTGTTTCAAATCCCTGAGGAAAATAAGTACTACCAAGCTGGTTCTGCAAATTAAATAATTTCAAGGCAAAATTTCAACACAATTCAAATAGTGGCTAAAGGTGCATTTACAAAACGTGGCAGCTTTCCAAGTTTGGCTGACGTTATAGACCTCAACATATAGAGTCTATATGTACATTAATGTCTGCATCCAGCTGAAATTCCTTTCCTTCCAGTACACGTATTAATACCATAAAAAATCAGCTTTTGTTTTGATCAACTTTTCCAGCATACCTTAACCTGTGATACCGTTTAAGATATACAAGAAAGATATGGCTCCAAGAGACTGTTTAATATGTAAATTTGTAGCTCCATACAGGAAATGAAATATCCTAAATCTTTACATCACACCACATTCATATGTGCATTGAAAGCAAATAAATCATTTAAGCCATGATACATAGAACCTTTGTAAATTTGCATTTATCTACAGTAAATACTGCCATGTTCCTTAATAGCTTGCTAGTGCAATCTTAGCAAACTAGTGATTTATGCTTTTGACATTTTAAAAATCAGAAATCTGTCATTTTATAACATCCATTAGAAAGTCAACTTGAGTTACACTACTCTGAGTTTAAACTCAAATATTTAAAACATATATAGCAAAGCACTGTACCGTTTCATTACCCCAGCACTTCTGTCCCTCACTAAGTTATCTGACATTTTTCTTTGAATTTACAACATTAAAAATAGATTTTATTTCTAAGGATCCAGACACATGTAACTTCATGAAGGGCATAACTTTTTGTCAAGTCTGGAAATATCACCCATCAGCGAACTAAAACAAACTCCTATATTCTGGGAGCACCAGACCAGCCATATCTCAGCTGTACAGGTTTGTATCCTGTCCTATCTTAATCCTTCTACTCAAGGAAGGAGCCTAAAAAACAACATTTCTAATATCATACGAACCAACAACTCCAGAGTGGGGGACAAACCATAGTCAGGGTGACATTACAGAGAATTCCCTGCTTGTGCCTACCTCCATCAGTCAGGACGTTCACACCATACGCTGCAGACAAGAACAAATCCTTTCTGCCCATAAGCCAAATCAGGAAAAAACAATCCCTCAACTGTACAACACTGGCACCAAGACTTCTGCACTGAGCCTCAGAAATAAAAGCCTGTGCAGAAGTCAGACAGAAAGGTGAAAATGAGCAAAGGAGATTGACTCTCACCGCCAGAGAACAGTTTTCCCATGGAATGACAAATCCATGTCTATTAATACATTTGGGTACTCCTCTAAAAGAACACTTGCCTGAAATAATTTGCACAGGATTTCCTGGCATTAAATTACTTTTTCTAACCTGCTTAGTACTCAGGAGCTGAAAAACTTACAGCTATTTTTTTCTTAAAAATTACTTAAATGTAAAAGGTTACCAAAGATATCTGTTTTCCTTCAACCAAACTGGTGCGCAAAGGCAGTCATGATAATTCAATAAGAAAGCATTTTCAGATGCTTCCATTAAACATTTAGTTTTATTAATGGCTCAATTACTGAATTTCTTTCAATTTGACAAGGAAACCACAGGTGTAGTACACTCCTTCCAATTATAAAGGAGTACAAACAACAACTACACAATTATTTTTATATACCACACATACTGAACAGGAATACTAAAAATATATATACGCACAACAGGTTGATAATGTACAATAATATCCAAATTATATTTAACCTTCTGAAAATCACAACTTTCTAAGCTAAGAAAAATATAAAAATGTAAAGCAAATAATTCTCAAAACATCTCCGAGCGCATCCCAAGTGAGGTACGTGTGTTCCAGGAGGTGTGCGAGACAACCCTCTGGGGTGCTGAAAGAAGAAATGATATAAAACACTATTTATCATTATATTTTATTTTATCTCTATCTCACCCTAATTTATACTTTTGGATGGTTTATAATGTACATAATATACTAAAACAGCAGTACACGTACATAATTTATAAATAGTTATATATTTATTGAGGGTGGATACTCAAAATTTTTTTACTGATGGGGTGTGCAATTAAAAAAGGTTTGAAGACCACTTCCCCAGATACAAGAGGACAGATAATATATGCTAATATTTTTCTATAGAGACATCACATCTGTCTGGTATTTTACAGTGGACTGGGGGTGGGAGAAGGAAGCCACCACTATTTACACAATCTGAAATTTGCATCCCGCAGTTCTTATAAAAGCAATCCTTGATATAACTGCGTAATTTTTTACTTAACTGTATATCCACTCTGTGATACTTGCAAAGTACACAGTTAAAAAAAAAGTGTAAAACCAGAATTCTAGGAGTAAAACAAGGCTGAGTTTATTCTAGGAAACACATTTGAAAAGTGTTTTGCCAGCTTGTAGAGACTAAGTGGATAACAGCAAAAGGAACAAAGACATCACAGAAGATGAACAAAACAGAACATGTTCCAAACATGGAATTGTATAAGAATAGCAAAAATAAATTATCTGATCTTGTAACCATAACGTTCAGTACTTCCTCTCCTACTGAAAGTCACAGCCCTCATATAGCACATGCTAGAAGCAAATGTGTGACAGCTTCTCGACTGCCATCACGTTTCATGGCTCAGCAGATTAACGGCAGAGAATTTCAGCACAACTAAAGGCACTGGTTATAAATTCCGATAGAAACCAAGAACCAATACATCTGTTACTGTCATTTCTGACACTGCCTCGATTCAGAACAGCTGGAGAACACCACACTTGCCTTCCTAGAATTGGCAGAGGCTGCTGTCACAGCTAAAGCAGAGGCAGTTAAGGGTTCAGACGTAAAAAATGCTAAATGCCATGCTACAGGAAATGTAACACACAGCTTCCTGTGTTGCCATATTTTAATTTTTCTGTAGCTGTGATCAACATGGGAGAATCATGCAGATGATCCAGGCTAGAACAGAAGGGTGCCTAGAATAAATAACAGCTCTTCGTTTATCCTTAGCAAGAAATGACTTTTCTTTGCCTTCAGATTCCATCCCCCATCTTCACTCCTCTCTGAATATGCCACTACATTGTTTAGAGTTTAAAAAATATGTATTACTGGAAGTCAGTGTATTAAATATATTGGAATAGTAAGTATTTTAAAGAAGGAAAGTACAAGACTCAAGCGGGTCTTGCACACCAGTAGGATTAAGAGATTCATTTTCTTACCAAATAGCAAATTGATAATGCTTGACTGAACTCAAAAGATCCACTGCCAGAGCCAGCGCTCAGCTGCCCTTTTCGATCTATCATAGTATGACAGTATCCTAAGGTAGTATATCTAAGGAAGAAAAGACCTCTGAGATCATCGAGTCCAACCTATGACCCAACACCTACACCTACTCCTACTTGTCGACTACACCATGGCACTAAGAGCCTCATCCAATCTCTCCTTAAACACCTCGAGGGACAGTGACTCCACCACCTCCCCGGGCAGCGCATTCCAGTGGCCAATCACCCTCTCAGGAAAGAACTTCTTCCTAATGTCAAGCCTAAACCTCCCCTAGCGAAGCTTGAGACCGCGTCCTCTTGTTCTGTCACCGGTCACCTGAGAGAAGAGACCAACCCCTGCCTGACTACAGCCTCCTTTCAGGCAGTTGTAGAGAGCAATAAGGTCTCCCTTGAGCCTCCTCTTCTCCAGGCTGAACAATACCAGCTCCCTCAGTCACTCCTCACAAGGCTTGTGCTCCAGTCCCTTCCCCATCCTCATTGCTCTCCTCTGGACGCACTCTAAGCCATGCCCACAGACAAGACACCCAGCCAGAACATCCACACTGCTCACAGGGGCAAGAGCAAAGGCAGCGATCAAACCCACTGCAGTCACAACTCTGTTCGAAAGACGTCCATCCACCGGGGTTTTATAACAGCAAGACTGCTATTGCTAAACTGATAATTTCTCCTAACCACACCAGAAGAAAAAGGTGCCGTTGCAAGAACAGAAACATCAGTAAAGCCTCCAAGGCGAGCTCTTTGAGGTTTTTATTTCTTTTAATTCCTACAAAGCAATACTGAAAGCAAGGACAAAAATGTGACTCTACCACTTAAGGTCTGTTACCTGTAGCTATGTTTCTATGTTTGCAGAAGCATTTCAAAGTGTCCCCTCTGCCCCTGCTCTGCCATAACGGTTTTCTGTTTGGTTAGGGTTTTTACCCTGTAGTACAGAAGGTACTGCTACTACTCCAAGGTTCTACCCCATCTGGATTGTCTCTGTCCCTTTTCTCAGCAATCAGGCAATGACCTAATGGAAACCGTCTCTGAGGAACAGTTACAACAGTAAAGTGGGGGAGGAAGAAGTAAAAAAACCACACAAAGAAACAAGCCAGACCTAGATAAGGAGTGTTGTGTATGTGTTCTCACTACCACCTACAAATATACTCTCTGTTTATAACGTCCACACTCTTCTCCTGGTGAGCGCTTCTCCTAGTAAATTCCAGTTGTCTCTTGATCACCAAATCTGACAACTCTTTTTCTCCTTGGCATTTTCCATTTCCATAGAAAACAACATAATTCTGACTTCGCTACACGACACCTGTCTATACATTTAGCCAGGCAGCCCTCTTCATCCAGCTCATACCACGGTTTCCCAGTTCCTCTGGGAGAGCTGCCTCCTCCATCAGGCAGTATGCAAACTACTCGTGCAACACACCATGTGCATGGAGGGGGATTATGTTATGAGCAGGTTCATTTTAACTCTTGACCAGAGCTGCACTGCAAATTAGACTTAAAAAGACAAAAGCATTCTCAATTAATTCAATTGCATTCTGTTTGATTTTTTTTTTTTTTTAAATTTTGCAATCAAACACAGCTGACAGCAACTGTCAGGTATTTTTCCAAAAACCTGGCAAGACCTGCCACTGCCTGCAGTTTAGACTGGAGAAAAGCAACAACTGTTAGACAAGGGTTTTGAACTACAGACCAAACAAGCATTTAGCCAGTAAAGCCAGCATTTGCTAAGGCTTGATCTCCAATATTTTTAACTTTGAAAGATTTTTTTCAAGAACCAAATTCAACAGATTTGTCAAAAATTCTGAAAGAAACTCAACACTAACTAAGTTCTCAACATTTCTTCATCATCAACACTGTCACGTCATGTATTCAGACTTCTAAGGCAACAAGGTTTGTTCTGGAATTATTATTCTGTGAATTAAAAATAAACTATTATCCACACACTACTAATAACCTGAAAAAGGCTACATCCAAATAATATACAAGTATGTGAAATGGTACTGCTTATAATTCTCTTCTCTATCACAAGTGTGATTAACTGAACAATAAATCTTGCTTCAGTGAGACAGTGGAGGAAAGAACATCTGCCACTACGAGAAGCTACTCAAGTGGAACAAAAAAAGTATCATTATAAAAGGAGAGGTTAGTGCCATCAATACAATCTTAAGCAAAATCTTCCATTTCATTCCACATCCAAATTATTTTCCCTTTTTTCTTTAGTGTTAACAGTCACTGTAGTCCTACATAACTTCCTTCAAATTGTCAGGAGTAAAAACCCTCAATAAAAGAACATGTAACCATCTTCCCAGTTTCTTAAAATTAGTCTCTCCAACAGAACTATATCAATTTACTAAAACAAGTTTCAAAGAAAACATGTTACATCTATCATAGTAATGGATTCTGCGACTGCAAGGGAAACTACAGAATTTATAAATTAAAAAACCCTTTCGAAATCAGAGGACTTCAATATTTTTCATCTAATGAAACAAACAGAAAAATATCTCCAAATTACAAGTAAAGTATTTTTATTTAAATTCTAAACGTGGAGATTCAGTGAAGCCTCTGAGGAGCTATTTCATTTTCTTTCCTCCTACTGCCATGTTGTCTCTAGAAATAGTTTTGTCAAGCAAATTCAGCACCATGGAGAATCACAGACCCATTCTTCAATGTTCATCAAATCAAGCTCTTGACAACAGTATTTTTTGTGGTTTTCTATTCACGTAAATGTTTACTTCTGAGAGAAAGCGATTTCCCAATCCAATATAAAAAATAATTACTGCAAAAATCGTGAAACAAGAAACGAGTTTCAAGACAGCAACCTGATAACAATATAAACTGTGGTCTCTTAGATGTGAAGCAAAAGACTGGCACAAGTATCCCCATTACTTCATTGCAAATATCGGAATATGTTCAAACTCACAAATACACGTGCCTTTAAGAGGTAAAAATATAGGGAGGGGGTGGGGGAAAGAAACCTTTAATCTTAAAGTTGCCTTTTCCTTTCAATTAGTCTACATAATATCTTTTGTTCCAGTGTAACTTTGGAAAACAAAGCCAAGAGTACTACTAACTACACTCTGTCCTAGCTAAAACACTAGTGTGTACATACGTGCTATTCTGCAGAGCTCACCATACTTTTCAAAGTAGAAAGACAACTTTAAAGTGGTAGCTGCAAGATTAAATTGCCGTGAAAATTATATCAGTTTTATCTATACAGTAAATTTCAGTCAAAGATGAAGACATATAGCACTGTTCCAAAACTTCAGAGGTGTTACAGCGTGCGCATTTCTGTTTAAGGTGTATCCAAACCCACTGGTTTCTTTCACACCACATATTGATCCACCTTAAAGTACATTTCTCTACTCAATTAATTCTGCAACAAAGTACAGCCCACAGTATTTGTAGTTTCTTCACTCTTCTGTTTCTGCACAGAAAACATGTTAATTTTAAAAAACGTTATTTGATTAGTACTATTTCTATTGCAGTTTTGGCATTCAGAAAATTCTTCTGAAAGCCAAGAAAAATGCAAAAATAAGTTTCCTGAAACTTACAATTCCACAATCTTTTCGCACCCCTTTGGAAAGCCCAATAGAGGGAGGAAAGAACCTTGCTTACTGAAACTGATACCATCATTACCACATTTTCTGCTGCTCATCACTGGCTGAATTATGAACTCGTCCAAAATAACAGCCCTTGTTTCCTGCCACATGAATCAGTAGACATGCGAGGAACCTACCGCTCTTGGACTTTTCAGTTGTGAAAGAGGTGCAACACACTGAAATTGCAACTTTAGGGTTTCAAACCAACCCAAAAAAGAGTTCAGAGCTTCAGATTGCCTGGGCTCAGCCTCTCTCAGAAGGGTAAAAAAAAGCCTTGCAAAGAAAAGAAAAAAAACCTGCGAGCTTTTCTAAGCTTTTATGTCATCAGTGATCCACCAGATAAGCTGGCACAAAATCACAGAAGTATTTGATGACAGCGGCGACCCTGTTAGATTGTCATCACACATTTTTTCTAAGCCAAAACACTTTTCTGTCAGAAAAGTCATCTTCATTATAAAATTCTTCATTATAAAATTCGTTTGCTTCATTATAAAATTCTGAAGTGAAATGGTCAAAATAACTCATTAAAGACTGTTGCATATTTAAAGCTTAATTTCTATATGTTAAAAGTGGAAGAATCCACAGTCTCGTCTCTACTACTAAAAAAATTAGAACAGGTATAGCAGAAATCAACTACTGAAAGTAATCCAACTCTATTCAAGCTACACAATACCCTGTTGCAGGGAAGTAGTACCAAAAGCACATTTTAATAAAGTAAGGATGGTTTAAAATGGTTAAAAACAAACTTGAGAGATTCCACACAAAATAAACTCAAGTAAAAGCTACCCAACTCCACTACTTGTGCTAGTTCTTCCATTCAAGTGACCAGTTTAAGCTTCTATTTATGCAGTTAAACCATAATGCGATAGCAACCTGAGTACCTGAAAAAATAATCACTTTGTACTGTAAAGATTTAAGAGGAAATTATCAAATTCTAAGTAATGTTCTCCCTCACCCCATTATAAATTAAACAATAATGGTAAGAAGTTCCATCCCATATTCAAATTCCTCTAAAACTTTAAACAGAAAGTGTATGTGCCGTTGTATTTCGAATTTCTATTGACAATAGAAAGTTAGTGCATTTCATGACACAGTCCCTCTTATTCTTTTCATAATGTCTGTTTCATCACAACTTTCATCATCTCTTGTCATGATATTAGTTTACAAACTGCAAATAAGAGAAATAAAAGGAGGTATCAAAGAACTACTAGTGAAGTGCTAAATGTGGTCAAATCCATAAAGAGACTGATTAAAAAGTACCGGAGCAGCAGGGAGGAATACAGATTGCAGAAAGTAAGTTAAAAGAAGCAAGCATGGACCTCATTCATCACCACACTGAGGTGTAGGGAAAACTAAAAGGTCTTTAAACAGGTGTCTTAAAAAAAGTGTCAGTTTCATTTATATGGATGACATAATCAGGATGTAGTACATGAAAATCGGATACTACTAGGAAACTATGAAACTCTTTGCTTTAGACTCACACTTGTTTTCCTCTGTTATAGTAATTTACTCACACTTAATCATGAAAACATTTTTGCAGTAGACTCTTAAAGCATACTCACACTTCAAGGATTTCTTAAAATCCACAGTCACTCATGTCTCCTACATTATTTTTTACATTCTAAACTGATGAAAAATATTATTTAATTGGTAGTGAAAGATCTTCTATCACTTATTCTACAGCTGCTTAACTTGATCCCTCCAAAAACTAAGCAGGCTTGAAATCAAACCACAGGTCAGACGCCTTCTCTGCTTCTCAAAAAAAGAAATAATTAATGCCGACAGCTGAGTACAGGCATAGTGGCCAGAACAGTAGGTTAACTGCTCTTTCAGGGAGTACTGACATATTAAATTTCAGGACACTGCTTTCAAAAATTAGTTACTTTTAGTAAGGTAACTTACAATTCATTTTAAATAGTTGATTAAGAAAAGAACAATCATTTGTTGTAACTAGGATAACATTGCTTCACAATTGGCAAACAGGATGGGACTGCTTACTCCGAAACCTACTTTCATCAACTACAACATATTATATGCACTGTTTCTTTCAAATGTTTGAATTATGGAAAAAAGGAGTTCTTACTGTAAAGCAAAACCTACACAGGTACTTTTGCAGTCCTTTCAACATACAGTAGATATCTTCACGTACAATAAACAAAGTGTGAATTAGGTATTTACATTCCAACAAAAATTAAGATCTTAAGTTTTATTCTTAACAACTTTAAAACTTCTATTACCAGTTCAGTAAATGGTGATTTATTCAGACAATCTGTTCATTGGTTATGTTTACATACAGGAAGGCTCTTCCTTGTTTGTTTCACCTTTTTGTCTTTTTATCCTCCGTTGTCCATGTCTGTACAAACAATCCTATGCAAACAGCACTGTGATCTAAGCTGTGTGGTGTTCCAAGCTGTAAAGCATTAATTTCCTCAGAAATACAAGCGTGTCTTTTTAGAATTATTATTGCAAGACCTCTAGCTCTGTTACACCCTTATGAGAATGAAAATATTGACTTCTGGGGACTTCACTTAAACTTAATTCTCTGAAAATGTACTTGCTTGGAACTGTTGAAGATAAGATTTGTACTCTTTCAAGAAATACCATTACCTGACAGGAGATGAGTTTTTCTGGGACATGAAACAAAAATAAGTTTAGGAATTAAAACAATTCCTATAAATGTCATTTTTAAGAATGTCAAAGTGGTTTGCCTTCAAAATTCATGGTTTTATCACAAGTTGAAAGCCCACATTCTCCTCACTCATACTGGCCCTACTTCCAGCTCAGCTATTTTTTCTGACACCAACACAACAACCTCCAGAATTTCTTTCATAGTTTATCTTGACTCCTTCCACAGTCAGCAACTTCCCTGAAGCACTGCAGCATCATTTCATGCTAAATGAAACAATCCAACATTAAACATTTCAATTCAGTTTTCCTAAATGCAAATTCAATCAAACTTTCTTCATTTCCTTTCACAGAATTTTTTTTCATCCTCTTGAAATTGTCTGACCTAGAACTGGTATAGCTTGCTACAAATAAAAACTGAAGTGATTCCTTAATGAGGTTTTATTTATTTGAAGAATCAGAAGTATAAAGATATACAAGGCTGAAGAGACCATAAACATAAAAATATGCAAAGTAGTGAAGGAGAAAACAACAACAAATCTGAAGACGAAAAGTAAAAGGAATTATATTTAAGGAAGAATTAACAGAATGAAAATAACAGATTTTCACCTCAGCGAAAAAGTATGTTGAGAAGACCTAACATGAAGCTCCTCAGAGCAAAGGTTAGTTTGCAGGACACCAAGGATTTCAAAGGAGCAACACCAGAGTCTGAAAAGGAAAAACTAAGAGTGCTTTTTTGGAGAGTTGTCTTCCATTTGTACCCCTCCCTGGTTTGCTCTCCCGCATACGCTCTCCTAGCTTCATTCAGCTGTTCCATAAATATGCTTAGAGCAGAAGTCTCCTCTGTATAGGCTTGTTTGCTACATGTGAAGTTGGGTTAGGAAAAGGTTTTTTACCTCCCCTTTTCATCCTTAAATCATATTTGATCTCCAAATATTTCTTTACAAATAGCCAAAACCACTTTCAGAATCCTCCTTGCTCAGCTCTCAGCCTCCAGCAACTACTATGCGATGCATCATCTTGGACTGTAATTTGGCATAATTCTAAACTCATTATCCCACTCACTTCAGCATATCCAGCACATATGCAAATCCTTCTGTTCCAGGTGAAGCTAAACATTCCAAAATTATACCTTTTAATTCCATTTTCCCAAAGGAAATTCAGCCAGAACTTACTTTTCTTTTTTTTTTTTCTTTTTTCCCCTAAAACATACGGTGCTGCATCCACTTCTGGTTTTGCCTTTGTTTTCTGTCAAGGTGCTTTTCCCAAGCACTTTAGTATCCTCGGCTCTGTGCTGTCCTAATACTGCTTTCAGCATCACTCATTGAAGAGAGTATACAGGCAAACATAACTTAAGTTTCTTATCTGCTCAAAGCTATAGTGATTTGAAAAAGAAAAAAAAAGGAAATAAAAAGCCTATGACACCCACAAAAGAACTATTTATCATAGCACTATTCATAGAATTTGGAAGGGAAAATAAGTTTCCAGAGGAAACAGATTTGCATCTGTCCTCTGCAGCAGCCTGCAGGAAAACAATCTTTGTACAAAATCAATCTTTGAAAACCTCCGCCAGACCAACTTATCAAGTTGAAAGCTGCTCATTTTCAGAGGCGTGTAATCTCTGCTAATAATACTTAGCAGATACTTTTTGAAGTGTTCTCTTAGCTTAACCAATTATAACAGTGGTGCTAGTTACTGCATTGTGGTTTTCATACAGCCAACTCTAGTTTTTACAACCATCCATCCGTATTGATAACTCCTTTCCTCAGAGTCTATTTGCGTCGTTATGTCCTCTTCCAGACCTCCCCCCAGCTCCCTCTGACCATTCAGGTTACTGCTCTCAAAATTTCGATAAGAACAGTCTGAAACAGAGCACAAAATAATACATGTGGCTGTACAGTGCTGCAGCCAGCTATTTCTGTAACCTCACTTCAGAAAGAAAACCCTTCACTCTAATGTCTTCCTCCTATTTTGCCATTTTTCTCCCCATCTTGCATCTGAAATTACACAGTGCATTCTTGAGGAAGAGCAGTGAAACTTCTTCCACCGTGAGGCCAGCTCAAAGAGAGAATTATCCTCCCAGCCTTAGCTAAGAAGAGCTGAGAATTTCTCTCGACGCCCACTGTTGTGTTGTTTATTATAGAGCAAAGGGGAAAACAAAACTAATCCAAACTAATGAAACTCCCACAGAAAGACATTACAGAACAGAACACGCTAGTGTGGATAAGTAGCAGAACGCTTTCTAATGACAACTTCCATGCATCATTGAGAAAAACAGGAGAAAATTAATCAGCACAAAAAGGACAGGTGTCTAAAAAATTTTTAACCTTTACATATTTAGAAAATCATTTTGAAGAAAAGAAAAATTAAGCGATAGACTATAATTTGTGTGAACTAGCATCAAATGGGCCTTCCCCAAGATAAGCAGGGATACCAACTGTTCTACGTACACTTCAAAATAGTATAGTAATAGGTATTTTGTATCTTAATTTAAGATATTGTCAGCAGGTTTTGTTCTGTTTCTTTCTCTTAGAAAGACAGCAATGTCAACTACTGCATCCTTACTCGTAAGTCAGAACTACGCACAGACCTGCTGCTACACAAAAACAAGACCGATGAGCACCATCTCATGGGCATTTCAGGGAACAGATTTTGCATTGAAAAAAAGAACTTTGTGAATTCTCCAATATATGGATCTATCTTCCAAAATAAATACATTGAAACTGAATTATACAGAAGCATAATTTCAAAGTATCAGATGCTTAGATGTGAAAATATTGCAGAAGTTAGGGACTTTTATAAAAACTAGTCACTGGAAATATATCTGATAGGAACACTGTCACATCCACTCAGAAAGAATTTTAGAAGTATTTAGACGCGTAAAATATCTATTTATACAAAAAAAGTTATGTATTTACATACAATTCACCCCACCTCCATCCTGGAGAACTCATTAAAGTAAGGTTTTAACAAACAGGACAACAGCAGTACAAACAGAATTCTTATTTCCCCTTTTAAGCCAGTACATAATTTAAAAAAATCATTTTAAAAGCACGATTGCAAACTTGTATGTTTTCTTTTCAACTTTACAATAGCCAATAGACTCTCACATTGTCCATGTCCATTCCTCCAGATCTTAGAATGACTAAAACATGACTGAAAAACAGTCTTACAGTCCATGTTAGTTTGAGTACTTGACTTTCGAGAATACAGTTCCATGGTGATCTGAAATTTTACCCAGTAATAGTAAAACCTCAGCAAGAACATCCCTATTCACTTGTCTACTTGTTCATGTTACAAAGATATTCCTGTTGTAGCACATCACATCTCGGTCTCTCTTCAGTTACCAAATAAATTTATGGACAACAAACTTCATTAAACACATTCATTCATTATGTTTTTGGTAAGATTTACTGGTAAAACACCTTGTTAAATAGTCCGTCACAGTCAAACTCATTTTACTCCTTTGAGTGCTAGCTTTCACCATCCCTGCATATCAAATGAAACTTTGCTTACTGTTTATTGGATACCAATGACAAACAAAAAAACACAAACCAAAATATTAGTTACATCATTTTAAGTATCACTGCAGAAATTAAATTAGAGTGGGTGTAGATTCTGCTAGCACTTAAAAAGTTGCTCCTAGCAAAGTACTCCACTACAAAAACTAGATGGTTAATTCTAGAGCAAAATCTGGTTTTGAAAGATAGAAAGGAACATTGTGTACCTCCTCGCCCCAAACACAATCTAATGTAGTCTGGGAAAGTCATTAATTAGGAAACCGCACCTGGAAGAGGCGGCCAGAACTCTCCAACCCAACACTGCACCGTGTTACTTGCCTGCACCACCTCTGTAATCATTTCACTGCAGCAGGGGGTCAAACCAGATCTAATATTTCAGATGCAGATCAGAACAACTCTTTGTAATCCTTCTGAGCAAACCCTACAGTGTTCCCTTGGCTTCCCTCCAGAATTCACTACAGCGATCTCTGTGCACAGCCTTCTCGGCACTGAAGCTCAGCCAGCTCCTGCTCACAGCACATTTTGTTAGCACACAGCCAGTCTACATCCTCTGGAATTGATATGGAGGAGGATAATATGTTATAAATTCCTGTTACCCAATTTGTCTTGTCAACACATGAATCTCTATGAAACTCTCAGGCTCAAAGCAGATGCCTTTTCCCAAGTTCACTTTGACCAGAACAAGTGTATAAACTCTCAATCAGCTGAAATAATTCTCCTAGTTATGACAGCAGCCAAGACACAGAAATACACCTGTAGAAATTCACTGCAGAAGAAACTACGATTGGTCTCCAGCCTTGCCTATCAACAGTTACCTGCCAGACAGCTTCATCCCAAGACGACCTACATCCTACATCTCACATACAGACATTAGTACTAGGAAAAGGCACATCTTGTATGAAGCGTAGCGTAATTACACAGCCAAAACATTTTTCAACATCTTTCTGTTCCTGACCCAATCAGTTCTGTACCAGTTCAAATATTATGTTACCCAGGCTTCCATATTTTCCTAACAAAGATGAGAGATTACTGCAAAGCCAAAGTTCCAACCAAGATATCAAGTCAATTTTAGCATCTTTGGTTGGGCTTTCATTACAGCAACAAATTTTCTCCCCTTTGCAATCAAAGTTTATGCATCATTTATCGCAGTATTTCACAAAACCCGTATTTTTTTAGCTAGTCTACAAGGTTGAGCTGCATACCATAAGACTCACTGGTACACACTTTAGTACAGCATTTCCAACATCTTCAAATCTCTAGCAGAACACCTCATGTAAGAAATGTCTATTTTTAAGTTTTTGCACTGTTAAACTTGCTGCCACTCAAACCTAAATGACTGCAGGCTTATTGGCAGTTGTTTTAAGCTGTCCTCCAACCCACTTTGTGAAGATTTATTACTTACATTTGTCTGAGGACTAACTGCATAAAATATTAGTTGGCCTTATGGCTGATGGTATGCAGGAGGTCACATTAACACATTGATCGCTTGGCCTTACAATCTATACTTGGCAGTCTTTAAAGGAAAGCTTTTATTGGCATTTGTACATTTTTAAGGTCTATTCCAAGATGAGCCTTTCAGTATCTGAATTTTAGGAATAACGTTGCTCTTCTCCCAAACATTCCTATCCTGGCTTTTAACACTTTACATATTTAAATGACCCCCTATTACAATGCAACAACCCCTGCCTCATTATCTTTGTATTTTGAACATCATAATTACATCACAAAATATGACACTTCTAACCTGTACCACGCTGCTTCGATGGGATTCTAGTAACTGGTTTGGTTATACAACATTACAGATCTCATATTTCTATGCAGGACCACAAATTAGACAAATCCAGAAGCACAGCTACAGACATTGTATCTGTGCCACACTATTGAGAATAAGACTTGCATCACATACAAGAACAGTATTTCAGAAGCCCAAAAATTGAAACACGACTCAAAGGGACAAGAAAGAACTGAGGTGACACTCAAGAAAACTGTAATAAAACAGAAGCTTGAGTAAATAATAAATATATATACAGTAGAGGTAAGAGAACAGGAAGCCCAGCAATAACTCATGCAAAAAAGCTGAGAAATAGATGTTAAAAGTATATAGCTCTGCATCCCTACAGCTTTACAGTACAGCCCTCTTAAACTCGACTGTGGGTTCTTTCTAACAAGGCAAACTTAAATAAAAAGCTAAAAAACAGTCTGTAAAATATGCTATATAAGCTTTTACCTTAAATTCATAGAGTTTGAAAATAAATACTTTCAAGTGTAAATCGGTACATCTTAATGCACACAAAGTACACTGTAGATAGCTTTTATACACTTCAGTGCAAACAACTCAGGTTGGTCTCTAAATGTAAACAACCTCATGTTTTCCAGATTCAGTTAATATAAAAACCCAAAGTAAACCTCTCATGTCCTCCTGCTGGCATTACAGGTGAGCACACAATCTGTATTTGAGAACACTTTGCTTTTTGTAACTGAAAAATTAAGAAAGAAATAAAAATACAGGTTTGAGCATCACAACCACATTATTTCAGCTCCATCAACTGCTACGTTAAAAACAGCAAGAAAAAAAACCCTGCCTCTATTTACTCAAACACTTGCAGTAAATGCCATGAGGTCTTGAAAATCCTATCAAAATTATAATCTCAAAGGTTTCTGCAATACCCTTAAGATGTTCGGAAAGAACGGGTATTTTCTGCCTTGAAAAGTCTCAATTTTCTTTTTCAAACTTATGATATAGCTGACTTTTTCCTACTTATTTACTTAAGACTGAATTATGCAGTATGGGTGAAGCAGATTAAAAGTCCTCTTGAAGGGAACAGGTCTATGGAGGCACACAAGCGCCTCATGTATGGCTACTCAAGCCCTACAATTATAGAATTGTTATTTTATATGTTGACATCACTACATGAATATATTTATACTGTGAAACTGTAACATTGGACACATTCTTTCAAAAATCAGGTTGTTTTGTTTTGCTTTCTCTTAAAACAGGTGAACTGAAATACTAATCAAAAATCATTCAATTACCAACACTAGGGAAAATACAGTGAGAGTGGACGGAAGATGAAATGAAAAATGGTATGATTTTCTTCATGGATCATTTTTAAAAGAGGAGGAAATGACTGCATTTTTGTTTATTATTGGACTCTCTTTGCAAAGCATTCAGCATAGAATACAGCACTTGCTTAAGAAACAATTCTCATTTCAAAATTAATCTAAAACTTATTTCATCCTTGTTGCCATTCACCTGTTTCCTTTTATGTGCAATGCTGTCTTTGGCAACCCTTATACCTAAACGCAGCTGGTCAACGACAAATCTGGAATACGCAAGGCTGCAGTGACACAAATACAGACACTATCATTCATGATTTGAAAAGTACTTCAGCATAAAAAAATTAAGTCTATCTTCTTTTCTTCCTCTCAAGCAAATTTTGAGAGAAGAGATAGGAAAGGGACTTGTGGAACACGTTTATGTTCAGCACAACCAAATCCTAATGAAATGTTTAATACAGTGTCCAGGAAGGAAAATAAAAGCTATAGAAAGAAGAAATTCTATCTATACTTAGTTATACTCTGACAAAATACTGTCAGCTAGTCTGTAACCACTGTCCAAAGCAATTTACAGACAAACCATCAAAGAACACAGCTTTCAGCATCTAGAATAACTCTAACAAACAAGCATTTGACTACTAGAAGAATTTTAATAACTATTCTAATTCCAGTGATTCAATCAACTCATTCAAAGACCCCTTTTTAATAAGGTAAACAAAGCTTTAAGAAATCCAAGCTACTTTAAATGTAATTGCCAATCTACTCCATTACTAAATCAAAGTATCTTGCTGAACGCCACCGCCTTTCAAACTCAGAAGTTCATGGTAAACAATGTTTCCTTATTGTTTTAAACATTTCCCATTAAGACAACTAACTAGAGTGCTGAGCATTATATTCATCACCTTGTTCCTTAAACAGCCCACGTGCTGCTTGCAAAAATCTGAAGCTAATTTACCTGTTTAACTCTGGAGATTGATACAACTCCTCATGCCACTGAAGTTGAAGAAGAGTCACCACAGCAGTTCACTCTCCTGCATGTGGGCACCCCAGGCAAAGAGAATCCACAGCAAACGACAGCTAAAGCTATAATCTAGTTCTTTACTGAGCAGAAAATACAGATGAAACAGACAGTAACAACATTCTTTCAGAGAAAACTTACCAGTGGCCATCACTTTATTGCCACTCTAGTTCTGCACTGAGAGAAACAAGGAGGAAAGCAGTGGGTTATGGAAAATAAAGCTACAGATAAACACAGTTAAATTAAAAAGGGTTGCTGAGCATGTTTTAGTAATTTAAGAGTCTTTCATAAAGAGTGGTTTTTATCTTCAGCATCTATTGTACTATAATTATGTTACACGTGGCACTACAGACTGTGCTAAATGACTCCAGGTAATCAGAAGAATCCTCTTGTGAGATAATTAACACTTATGAAGTGATAAAATGAGATTTCTTTTTCTTTTCAGATTTCAGTCACGTTTCTCACATTTTTCACTGTGTTTAGTAGAAAACTAATTTCAGATTCATAGAGCAGTAACATTTTTGGAACCCAAAAATATGTGAATGAAGTCAGTTATTAAAAAAACCAATACTTTATAAGACCGTCAAAACCAACCTGGGAAATGCATCCATTTAAGGGAGAACTTTAAAGAGTTCGTTGGGGAGACAGAAGTACATTTCTCTGCTTACGTCTCCTATTACTCCAAAAATTAAAAACAGGTTTTTTTCAGACAGCATAATAATAATTATAAAATCATCCAATTTAAATATTCCAACATTCAACATGTATCTGGTTCATGAATCACTGCACTAGCATTAATTTTTTCCACCAAATCCACAAGTAGATTCACAAAAATCCTAGGGGACAAAAGTCCTTAATTTTTTCAAATTACAAGCACTAGTCCAATTAACATTTTAAGGAGTTTGACACATTGGGAATACATACTATAAAAGCTCTTGCTTCTACACTCAAAAGGTTGTTGGCAATAACCATGGTCATCACCACCTACAGGGATGGCAGTGACAACAGCACCCACAGCAAAACAAGCCAAATATTTCAAATTATAACACATGTGTGTTTCCTCGGATATAATTTTCTGCACGTGCAGTTTGTTGCATAAAACCAGGCAACTTATGGCTTTGCCAACAAGGTATCTCTGCCTCAAGTAACGTACAGGAACTTCAAAGGGCTTTAGCTGAAAATAACTCCACATTTCTGATTTCAGATTTGAAAACCTGTGTATTTTCATTTCCACCTTGAGCCCTTCCTCTATTCAAAGCTTCTTCTCCAGTACACATATTCCAGAGAATCAGCAGACAAAAGAGAAAACAATTTCAATGTCATTTTTAGGGCCTCGCAAATAGGACCACCTCTTATTTTCAACATGCTTTCTTTAGTTGCTCTTTGCATTGAAAAACAATTACTACTGTTGCTACTGCTATATGTTATTCTTCACTTTTTTTTAAAATAAAAGAAACATTGGACGATTGGAGTTGATGACCTTAGAGGTCTTTTCCAACCTTAACAATTACATGATTCTATGATTTTGCATTCACACAACTACTATGTTTGGTTTCAAGCAAGTATTGCATTCAAGTTCTAGCATGGGCCCTACAGAATGACCTTGACAGGCTGGAGAGATGGGCCAACTCCAATAGCACGAGGTTTAACAAGTCCAAATGCCAGGTCCTACGCTTTGGACACAACAACCCCATGCAGAGCTCTGGGCTGGGCACAGAGTGGCTGGAGAGCAGTCAGGCGGAAAGGGACTTGGGAGTGCTGGTGGACAGGAAACTCAACAGGAGCCAGCAGTGTGCTCAAGTGGCCAAGAGGGCCAATGGTGTCCTGGCCTGCATCAGGAATAGTGTGGCCAGCAGGACTAGGGAGGTTATCATTCCCTTGTACTCAGCACTGGTCAGGCCGCACCTTGAGTGTTGTGTCCAGTTCTGGGCCCCTCAGTTTGAGAAATATGTCGAGATGCTGGAGTGCGTCCAGAGGAGAGCAACGAGGATGGGGAAGGGGCTGGAGCACAAGCCCTGTGAGGAGCGACTGAGGGAGCTGGGGGTGTTTAGCCTGGAGAAGAGGAGACTCAGGGGAGACCTTATTGCTCTCTACAACTGCCTGAAAGGAGGCTGTAGTCAGGCAGGGGTTGGTCTCTTCTCTCAGGTGACCGGTGACAGAACAAGAGGACACGGTCTCAAGCTTCGCCAGGGGAGGTTTAGGCTTGACATTAGGAAGAAGTTCTTTACTGAGAGGGTGATTGGCCACTGGAATGCGCTGCCCGGGGAGGTGGTGGAGTCACCATCCCTGGAGATATTTAAGGAGAGACTGGATGAGGCACTTAGTGCCGTGGTTTAGACGATGAGTTGGTATTGGGTCATGGGCTGGACTCGATGATCTCAAAGGTCTTTTCCAGCCTTGTGATACTGTGATACCGATACTGTGATACTGTGACAAACTGACTTCAGGTTTTAGGTTCCTGCTACAGGAACTTCTGCCTGCACAACACAGCAGCGATGCAATGAGACAGATAAAGCCTGTCTCCTGCCCTTACAGAAACAAGTCCCTCTCTATACACCGCCAGCCACCAAGAACAGCTTTTGTGCTCATTTCCTCTTCCATAACTAAGCACTATGTAACACAGCGGTCGGCAATGAGGTCTTAATATGTAACGATGCTAAAATCTCATCAGTCACTGCAGTTAGCAGAAGTTTGACTTCAGGAAAACACAGAAGTCTGTCATTTTCCAAACAGATATACAAAACAAAAAAGCTGTAGTTCCTTAGCCCCAAGTCCACCAGAGGACTTGTGTGTTTACAGATTTTCTGCCCTTATAAACCAACCACATCAGGGCAAAACCCCCAGACAATACAGCTTCATATTCCAGGCACTACAGCTGTAAACGATACCACCCTTTCTAGAGCTGTAATATCTATGAACTAATTTCAGGTTTTAGGTCATTGCTGATTCAGCTAAATAATACTTTCCTGAAGAGTTTAAGTCATAGTTTACAAACAGCTATGTAGTAAAAAATACACCTATGTATAAAACAGTACAAATACTTATGCAGTAAATTACAGACTTTAAAAACAAAGCCTTTTTCTTCCCCTCCCCCTCTCCTTTTTTAATATAGGATAACTACAGAATTATCACAATATCCTACTGGTAAATTGGCTTTTCAGGAATCTTATGTTGTTCAGGAAGGGATCAATATAGACACCCAGATTGTCTTAGAACACCAAGTTTAGCTCATTTGATAGTGTCTCAATTTCTAGTTTTCTCATTTCATAGTGTCGTTTCAGTTTTAAGACTTCGGTTCTTTATTCTAGCTTTCTATTTGACAGTCACACTTGTTAGTTTCTTGGTTTTAAGTAGGTTTCTACTTTTTGCCATATACTCTGCCCCAGGAATTGAAAAACAAACATCCAAACGGCAACCTATGTGAACCAAGTACTCCTCAGTGGATTTTTCACAATTTTAGCTAACAGCAGTGGAATCATCCAGTATATCCTGAAATATACTGACAGATAATCCTGAAATACATTTACAGATTATTTTATTATCATATGATCGGTAGAGCATCCACTTGCTTAACGCACAGGGAGACTAGAAGACAAAGAAACAGCCTTTATAAGGACACTTGTTACTCTTTCAGAAAAGGAGGCAGCTTCAGCCTTCTAGCTGCCTGCCAGCAGCTCTCCTGCTCTCACAACAGGCTTTGCTGTTGAACCAGAAGGCACTCCTTGTAAACATGGTAAAAGAAAACTGGATGCTACTGCAATTTAATTATTTCATTCTAGTTTGTAAAGAGTGCGTGGCTATTCATTCTAAGAGTCGTGTTCTAAGTTACAACAAGTAGAATCAGAGCGTTAATTCAACATCAGCCATCAAATTCAGAGAAGTACTAGCACAAATTAGCTTATTGTTCTCTTTCAAAAAAAGATCAAGACTGACACTGTGAGTTCTGATTAGGAATAGTAACTGTAGCTCCCACTCCATTTCCTAGGCACCTGGCTCCAACCAGCAGAAAACACATTCACCGCTACTTTGAAAGCAGCAAGTGTCCATGTGTTAGAAGAGTTTATCTGAACAAAGGCTGAGCCCACAGCTGTCTCAGGGCACCGTATCATGCAGTGGCTGCAAAAACTGAGTAGAACTTGAGAGAAAATCATAGAACTATATGATTTGGGTTGGGTTTGGGTTGGAAGGGACCTTAAAGATCACCCAGTTCCAACATCCTGCCGTGGGCAGGGACACCTCCCACCAGCCTGGGCTGCTCAAGGCCCTATCCAACCTGGCCTCAAACACCTCCAGGGAGGGGGCATCCACAGCTCCCCTGGGCAATCTGTGCCAGGGCCTCATCACTCACATAGTAAAAGAAATCTTCCTTACATCTAATCTTAATCTGCACACTTTCCATTTAAAACCATTACCCTTTGCCTATCACTACATGCCCTTGTAAAAAGTCCCTCTCCAGCTTTCTTGCAGCCCCCTTTAAGTACTGGAAGGCCACTGCAAGGTCTCCCTGCAGCCTTCTCTTCTCCACGCTGAACAACCCCAACTCTCTCAGCCTGTCCTCACAACAGAGGTGCTCTAGCCCTCTGATCTTTTTCACAGCCCTCCTCTGGACTTGCTCCAACAGGTCCATGTCCTTCTTACATTGGACGTCCCAGAGCTCAACACAGTACTCCACGTGGGGTCCCATGAGAGATGAGGGGACAACCACCTCCCTCGCCCTGCTGGTCTTGATTCTTTTGACGTAGCCCGGGGTACGGTTGGCTTTCTGGGCTGCAAGCGCACACTGCCAGCTCATGCTGATGTTCTCATCCACCAATACACCCAAATCACCCTCTTCAGGGCTACTCTCATTGTATTTTCCACCCAGCCTGTACCTCTGCTTGAGATTGCCCTGACCCAGGTACAGGACCTTGCACTTGCCCTTGGTGAACTTCATGAGGTTTGCAGAGGCCCTTATCTCAAGCCTGCCAAGATCCCCCTGGATGGCATCCCTTCCCTCCAGTGTGCCAACTGCATGACACAGCTTAGTCTTATCATCAAAGTCGCTGAGGGTGCCCTCAATCCCACTATCCATGTCACTGCTAAAGATGTCGAACAGCACAGGTCCCAGAACTGACCACTCAAAAACACTAGGGGAACATCCTTGAAGATTGCTTAAAATGGAAGACATCAGCTAATCTTAATGTACGAATCACTGACTCTTGAGAGCTTTTCAATTATTAACATCTTTTCTAATTTTTATTTTAAAATCCTGAAATTCCATCTTGTGGAACAAACCAATCCTTCCTCATTTTCAGAGCTTAATCCTGAAAACCTGTAATTTAACCAAAGCAACGCAGTGCAGTAGAAGTAAAGATCCTATTGACTTCTATCTGGACCAGTTCACAGAGAGAAGAACATGGACATCAACTTTACAAATGTTTCTGCTAAGTAGTTTACCCACGAACTCATACGCTTTTGAAGCTCAATTTTTTTATTGCCAACACTAAGTCTACACTATAGATTGCAAGAACAAATGATACAAAAATGTGAATACAAGAACTCATGATTCACGTTGCCATTAGAAGAAAGGAACAATTGTGAAATGTCTTGATAGTGCAGCACAGAAAGCACAGCCCAGGAAGAAGGTGATTTCCAACAGCAGTGACCACTGCACGCAGTCACCTTGAGGCACTTCAGTTTGCATCACCTATCCAAAATGATCAGTGGCAATCAGTTCTGCCAGTTCTTTGCAGTTCTATACATGAGTGCTTCCAAAGTAGGCAGCTTTTTCCAGTCCTTTGCTATTCTATGTATCCTTACAATCTTGTCGAAAAATCTGGACCTTCATTCCTCTTCCCAGGAAACTTAGATTAAATAAAGGTGCTATATCAGTCATGACCACCTACTTGGAGTCAGTTAGCCTTCATTAAGTTTGCAGAAGTTTTGTTGCACCTAATGGACAAAAAAGAAAGAGCCCAGCTTGACTCTTCGGGGCCCTGCTATTAACAAATAAATTAACAAATAAAATTAGAATAGGAAAAAAACAGAATTAACAAATAAAAGTAACACTTTTTCTCTGTGCTTTTATACCACCCATCTTTGATATAGAAATCATTCTAGTAAGAAGGGTGAATATATCTCAAAGAGGAGCATGCTACTTCATAATGCACTACGCAGTGATTGTATAAATACCTTAATGGTTCACAGCACTAGAACACGGAACCACATCACACAGAGATCATGACTACAGCATTTTAAGTAACAAAGCACTGCCTGAAAACAAAATAATCACTCTTTGGTAATTAACATATAATTAATATAGCTGCCATACACATTTCATTACTGTGTTTCCTTTGACACCACAGTTAATTTAACCCGAGACAGTTAGCTTGCACACTGGTAATTGACGGTAGCTTCTCTTGGACAAACTATTAACATCTTTAAACAAAGGCCTCTTGGCCTTCAAAATTTTAGATTAAGTTTGAGGTTCAGGAATCTTTTAATACAGCAATTCACGTATACAATTAGTGCAATCGAGAAATCCTTCACACTGCTTTGATCCCATCATTACAGTGATGAATACCCATTTTAAGAATCCATATGTGCCTTCAAGCACTTTTTCCAATGCACACAGTAATGTCACAAGCCATCTGGGCTGCAAGAGACAGCTTGTGTTGACATTCTCATCCATAAGCATCTCCAAGTCCTTCTCCTCAGGGCTGCTCTCAATCCATTCCACATGCAGCCTGAATTTGTGCTTGGAATTGGCCCAACCCAGGTGCAGGACCTTGCACTTGCCCTTGTTGATCCATCAACAGCGTAGTCCCATCATAGAAGGCCACCAAATTAATCAGGCACAATTTGCCCTTAGTGAAGCCATGCTGCCTGTCACCAATCACCTCTCTGTTTCCCATGTGCCTCAGCATAGTTTCCAGGAGGACCTCCTCTCCCTGATCTTCCTGGGCACAGAAATGAGGCTGATTGGCCTTTAGTTCCCTACGTCTTCCTTTTTCTTCCTTTTTAAAAATTGGGGTCGGGTTTCCCCTTTTCCAGTCACCAATAGTTTCATCAGTCTGCCATGACATAGTGACAAGATCAGGATACTTGGACAGTCAGGATTTTATTTCAAAAATTTGAATTTTAAATAAATAGTTTATATCAAGTTCTACTACAGCACAGTTACAGTGATTAAACTAAACTGTTAATTTGTGGTGTTATTTTAAGACAATTTCTTCGGGCAGAGTTAGGTTGCTCCTCTAAAACTTTACCTCTATTTATATGACTGGAATTGAAAGAGATCTCAACAACTCTTTGCATAGCTAATTAAAAATGCTACAGACGTATCCATCTAAGAACAAGAGCAAAGGCATCAAGATTAAGTTAGCTCTCAAGGGAAAATTCAACAATTTTTCTTCCCAGCTTCCACTTTGTATCCAGTTTTCCAGACTTCCCAATTAGCCACACAAAACCTAGCGGAGGGAAAGTCTGGACTGGTAAGCTGCCTTGTTAATCATCTACATCACCTGACAATGTGAAATTCATTTTTCCTTTTTTGGGGGGGGGCAGGAGAGCAGACAATACATGACAATAACTTCTATCTAGAAGTGTTACAAGACATTTTTTCCAGTTTGCTCATGGCTTCTCTCAAGACAGCACACAGAAGTACTAACCACACTCCTAAAACAAGATCTAGTCAGACACTGAGATATCACTTTTCTGCAAAACGATAGCACCATCTAGAAACAAGAAGCCCAAGCACCTGTTGTTTCAATTCTATCTTTGCGAAATATGCCTGACCAACTCTGATGATCTTTCAGTCACCAGACAAATCTCTGCATCTGAAGATAAGCCACCTTCCAGGAAGGAAATCAGAATTCTGTACACCATTAAGAAAATTTCAGAAAAGCTTTGATACGTGTGTAAGATATCCAGTCTTCCAGCTCCAAACCTTTCCTGTCACGAGTGACTGGAGAACCTTATTCGAACACCAACTACAAGATCTGAGACTTGTTTCTCTCTGTGCCTCATCTCCATATCCATGAATCTGGCATTCTCTGCTTTATAGGAGCCTAGTCTTCACTGAAAAGGTGTTAGAAATGTCGCCTTACAAGTCACTTACACCACCATCACTATGCACTTGGGACAAACAGCAATCTGAATCCCTTCCTACTAAGGACAGAAATCAGAGCGGCTTTCATTTCCTGCATAGGTGAGACTTCACTAAGCCAGCAAAATTCCAAGAGAGCAATATACATTTCACTTTAAAAGCAGTACACAGGAAGGGCACAAATCTTTAGTGCCAGGTCTCAGATGAGTCATGGAATAAACATTTCCCCACAGGCAACACCCCTGCCAACCAGCTGATCCACAGCAACTGCAGCACAGCGTGGCATTTGGAGCTCCCCAGCACACTACAGAACCCAGGGAGTGCCCAGGAATGGCTTTTGCAGCCTGGGATGAAGGCAGCAGGTGCCAGGTCATGGAAGAGACAAGGAGAAGCACAGAAAGGACAAAGCAGGGTGTCCTGGTGTGAAGTTAAACACTAAATAATTCAGCATGGCAAAAGATTGTGACTTTACTTTTGAGGAAGAAATGGGCAAGAAAATATGGCAATCTTCTCCTTATGAACCTTATTGATTTGCATAAAGATGGGAAGCTGCTGGTACAGTTTCTGTGTCTGAGAGTCCTTTTCACAGCACTTTATTGTTGAGTTGGGCATCACTGCTACCTCATTTAAAGCAAGAGAATCTTAAGTGTTAAGACTATCATAGCTTCAGAAGGTGACTGACCCTTGGCTGTAGATTAGAAAGTGGACAGGGAACTTTTTGCAATCCCAATTGAAATATCCATTCCCAGCATCTCGGTGTTCTCCCTTTCTATAACATCAGCAACATACTAAACCCACACAGCTCCCCATCTCACATCAGCTATTTCAAAATGCATTCTAGAAACACAGTCACAGTTACTCAGTTTCATGCACCGTATCAGGCATGATGGCACCTAAACTACACACCAGAACCAAATCCTGCAAGATAACTAAGCTCCCACTGAGAGGGGCAGGGAAGGAAGACTGCAAATTCTTTTCAACCAAGTTTACAACCAAAACTACAGACAAATCACATGCTTAATTTCAACAAAAACATTAGCAGGCAGCAGATGCTGACTGGACTGATAGTTTCCATTTGTTTATTTAACAGTCATGCACCATTACCAATATCAGTCATTTAGTTCCTTTTCTCCCTCTGATTGTATCGTTTTAAGGCTTATCAGTAATTCTACTCCTGTATCACTGGCGATTTTTTTGAACTTATGGCTATGACTCGAGGGAGTTTTTTGTTGCCTTGGGTTTTTTTTGTTTGGTTGGTTTTTAAGCACTACTTGATTCCAAGGTCCACCTGAATTGTTAATAATCCACAAAAAAACAATTGTCCTTAGGAACAGTTTTAATATTGAGACTTGTAGAGAGCAGAACTTAAAGACTTCTCTAATAATGGACTATTAAAACTTCAAAGTTGTAGGATCTGCAAAGTCTTTATTCAGCAATTCTAAAGCAACAGAATTTGACTTATTGTACTAAACAGGCCTCCACTCACCCCCACAGAAGAGGTGAGCCCTAAGTGGTTGCTCTGGGTTTGATTTCCAGTTGCAAAGGAAAGCTAACCCAGTAGCTCTCCAAGTGTTGATTTCTTCAGTTACATCAACAACACAGAACAGGTTTTTCCTGAACAATTCACTTCCAACTCCAGGCACGCCAAAAATAATCTGAATTTGCTGCATAGTGCATATGAAATCTTTTGTCTAGATACATGTAGAATACAAAATCATCAACAGAATCATATGAAGGCTGCAGTAAAGAGACTTGCAGCTCAAACTCACAGAGCACTTTACAGGAGGCAACAGAGCATATTCTATTTTCACTAGCTATTCTCATTTAAATATCATCTCAAGACAGCTATTAACAAGCAAACCATGCCTGGGACATAGCTGCTCCCACTAGAGGAATCCAGTGCATTAGGTTTTTTCCACAAATGAGTTTCTATTTAGAAACTACTTATACCTATTTGTGAAGCCTTGGAATCTAAAGCACTGTAGGAATGCAAGCTCTTCACAAATTACAACAGGCTTCTGGTATCAGCACAAAGATTACAGTTTCTCAGGAAAAGGTACAACTACAACTCATGCAGCACCATCATTTCGTGAATTCAACTACAGCAGCTGGGCAAGGATGCATCTCAATTGCTATCTGCTCTGAATATGGAGCGCCGCATACTAGAAACTACAGTCTCCACTGGCCACATGTGGTATTAAAATAGCAGGTGGCAAGAGTATCCTGTTTTATGCAAATGAATTACAGCTCTCAGATCCCTGGCAAATGGTCAGAGCACCCAGACAGCAGAAGTCTGAAGGTTTGCCAGAGTTTAAAAAAAAAAAATGACCCAACTAGTTTCTGGACAGGCAATAATATGTTCTAGCATGATACTAAGTCTAACAGAAAAATGCAGAATTAGTTAAAGCAGAAATGTAATCTAAATTAGGACACTAGCAATTAGGTCAAACTAATACCAAAAACCATCTTTCAAAATGTTATGAAGAGGCCAGCAAGGCCTCCAGGGGCTGGGGAAGACACTTGAATGGCAGAAAGTTAGCTAACTGTAATTAGTGATTATGGAGAAAAACTTTCTTCCAGATTGACCCATTTAAAATAAATAGGAGTTCTTTAAAAAGATATGCACAAATTTAATGCATGCAAAACTGAATTTGACAGAAAACATTCTTAAAGGGTCTTATACACAGGAACACCAAAGGTAGTAAGTAGTTATTTCACTTCCAATGACTAAACTGTAGAACTTATTTTATCTGTGCAAGGGATTAAAGCTTCCTCCTAAAGGTTCATAAAGAACTTCATGACTGAATAAAGAGAGAAGCTATAGAATCCTTTTAAGTTACCAACTCGTCTAGTAAAAAAAAAAATGTCAGAACACCATGTCGAGTAGGATACAGTCCAGAATGACTGCAGTCTCCCCATTAGGCGATAAAACCAATATCCAGACAGTGAAAGAAACCACAGAGAAAGACCATTTTCACCTTTTATCAGACTTGAAATCTTACACAAAAAAAAAATTTTAAAAATCACACATGATGATTTTCAGAAGACTGGGGCTTCTCAGCACGGTTCAGCTGCATCTGAATGTACAAGTGACCACTCACTGAGTATTGAACACCATACCAAACCAACACTGCCTTAAAAAAAGAATAAATCTCATCTCTGATTTTCCTCAACCTCCAGTATTCATCCAATAAAGCCACTTAAAAAATCTTCTCTTTACTCCCACTCCTCTTAAATGTGCACACTTTGGTTCATTCCTTCAATAATCTCTTTCAACAGACATGAATAACTATCTATTTTTATCTCACTTTGCAACGGCCTTTGTAGCAACCTTGACATGCCATCCACCTATTTTCCTGATGCATTTGACTAATTTCATTCTATTCCCTAATCCGCAAATGCTTTCCCTGAGCCAGCCCATATGGCCACTCCTTTCCTGTGCCGAGGCCACTGGTCCATCTCCCCCACTATTATCAGACAGAGGTGACACAGAATACTACTGAGAGAGAGCAACCACAATAAGATACTTGACTCTCTCTCCTTTGTCACAGGACACCAACTAGAAAAACTCATCATTGAACTGATGCATTCCTGTTAAGGGAGAACTGTAAATATGCTATGAACACATTTTAAACGAATTTACTTGTAGCACAGATTGCTAATTAAAAACGGTCTACCAAATATTGCATTATTAAGACATGATATTTGTAAATTACTGGTTCACCCTTGTTTTTCAGCTTTATTTTAGGTTTGCACAGAGCTTACCCATAACAGTACAGGATGCTAACGCTTCTGGAAAACACAGAGCACATCACTCACACTTGAAACTTCAGACTGGTCATAAGAAACTATAAAAATTGGCTGGTTAGAGGAAGTTTGAGAAAACCTGAACATTTTCCTGTGTGGTCTTAAGATTCTAACCTCCATATATTGTCATCCTACAGTGTGTTTTAAGTTGCAGTCACAGAAGTCAGCTGATACTGCAGCCAAAGTTCAAAACAAACCTTCTTCAGAGTCTACAACATTTTCTTCTAAACCATCAGCATCTCTAATTCACAGCTGCCATTACCATCCCAGTTACAACATTCCCATGCATTTCTCAACTGACCACAAATTTCCCTAAATTCCTACACTTGACTATGCAGGGTGATATTTCCACAGTAAAGTGAATCACAAAGTGATTTCCAAATAGCATAAATACCTGATAAAACCCAATACACATCACTTCAATAGTAAGTGTATCCATAATAACTCAGAATACATTTTAACAAGTAGAGGTCTGTAATTTTTATTTAAGTGAAGGATTAGTGATTTCCCACAACTCAACAATTTTGAGCTAGGTAAAAGACATCTCAGCCTCATCTAGTCAGCTGAACTTACCAAAATCATCTTTTACTGTTACAAGATACCAAATTAAATGTCTTCAAAGGCATGAAGATGACTTGGAATCAAGGAGTCGAAACTGATTCACAAAACTGGGCATGTCTCCCACTGCTAAGGGGCCAGCAAGAAACAAGTTTGCACCCGATGTATTTTATAAAAAGGATAAAGAGACAGATTTGGAAGCATTACAAATCTTTTGCTCAATTCCACTAACTCACCAAGAGTAACACCATGGATGATCACTAAGGCAGCTGACTGTCCAATTTACTATGATTTTTTAAAAAAAAAAAAAATATATACAAGCTTGGCCCAGGAAAAGCCAGATTTACCTTATCGTTTATAGTGGAAATGGATAGAAGTGACTGAACTAGGATAACTGTAGCCAAGGATGTACTTACTGGGCATCTACTAGGGAAGATGCCATATATAAGAAATGAACAATATTCAGTGATGCTGTGTTTACTCTTACTTGTCATCAGCATTGATAGTTTATATAGAAAACAAATCCCAGCACTGTCTAAAAACATGCAGTAATGTAATGAAAATAACGCATTGTTATGAAGAAATCTATAGTGCATTTTTTTACTACTGTAACATATTTAATTCCATCAGCATTTAGCTTTGGGGGTTTTCTACAAGAAGATACACACAAAAAAAGTCTGTGACCAGAGATGAAAAAAGATTTAATTTCTGCTTCCATTCCAAAATCCATTGTACTAGTGTTTCAGAAGCATTCATACCAAATTGTATCAGCAGGTGATGCCATTAGCTTTCAATATGAATAATGATAAAGAGTTTATAGTGCAGAAACCACAGTAATGGAGACGCAACAAAAAAAGACAAAGGGCACATGAGCAGAAGGCAAACAAGTAGCAGTCCTGACATTCATCTCAGATTTGCTCTATAAAACAAGCCAAGTGGGGTTGGGGAAGAAAGTTACTTTAAAAAGAAGGGAAAGTAAACAGTAGGATTTTTTTAAAGTTACATCGATTATTGTTTGTGGGTTTAGTAAAGCCTGGCAGGAGTGAGAGAAGGGAGCGTCTAGGCCAGTGCGGAAGAATTACGAGAAGACTACGGGATTGACATTGTTCAGGTTTCCCACACTCTTGTACCAAAACATGCTGCAAAAATAACTTTATTTTTGCTCTAGCCAGCATCTAGAATGTGAACAATACCACGCACCTGGCTTCACTGTTCACCAATCATACAAATACAGGAATAGTAGCCAGGCCAATGCACCATTTGCAGGCGGCGATCACGCATCCATCGAACACAGCAAAGCTAAGATGTGCCAGACCCTGTGCTCCTCACCAGGGGTCACAGCTCGGTGATGCCATGAACATCTCCCGCTTGCTGGGAACCTCCACCCTGGTCATTGTTAGGGAGCCCCAGGCAGATGGCGAGGTAATAAAGTCCTATTTTCTGACATCATATTGCACTGTCTCTGCCTACTCCAACCTGCCTCTGGGGTTCCAATCCCCCATCCCTTACAGTAACAAATTAAGTTTTTTAAGCAATTTTAGGTTTTGCTCCTCAGATCCCTTTATTTTTCCTCCAAAAGTGATAAAAACTGATTTTTCTTTCTCATTTATATTTTATCACTAGAAGCTCTTCGTGAGAACCTCGTAATCCATGAAAAGAATCAGAAGCAACAGCACACTCTCTTCACCAAAAAAAGACAGACAGAACATTACAAAAAAAGTCTTTGCAACACAGACTAAGGAAAAACAAAAATGAAACCAAAACAATAACTGAATCTATACAATACTCAGTAGCACAATTAGAACTACTGAAGCTTTAAAACAATATTAGCTTAGAGTGAAGCATGGCATTTCTCTAAAGAGCAGAAATTCCAGAATATGTTATCTCTATACTGCAGTCGACTTGAGATCTGAGTAAATTCCAGCATAAGGTCCCCGAAGTGAATTATACCAACACCACAGAGCAAGACAATAGTTGCACAGTCACCTGCTTGAAACGTAGAATATTGCCATAATATCCCTTTCCCACCGCAAGCCTAATAATGCAGCACAGTTAACCCCTGCACATACAGCATTCAGTGTGAAAAAAAACACTTGTGAGAGCCTATAAAAGACAAGGATAACCATTGACCTAAGCTTTATATATAAACAAGGAAATGGCAACAGCTTGGAAAGAAGGCAAGTATGTAAAAACCCTCCTTCCGTTTGGGTCTAAAGACATCTCATTTTAGTGATCAAAAAATCCCCTGAACACATCATCTCCTTTCCAAATACAAGAAGCAAGCTGGTTGATTTCTGCTAACACTACTGAGGTAGCAGTTATGAGTCACCACACTGAATGAAACCCAATAGCAGGGGATAAGTTGGGCTTAACCTCATTAATAACAACAGATCACAGCATGATTTCACACCCCCAACTGAACCTGCACACATGAGTAAGCTCATTCTGAAAGCTACTGGGAAACAAACTACCGGAAAGTCATAGCTAAGAATCACTTTTTCATGTAAAAGTTAAATCTCTCCTGCATACACACACAGAAAACCAAGTACACCATTGCTAACCAATACTTCACATGCCTTTGGAACCGCGGGAATGGGTCCAGAGGAGGCCACGGAGATGACCCAAGGGCTGGAGTCCCTCTGCTGTGAGCACAGGCTGAGAGTTGGGGTTGTTCAGCCTGGAGAAGAGAAGGCTCTGGGGAGACCTTAGAGCGGCCTCCCAGTACCTGAAGGGGCTCCAGGAAAGCTTGGAAGGGACTTCTTACAAGGGCCTGGAGACAGGATGAGGGGGAATGGCTTTAAATTGGAAGGGGGAAGATTCAGATTAGACATCAGGAAGAAATTCTTCACGATGAGGGTGGTGGGGCCCTGGCACAGGGCGCCCAGGGAAGCTGTGGCTGCCCCCTCCCTGGAGGTGGTTCAAGGCCAGGTTAGATAGAGCCTTGAGCAGCCTGGGCTGCTGGGAGGTGTCCCTGCCCGTGGCAGGGGGCTCGGGACTAGATGACCTTTAAGATCCCTTCCACCCCAAACACCATTCTGTGATTCTGTGAAAACGCAGAGGTCATAGCTAATGACTGCACAGAGGTAGAACTCAATGACAAATGGATGAGTATTGCTTTGTAGGCAGACCTCAAGTCCCAGAAAGCTGTATTAAAAAGTCAGCTTAATGGTTTTACCAAAAAATAAAAAATAAAACCCACCACAACAAAAAACAGATGCTTTCTGTAACATAAACTATGAGTTTGTTGGCTGGTTTGACTTTTTTAAGCATTCCAGTTTTAATAAAAACACAGGATATTAAGCCATCTTCTAAATTAGTCACCAATAGTGGATATATTTTCCCAGGACACAGAGAAACCAAAGGACCTAGTTTCTTTGATATTGTTCAAAAATTTGCATTTTGTTCTCACATAATCCAGGTAAAGTGTCCTTACTATCAAACTGTCAGTTGTTTCTTGATAGCTATCAACTGACTACTTCTCCTCTCATAAAATAATGTGGTGTGGGATCACAACCTTTACCTCCCACATTGTAGGCAGGTGTGCTGGAACGGTTGGGGAATCTTCCCAGAGAGGTCAAGGATGTTGTTTCACTTGCAGAAAAAGTGAAAACACAGTTTCAAAAATTTCCAGAGTCAGAAACTCTCCCTTACTTCTATTTGGGAAATGAAGATCCAGGAGAATGTCGTTCATAGGTCAAACTCTCCAGACCTCTTAAATCTAAAATTGAGGATTCTCTGAATTAAGCTGAATTTTTTATTCCTCTCTTGTTCAAAACGGAGCACAAAAGGAATCCCAGGAAAAAGGAGCTTTTACACTTCTAATTATTCTGCCGAATCTCTTCTCACTCCTGCCTTAAAATGCACCTCCAGTACACCACTCAAAAGACCATGCTAGAAACAAAGTAAAATTAAACACACTCATCAACAACTTCCCCTCACACAAGTGTCCTAAATCGTAAACCATTTACCAGAATTTCCTTTTGAACCTCATGACCGTATATCTAAGCACTGGCTTTTGTCAAGGACAATTGTCAAGTGGACTCTAAGCAACTTAAATCGCTTTCTCATACTTTAACCATCTATGAAACCTCTGATCTGCACTTAATTTTTGCCAGTACTGGAATTCCTCTGCATTGAGATTTCCACCCAAACAATTCAGGGCATTACATTCTGTTAATACGAAAACATTCAAAAAATAAACATTTATCACAATCCAAGAAGATAACATCAAAAAACATTAGGCAGACACAACACGCACAAGTATTTAGTGACTATTAAAACTAACATGTAGCAAAGAATACTATGAACAAAATAGCTGAAATGCAAATAGCTTTTAAAAACAGTATGTCTTTTGTGTCAGCTTTCCTTGTTGTCGAGCTTTCTACTATTACATGCTCTCACTTCCTGGTTTGTCAGAAACCACACTGTTTAAAGTCAAAGGTGCTCACTAAAAGGAAGAAGGAGGAACGATGAGTATTTTTAGAGATGTTTTGAGAACTCTGATAACAGCCGAGTATCTTTGCAAACTTAGCCTCTCTTCCTCCTAATGTTTGGTCTCTTTCAGCAAGAAAACATTAACAACTAGCCTAATTGTTCTAGATGTGGCTCAGAAAGTCCACTGGAATACAGTATGTTTGCAGCCTCGACAAGAAAAGTTGTAGCCTCAGTTTTCAGTGAGATCTGTTATTAGGATTTACTACAGCCATAGAGCATTCAGAAAACAAGCAGCTGACTGTATAATTAAATAATTTTTAAAAGGACTCTGAAAACAAGTTCTACTCTCCACAATAAGCACAGTAAGCAAAGCATATGAATGAATTGCTCCCTGACACTCCCATCCCAGGCAGACAGAACATGAAAGCTCTGCCTACCTCCCAAAGCAAAAGGAAAGCAAAAAGAGGCATAAACATCTTAATGGGAAAAGTAGTTTTGGCTTAAAACAGCAATGTGTGTGTTTTGATGACAGTCTGAATTACTAAATCAACATTTAACTTTTTATTTGAGTACACCTGTTGAATTTAAACACCACAACACACTTGTCAGTTCTAAACAAAGCAACAATTCCTACTAAGCAAGCTGAGGATGCTGTTTACAGTTGTTTCAAGTATAAATGTAGCTACAGAGGCTCACGTGTTTTATTTTCAGCTTTTGTGATCCACAAGCATAAACAACCTCGCTGAAATTTAGCATGGTAAAAAAGTGTAAGTGTATAAACACTGTGACAAAAACACCACCAAAAAGCCACAGGATGCCTCTGCACACACACACCGTTCTTTCTCCTCACACCAAAAAGGGGAATCAACCTACCAGATTGAACACGGTGTCCACTACGTCTCTGTTAGTCACTTCCCCAACTTCCAGCAGTCCCGTCAGCACAGCGAACTTCATCCTGATCCCTCGGATGGGAACGCCCGGATTCAAAGGCTGCCGCATGCTTCCCCCCTCGGCAGCACTGCCTTCTTTTCCTCCTCCACCACCTGCATCATCACCTGTTGCCTGAACAACTTGTCTGTCCTCACTCGCCATGGCCAGCGCACTTCACGTCACGACTCGCAGCGACAGCGGCACCGGGAAGAGGGAGCGGCTCGGGATGCCGGGAAGGTGACCGGCTCCCGCTCCTCCCCTCGGGCTCCGGAGAAAAGCCGCGGGAGTGGAGGAAGTGTCGGCGTCCCAGCTCCCTCCTCAGCAGGCGTCTGTCACCAGCGCTGTGCCCCAGGTATTTACAGCCCTGAAGGACAAGCCAAGTCATTGCCAAGTCGCGAGGAGCCCGGTGCTGCTCGCCCGCTGGTCCCGGCCCCCGCGGTCCCCGCACCCAGCAACTCTTCCCGCGGAGCCGCGCTACCGACGCGGTCCCTTAAGAGGTTTAATTAATTTTTGTTATTATGTTTTTAAGGAGAACACGCTCCTCCTCCCCGCCCGCCGCCTCCCCAGCTCTCGCCCTCACCCTGGGGGCGCGCACAGGTGTAGCGATAGCAGCTTCGCACTCATCGCCCCGCAGCCCCGCTCTCATTGCCCCGCAGCCCTGCGCTCACCGCGCGCTGCTCCGCCGCCCCGCAGCCCCGCGCTCACCGCCCCGCCGCTCCGCGCGCGCCGCCCCACAGTCCCGCAGCCCCGCGCTCACCGCCCCGCGCGCGCCGCCCCACAGTCCCGCAGCCCCGCGCTCACCGCCCGGCGCCGCCGCGGAGGGGGCACGGGCTGCGCTGCCCGCCCGGCTCCGGGAGGCGGCCGCTCCGCTCCGCCCCGCCTGCCGCTCTCTCCGGAAGGAGCGCGCCAAGTTGCAGCCCCGGCCGCCTCACGCCGCGGTCCCGGTCAGCCCCATCGCTTCCTGCCGGCGCTGCCGCCCCGTGCCGCCATGACAGCACTGCGCCCCCGGAGCGCCGCCGGGCGAGGGGCCGTGCGCCTGCGCGGCCGCGCGCGGCAGGGGCGGGGACGGTGCCGCCGCCGCCGCGCGGGAGGAGGTGGGGTGCCGGGCGCCGGCGTCTCGCGCAGGTGCGCCAGGTGAGCGGCGCGCGCGCCAGCTCGACAGCTCCATCCCCGCCCCCACGCGCGGGCCAAAGGGCGCGAGGCGCGCGCCCGGCGATGGCGGGGGTGATATCTGCTCTGCCCCTGCGCATCCTGAACTGCCTCGTCCCCGCTCCTGGGGAGGCCCGCCCGGTCCCAGCGCTGTACGCAGCGACCTGCCCCGAGCTCCAGTGCGGTGCTGGTAGCTGGGTGAAGTCTGCCATTCCCGAGGGAAGTTTGTAGAGGAGGGACTGGGTTATTTTGGCTTCTTTTTGCTTCTTTAAAAGAACGAAAGAATCGTAGAATGGTCTGGGTTGGAAGGGACCTTAAAGCCCACGCAGCCCAAACCCTCTGCCATGGGCAGGGACACCTCCCACCAGCCCAGGCTGCTCGAGGCCCCATCCAACCTGGGCTTGGACACCTCCAGGAAGGGGCACCCACAGCTTCCCTGGGCGCCCTGTGCCAGGGCCTCCCCACCCTCATCGTGAAGAATTTCTTCCTGATGTCTAAATCTAAATCTCCCCCCTTCCACTTGTCCTGTCACACCAGGCCCTTGTGAAAAGCCCCTCCCCAGCTTTCCTGGAGCCCCTTAAGGTACTGGGAGGCTGCTTTAAGGTCTCCCCAGAGCCTTCTCTTCTCCAGGCTGAACAACCCCACCTCTCTCAGCCTGTGCTCACAGCAGAGGGGCTCCAGCTCTCGGATCATCTCCGTTGCGCCCCTCTGGGGGTTCCAGCACTGGGCACAGCACTGCAGGTGGAGGTTCCAGCACCGGATACAGCACTCCAGCTGAGGGTTCCAGCACTGGACACAGCACTCCAGGTGGAACGCTCCAGGAGGGAAGAAGCCGCGCGCGAGCAGCCGGAAGGGAACCGGCAGCGCCTCTGTACCGCGGGGAGCGAGGGGCTCCTGGTCTCCCGGTGCCTCTCCCCGCTCCGCCAGTACCGGCCCTGAGGCAGCGGGTGAGCCGCTCCCCCTCCCTAACTTCCAGCCTGGGCGGGAGGGTGTCTTGCCTCCTCCTCCTCCTTCTCCTCTGGCAGGCGCCGGGAGCGCGGGGGCGTCAATGTGGATCATGCCAGGCGCCGCCCGGGTGTGGCGACCTGGGGAAAAACGGGAGCAGGGAGAAGGGAAATCTCCCTCTCCTCCTGCAGGTTAAACCCCCCCCCCCCCCGAGGTACCGCCGGCTGCTTGGGGCCGGAGCCGCGGCTGGCGGCGTCCCCAATGCTTATCCCCGTTTCTAAACGCGGGGACCAGTGTCTGGATGCACGCACAGTGCATCCATTGCGCGCATAGGTTTGTGCACGCAAATTGTCATCACCGGTAATCTCCACGCAAAGGAGCGGGTCCTGCTTCCTGGTGGTTGTGAAGCAGGGGAACCGGAGCCCTTTCTGTGCTTCCTTTTACAGTGACCCGAGCTACAATTACGCGAGTATCATCTGTTATCTCGGTGCGAGGAACCTCAGACTCAACACAGTCTGTCAATGTGCGCTTGCAGCCCCGAAAGCCAATCTTACCCTGGGCTGCATCGAAACAAGCGTGGCCAGCTGGGCGAGGGAGGGGTTGTCCCCCTCTACTCTGCTCTCATGAGACCCCACCTGGTGTCCTCCGTTCAGTTCTGAGTCCTCAACATAGGGACCTTAGAGATCAGCTTGTTCCAACCCCCTGCCCATGGGCAGGGATACCTCCCACTGGGGCAGGGGGCACCAAGCTCCATCCAACCTGGCCTGGAACACCTCCAGGGATGGGGCAGCCCCGACTTGTCTGGACAACCTGTGCCAGGGCCTCCCCACCCTCACAGTAAAAAAATTCTTCCTCATACCTAATCCAAATCTCCCTTCTTTCAGTTTAAAACCATTACCCCTCGTCCTATCCCCGCACTCCCTGATAAAGAGCCCCTCCCCAGCTTTCCTGGAGCTCACTGTCAGTACTGGAAGGTGGCTATAAATTCTCCCTGGAGCTTTCTCTTCTCCAGGCTAAACAAGCCCAGCTCTCTGTGCTTCTCGTATTGAAAGTGCTCCAGCCCTCGGCTCATCTCCGTGGGCTCCTCTGGCCTCACTCCCACAGCTCCCTGTCCTTCCTGTGCTGAGGCCTCCAGAGCTGAGCACAGGGCTCCAGGGGGGGTCTCGTGAGAGCAGAGGGGAAGCAATACCTCCCTCGACCTGCTGCTCAGACAAATCTGTGTTTCGAAATTTGACTCCAGAGAAACTCAAACTCCAGAGGCCAATGGGTGTTTTGTCTGGGAAATAAAAACTGCACTTTATTCTTGATATTGGACCATGTTTGGGATAAAACAGTTCCCCTGTACACCCCCAACTATGTTTACACAAAAAAAGATACAAACAAAATTAAACCACAGTTTTTCTGGAAATGTGGCATTCTGAAGTGATGTGCAATGTTCCTGATATGTATGCTAAAGAAGATTGTAATTATTAAATAGTAACTATTATTCTAACTGGATAAATTATTATTAAATAATATTTTAATTTGCCTGTGTCCTGATTTGGAAATGCCATACTTTGTGTCTGTTGGTATCAAATTTCCCATGGGTTTTGGTCAAAAAATAAAATACATTCTGGAACGTGTTCCATTATAATGCTTGTTCCATTCCCTTCCTACACAATTTTATTACCTCCATTATTACATTCATTACATTACGTTCATCTACAGAAAGTATGTCAAGACTGGAATATTTCATAGCTGCTTTCCTGTTTGAATTCTAAGTCCTAAGGAAGGAGTGAGGTCCTTTTTTTCTTTCTTTCCTTGTCTCCCTTAGTTACATACATACATACATTATTAGGAGGAGACGGTAATCTCTAATTTGAGTAGCAAACATCTGCAGTTTCTCCCTCAGAATTAGAAATGTTCGGAACAGTAATGCTGGCATGTTCAGTCTCTGTGAAGCTACAGTGAGCTTGTGTGGTTTATACATGCTGTGTAATCTTGACATTTTAATCATAGAGTTTCCTGATGCCAGCATTTTAGGTTTCTCAGCTTGAGCTTTACTGTCTTTCTGAGTCAGATGTAGTTTCCTAAAATATTGCCTTCCCTCTTGTAAGGAAGATATAACTTTTATTTGAGCCTTTAAACTGGGTAAGCACACATTTTCACACACCAGTTTTACCTGCCTGCTTTTAAGTACTCTCTGCCTCCACGGTTGGCCTTTATATTTAAGCTCTTCATCAGGCCTGCAAAGCAGGAATTAAATACTGTTTGGATTTTTCCTGTACCTATTGACTTGGAGTATTTGTGGCCTCTCCCAATATCTGTGTAGAATACAACATTTTTTTATCTTTTTCTGCTTTCTTCCTTCAAGATGACATTACAAACAAAATAATTAAAGTAAAATGAATTGCTAAAATCCATCTTGATGGGTTTCAGATATTTTCATCCAAAGTGCATACTCCAAGAGCCAGCAAATCCAGTTTGCCAGTGAAGACAGCACTGTCACATTGAATCCTGTCAGATCTTTCCTATATTTTTTTACAGATAAATAAATACTTCTTGACTGGTCTTGGTTGTTAAAGGCAGTGGGGCATTTGCATCAGTCAGGGCAGGTAATGTTCAGCAGGCTGCCAGTTCAGGATTACAAAGATAATTGTTTTAATTTGATTTTTCAGCCAGGTAAAAGCAATGTTAAATTCACCAGGTGATCTGTTCTCCATTTGGTTGGTTTTATGTTTGAGCAACCATGGTAGCTGCCAAAAAGCTATCACCCAAGATTTGGAGAAATAGGCTAAGTTAGATGAAAGTTGTTTAAAGTCTAGCTGAGAACTGGGAGTAAACCCTGTCTTCATCTTTTGCCCTGAGCTTGCCAAGTGGGCTCGCAAGTCTAATGCTGGTTCTGCTTTCCACAATCAAAGTGGAAGCGTTGAGTTAAGGGAATAAAAATGTCAGGAATTTTTCTCTAAACTTTGCAACCCAAAAGAAAATCAGAAAGCATGGATTAAAAATGAACTTAAACCCCAGTCTGGGAATGAATACCACAAGATTTTATAGAAAGTACCAGTAAAGTCTCTGAACTTGATTTTAAGAAAAATACACTTTCCGTTTAAAGAAATGTGTGCTGGCTTAGGCTTAGAAGTTCTGTTCAAATCTTCTCTATTCAGCATTGATCAGACCCCACCTGGGATGTTGTGTCCTTTTCTGGGATACAAGAGACACATGGACATACAGAGTGAGTCCTGTGACGGGCCACAAAGATGGTGTAGAGACAAGAGCATCTGATTTAGGAGGAGGGGTTGAGAGAGCTGGGACCGTTCAGTCGGGAGGAGAGGAGACTCAGAGGTATCTTTTCAATGTGCATTAACAGACACTGGGGGAGTGAAATATAGCAGCTGTGGAGCAGACCCGCTGCCAGTTCCGTTGTGTCTGTTGCAAGAATAACTTTTGGCAGCTAGAGTCCTCAAACTTCTTGATTGCTGCAGCTAAATCTAAACAATGTCCAGAGATGAGATAATTTACATTAAAAAATTCTTTTAGTTAATATAGGATAAGAAAACAAGTGTCCATAACAACTTATACCTTCCTTCTGCTTACACAGTCCAACTAAATTGACGAGCTCAGTTTTGGTGGGGTTTTGGTGGGGATTCCTCATGACATTTAGCAAAGTCAGAAGTAGTTCAGATTGGATATTAGGAAATATTTCTTCACTGAAAGGTTTACCAAGCACTGGAACAGGCTGCTCAGGAAAGTGTTTTATTTACCATCCCTGGAGGTATTTAAAAGACACATAGATGTGGCTCTTGGGGACATGGTTTAGTGGTGGACGTGGTAGTGTTAAGTTTATGATTAGACACAATGATCTTAAGGATCTTTTCCAACCTGAATGATTCTGTGATTAAGAGCTGCTTTAAAAATCCTTGGCTAGAAATTATAATCCAAATAGAAAAGCTGCTTATAAATACTTTTAACCTTAAATATGAGAGATCCTCTCCGTTTCTAAAGAGAACATAATACTTCAAGAAAACAATGTAATCCTGAAATAAAGATTAGCCTTGCCTTAAAAGGGAAGTTCTCTTTTGGTTAGGTGTGAAGACTTTTGCAGTACATGTTAGATGGTATTATTTTATTTTTTTAAATATACTTAGTACATTTTTACAGTTTTATAGTGTATTTTTTTAAATTCATATGGTGATTTCACTCACTTTTGTTTAGAGGTATAATCAGTGTATCTCTTCATTTTGCTGCATCATGTGTTCACGATTGGTGGATTGCTGTCATCAGTGTTTTTAAAAGCACTGGATTAATAAATGAATGCTTAATGAGTTTCAGCAGGTGGCATGTGAAAATTTATTTCCACTCTCTAAGGAAATTATGCTGATACTGTGCTCAAGAAGCTGCTTTAGCTCATTTATTCTGTTAGCTTAGAAAGGCTCCTCAAAATGTCAGTGTAATTCGTTACACTACTCAAGCCATGTCAGGAAATAACTCCATCAAAGGAAATATGAACTTTTACCAGAGCAAATTCTGAATAAACTTATAAAACAACTCATTGTGCGCTATATTTAATGAGCACTCCTTACTTTTCGTTTCGAGTCATATACCCTTATTTTGTCAGTACAAAAGTACTCTTTCAATTGTACTGAAAGATGTAATTGATGTTGTGAAAGTTCTCTTAAGAATTCAGTTTCTGGCAACACTGTGAAACACATTTGCTTTGTTTTGTGTTTGGTAGTAAACGCTATGCTGTGTTTGTGCAAAACAAAGACGTGTGACATGAGCACATAGAAGACACTAATATAATGTTTCTTCACTAAGGCTCTATTCACCAAAACCTGCGTTTAAATGCCACATTCGTCAGAACAGGTATCTGTACACTTGCAGAATGTGCTGGAAGGGAGGTGGCCTTGATCCTGCACTCACCTGCTGTGCTGCACCCGAAGGATTCTGTGGGCTTGTGGAAGCAGCCGCTCCTGGCCCCCTGCAGCTGTTCCACCCGCCTGGCTACAGCTGGTTTGCGCTGCGCCCATTGCGCACGTACTGTTCAAACTCTCCAGCCAAATCCGGTTTTGCTCTTTAAAAGGCAAGAGTCGAACACAAAGAGTCTAAAAGAAGCAAAAGACCTAGAAATAGCTCCATATGAGAGTTTTGAGAGGGATTATGAGTGGTTTTCTGCTTAAAACTCTAGTATGATCTCAGAGGATGTTTTGAAATCCCCAACAAATTGCTTCTCACAGAGGCTGGATTAAGATCTGTGGAGTAAATGCCGTTATGGGCCTTTGCCCCAGTACAGAAAGGAATAAGTAACAAAAATTTGAGTGAATTATTATTATTACTATTGAAAGAGCTCACTGTTGGTATGTATTGTGATGTTCTTGTCATATAGTTACAACTACAAAGATCAAAGATGCTCCTGTGAACACATAGCTGTGTAAATTCCCTCTGGCATTTAGCACTTCCCTAGACCACAACAGGTAAAAACAGTCAAAAGAGAACAGACAAGCCTGAAGATTTTGATTAAGTCTTGGTTTCCCAGAGACTGCACAGCAACTGGTGGCTACACAAAAAGAAAGAAAATTGAGGGAGGGGGTTAAGGGGTGGGGGTGTCTCTGAGAATTCATCTGCTTTTCTGCTTTTTAAATAGCTTTTATACTTTTTTGGATGCTGTATTAATTTCACCTGACCTGAATTTTTTATATTAAACTACTAACTAATTAATTTGCATTTTAATATGTTACACACATTTCTTTTGGTTATCTCATTTTCTTTTCAGTATAGCTCCCCCTAAAGACATACTTGTGTAGGATACAGAGGGAGGCAGCTCTGTATGAGGGAGAAAATTTCATAGAGTTGTGTGTAGGAGGGCAAGCAGGACAAGGAAGAGGAGATCTTCATGTTTTGGAAAGAAGGAGAGGAACTGCATCAAAGCAGTGAAGTGAATGGAATTGAGAACAAAACAGCAGAAAGTGAAAGGAACAGGCACTAAGAGACTGAAGAAGGGGAGGCTCAGGGGAGACCTTATAGGTCTCTACACCTGCCTGAAAGGAGGTTGTAGTCAGACAGGGTCTGGTCTCTTCTCTCAGGCAGGTGACAGAACAAGAGGATACGGTCTCAAGCTTTGCCAGGGGAGGTTTAGTCTTGACATTAGGAAGAAGTTCTTTACTGAGAGGGTGACTGGTCATTGGAATGCGCTGCCCAGGGAGGTGGTGGAGTCACCATACCTGGAGGTGTTTAAAGAGAGATTGGATGAGGCACTTAGTGCCGTGGTTTAGACGATGAATTGGTGTTGGGTCATAGGCTGAGACTCGATGATCTCAAAGGTCTTTTCCAACCTTATGATACTGTGATACTGTGTTTTAATAGAAACAGCAAGGAGGTATACAGGGAGAGAGTTCACAGAGAGCAGTAAACAATCAAGGGAATCAGTATTTTAGGAACAGAATGAAAACAGAAGACTGCAGCATTTACCAGGCTCTTCCAAACTGCAGTGTCTTTCATGAGAATATTATAATAGCGTATACTGAGGTGCATTCTTTTACATATTTATAATACTTACTTCGAGAAATCACAATAAACTGATCAAGGATTATCTGAATCGATTAGCTGTGGTATTTTGCATATCAAAGCACTCAAACTGAATACTTTCCTAGGCAGCCAGGTGCTGGAAGACAGTAGCTTACTGTAAAGCATCAGGCACTGTGGAATGAAGTATTTCCTGAAGATAAAAATCTTTTGCAGAATCCTTTCTATATTATCCCCTACATCATATCCGTACTACATTTATGAAACCAGAGATCCACCACTGATCCAATTACTCCAGTTAGCACCAACTGAAAACTAAAAAGGCACTTCCATCTCAAAATGCTGTGAACATCTACCTAGCTCTGGGGGAAACAGGAGCTCTGGAGAAAATCTGAAATCTGGCAGCAGGAATTTGCTGTGTTGTTAGGACACGGTAAAATTTTGACTGAAGAAATTAATTGGGTGGGGGTACATCTACACAATTTCCATGGCATTATGTCCATCTGAGGTTGGTAACACTTGAGCAGATGGTAATACCTTGATAAGTGGGGTTCTACTGACGTTATAGCAATTAATCTGTTGGAAATGCCAATACAGAACACAAAGCCAGTCACGGCTATTACCTGGATGAATACTCTGTGTGAAATTTATTTTCTGTATGTTAATAAGAGCTGAATTGTGGAACAAGTCAATTGAGTTGTGTAGTGATTTAAATGTCAAATTATCACTCAAAACTGTCAATTATGTTATCACTAGTAAAAGCTAGACCATTATATCTCTGCAGCTGCCATCTACTCACCTGCCTAAGAGATAAGCTGATCTGTTTTGGTTAATAAGGATTAGCCAGCGTCATGGAAGCTGTTGACTTACCTATGTACAGATAAATTAAACTTGTGATATGCAACTGTACTTTACTAAAAAAAAAATTCACAGCGCTAGCGCACTTGGAAAGCTGACAAAAATTCTGAGCCAGACTCTGATACGCTGCAGCCACATTGTCATGACTGAGTGCCCAGAATTAGCTTTTGTTATTGCTATCTACTGCAGAGTTTCACACACATACTTAAGGATTGTTTCACTACTCTGGTACTACAGTCTTGATAAATGCAAAAAAAGCCCCCAAAATCCAGGGTGTTTTCAAAACTTAGTCTAGCGCTTCTCATAAATCCTAAATTCAGATAAAAATTTTTAAGAGAAAACATTCCTGGGAGACTATGGTTTTCACATGTGTGTCTGGAAGGCTACCGAGGTGTTCAATAGGATAACTTTAATCAAGGATCTGCATCAGATGAAGAATCTGTACACTTTAGATCAGTGAAAAATGCCAAAGAAGAAGGAAAAAAAGAGTAGAAGTTCAGCAATGCACACTTTATTTTATTTATTTCTGGTCCATTTAGGAATAGTCATTTTTCATGCAGGAGAGGAGAGATGGGAGAATGTTGCAGAAATAATTGCACAATTGTGAGTATCTAGCAGCCAAGCAGGCACTGGAAATCATTAGGCAGAGCCTGACAAATCATGGCACATGTCTGTGGTGGCACACATATTGCTGAGCAGCGTGCAACCCAGGGAACAGCCAAGAGCTGCTGGTGCTGCAGTGGTGCCTTTCAACAGCAACTTCAGCTCTTGCACTTCCTCCTCTCCAGACCTGGCCAGGGTCCCCAGAGGCCTTGTACAGGTACTTCATGAATCCTCCTTCAGTTAACATTGTATGCGTGATCCACTCCCAGATACCCCAAATATCTGAGGGAAGTTTAAGAATCTAGGCTATTCCACATTCTACACTGATAATTTTGAGGTAAAATCATTATGCCCAAGGTGGATTTTTTTTTCAAGTATAGCTGATGTTGCACTATAATAATTTTTTATTATTCTCAATTAAGACTCTAGCCTTTTTTAATTCTAATTTTTTAATTACTTTGTCAAAGTCACCACTAATTGTTTTTCTTTATCATAAAAAAGTTAGTTTTCTCCTTGACGTTTCCATTCCTTTGTTATGTTCTCATGAGCTTGCAAATCTGTAAGTACTTTTCTCCATTTGCAGACTAATGCAGGGAGGTCAGGATGTTTACAAGGACCAGGAATGCAAAAAAATTCATTTTGTGTTTTAGTTTTGATTGTTTCCACTTAAAAGCATAATGACAACATACATCCAGTTAAAAGTTCAGTTTCGTTGGAAATTGCTTTTTTTTAGTGAACCAGTGCTAATCAAAAATGTATGAGCAATGCTTTCATAAGTAAAAAAAAGTAAAATAGTCTCATAAGTAAAATAAAATAAAATAAAAAATGGAGAGTGAACAACTTTCTGTTCTAACGTGGCCATCTGTCATTTATAAAGACATCACCTCATTAACCTGTCTAATCAACTCCATTCTTTTTTCAAAGTCGTTTAAGTAAGTTTATGAGGAGACATAGATGTTCTCTTGATTAAATCTGTTGTAAAACGGCCTCCCTGGTGTTCTGCTTTGTGTGCATTTACACATATAAAGGTAATTACAAGTATATATCACTACTGTAAATTCCATACTTGTCATATTACAGTACATGACATTTTCATTTCCTTCTGGTGAAAATGAAATCTGATATTTTCTGTTCAAGCAGTAATGACCAATTAGAATTCGTTATTACTTATGTTTGTCCTAAAGTGCTCCAAGTCATGAGGTGGTTTCCTCCTAGGCAGCTGAATTTATAAGGTGGAAAAAAGGGGTTTGACTTGTTGCTACACCACCTTCAACCACTGCCTCTCAAGCCTGGTTATTCCTTCAATGAACTGGGAGATCCCTAGGGAAAACACACAATGTAGGGAAGAATATTACTGTACTCAAGCTTAAAGTGGAGAGTTGAAATAACTGATTCTCCCCAACAGAAATGTCTGAAGTCTGTCTCCGACCTTTCCTCCCTGACATTTTGCCTTTATCGCAGGGACCACAGCTTGGTTCTTGTGTAAGTGAACGTAGCTCTGCAGAAGCCACTCGGTTAAGCTGAATCAGTTCTGTTACGATGTGGTCAACTATCTTCATCGGGATTTCTTCAGTGCCTTCAGATTCTACCACTGACGGAGAAACCCTTCTGCTGCCCAAGGAATGAATGCAAATAACTGCTATGATCGGGGAAGGCTTCTATTAAAATGCAGTCAACATTTATATAAATAGCTGAAATATGAATAAGTTTTAAATGCTTTACTAGTCATTTAGATAAGTTCCAAATAGGTTATATTTTATAAAATGCTGGTTTTATCACTGCCATTTTCAGTATTTGGATAATATTTTTAATGGCCCTTCCCTCCTTCCTTCCTTCCCTCCTTCCTACCCTCCCTCCCTCCTTCCTTACCTCCCTTCCTCCTTCCTTCCCGTTAAATCCTGAGATAAGCAGATTTAAGCACATGGAGAATTTTTTGTAGAGACCCTTCATGGTGCTGAAAAGCACATTCATTTTTGGAGGAGTACTGAACATTTGGTTTGAGAACCAAATCTCTTTACATTATGTGTGAAACCTTCCCTCTAGAAATTTCCCTCTCCAGACATAACTGGAGAGACAGGCAACACACAAACCTACACTGGAGAACAGGAAAGGCAATTCTGAATCTTATGTGGAAGGAAAGAGGGTTAATAAAAAGAGCAAGGATTTGGAATTATGTTGGGACACATTGTCATATAACAGAAAGCTGATGACAACTTTTGGGGTGCTCCATTTGGAAGGTGGAAACAGATCTGCTCTGCTCTCCCTGAAATGCTGTGGAGGAGGCAGGTAAAGAGTCAGTTAGGCAGTATTACAGCTCAGAGAGTGCCCAGCACATCTCTTGACAGATCTCAGGGTAGTAGAAATTCCTAGGCAGCTTAAAAATATTCAGACAAAAAATAAATACCCTTGTAAGAAGAATGGAGAATTTCTTTCTGAACCTGGCTGGTCACTCTTTCCCTGTTCATCAGTGCACGTAGCATAGTCAGACATGAAGTGGCAACGTTCATCATCATTTTCTCTCCTTGAAGGAAACTGGAACTTGGAAAAACAAGGAAAAATCTTATGCCACATTTACAATCTGAAAGCAACTGGATGTAGAACCATGCAATTCTAATCCAAGTTGACAATTTTAAAAATTGAGTGGTTTTGCACAGTTTGAGATCTACTTTACTGGGTCTTGCCTGATAATTTGTTTTTTCCTCAAAAGCGAGGGGAGCTGATAGTAGCAGCAGCAGAGAGCAGAAACAGCAGTGGCAGACTAAAAACTGAAATTAAGCTTGTTGGAGCAGCCAGCAGAAAGGATCTCACAGGAGGGTGCTCTGAAGGAGAGCTGGTCAGTCTTCCAGGCCAGTCGCCTGAAAGCACAAGACAGCCCATCATGAGCTGCAAAGGAGCACGTGCAGCTGCAAAGGAGCACGTGCAGCAGGCACACAGACCAGCATGACCTGAGCTCCTTCCCTTCTTTACAGAATCAAGAGTCCTACAGGCCAACCTAGACCAGTTTGCTCAGGGCACCGCCCATCTGAGTTTGTACAGTCTCTGTAGAAATTCCATTCACAATTTTAACTTAGACAGATGACTTGAACCTAATTTAAACCTAGTCCTTACCATTTCATTTCTGGCAGTCTTTGTTTTCAATTTATGTGACATTCAGGTTTCTTTTTTGGAGGGGTTGTCAGCTTTCAAAGCAGAATCTGCATTGTCATGAGGATTTTAAAGACGGAATCGATTAACAGACTGGTTTAATGTACGCTAAAATTCTTTTCTAAAGAAACACAGATCAGAAGCTACCGTTTAGTTGCATCTTCCTATGTGTATAGGCAATTTATAAAAGTATGGTGAGGTACTTCAAGATATTGTTAAAAATTATGCATTTTGAACATTGGTAATTATTAAAAAAGAAGTTTACAAACATTTTCTGATACCCAGTCACATCAAAGGAAAAAATCCCTCTCCTCTGTACTCAGCACTGGTGAGGCTGCACCTTGAGTTCAGTTTTGGGCCCCTCACTCCAAGAAAGACATTGAGGGGCTGGAGCACGTCCAGAGAAGGCAACAAGGCTGGGGAGGGGCTGGAGAACAAACCCTACGAGGAGAGACTGAGGGACCTGGGGGTGTTTAGCTTGGAGAAGAGGGGGCTGAGGGGAGACCTCGTCCCTGTCTGCAACTGCCTGAAAGGAGGCTGTGACGGAGTGGGTGAGGGGCTCTGCTTACAAGTGACAGTGATGGGATGAGAGGAAATGGCCACAAGCTGTGCCGGGGAGGTTTAGACTGGACACTGGGAAGAATTTCTTCCCTGAAAGGGTGGTCAAGGATTGGCACAGCTGCCCAGGGAGGGGGTGGAGTTGCCATCCCTGGAGGTGTTTAAAAGACGGGTGAATGAGTTTCTGAGGGACAGGGCTTAGTGGGGAGAGAGGCACGGCTGGACTCAGTGATCTCAGAGGTCTCTTCCAACCCAGTGATTCTATGATTCTGTTAGCATAATGAAAAATACACATTATGAGAGTAGCAGGGATTTTCTACAACATTCACTGCACTCTTTATTCAACAAGTTATATAAATGGGTCTATAAATATTTTTAGTAGGGAAGTGGACTAGAAGATTTCTTGATGGCACTTCATGCAAGATATTTCTGTAACGTCTTTGTCAGGATATCACATTATTACAGTGCTGAGCCCAGGGTTGAGATGTCTTTCTGCATAAGCCCACGCCTATTGAAATGCGCTGAGGTATCTTTAGTTAGAACATCATGTTTAGCTGCAAGATATGCGAAAAAAGAAGGGCTAGGTGCAGAAATAAAGTTTTACACATCCTGGTAGTAGAGCTGAACTGTTTTTTGATGATGATGCCATGGGTGTCTTTTCCCCCCTTTTTTCTTTTTGAGTACACTTCCAGAAGGGCAAGTATTCATCTGTTTCAGAAGAATCTCTCATTTTAAACTTGTTTGTATCTTAACAAGATATAAAAAAATAAAATAGATGTTATCATTCAGTTGCATATAATCTTACTGTTTGAATTTATAAATGTTGCAAACTGGAGTCTTGTTTAAGGAACGGAGGAAAAATTGAATTAAAGGTTTGGGATTCACCTGAAGAAAATAACCTTATGGTTATCCATATGTTTTTTAGAGGCTTGAATCCCAGTGTTGAAAGACTGAATGTCACTGGGGACTGAATATAGTATTATTCTAGTGATAAGTCTATTTTCTGCTTTTTGAAAAAGAATTTTTCACTGAGACTGCCAGGTTGCCTACACCGCTGGCTATCCTCAAATATTTTGGAGACTCCCATCATCTTAATACAAGTTGTAAAAGGAATGATTTGTCCCTGGGACTACATATGCAACAGCTACTATGACACTTAGAGAGAGCTGGTAGTCCGAAGATCACAACACGAGCACCCTTATGTGAGCAAATAACCACCTTCTCCACTTATTAAATTAATTTAACTAGCCACATTGTAAAATTATACTGCAAGCCATTCGTGATCCTTGAGATGAAACATATTACTCTTCAAATAGTTCTTTGCAGTGAAATATTTGTTCTCTGAAGGGAAAAAACCAACACAGAATATAACTATGGTATCTGATCTTTCATATTTTTAACATATGTCCTAGTACAGCTGATGATTGGGTAAACAGACATTCAGCCATATACCTTTTCGAGAAAAACTTTTAAGGTCACATTTTCTTAATTTGAAGTGGGTGGTGGATAAAATGCACGAGGAAAGTCAGATTTTTCTGCCAACTACAGCATAGGGGAAATCTTCTAATGAAGTGTTAACTAAGTCATGCTTTTGCAGAATGATTTAAAGTGTGGTTCCAGTACCAAGAGACTGTAAAAAAAAAAAAAAAAGGGCTCCGTGGTGTCTCAGTAATTTCAGCATAAGATATGCTGAGTTTGCAAAGAAAAAAGGTGGGAATGTTTGGTTTGGGAATTTTTCCTCTCCTAATTTCCAGTCCCCCAAACTCCTCCTTTGGCCTTTTCACGTCTCATGCATCATTAGCTGGAATAAATTATCATCAGCCTAAACTGCATGATTAACTACAGCTGAGTTAACAATAGAGTGAGAGAGAAACTTTACCTTGCACCATAGGCCGATTTGGTAGGAAATAACTGATAAATGCTGAGTTACCCCACCAGGGCACTTTTACATAATAAACTTTTATAGAAGAATCAGAGCTTTAAGAAAAACCTAATAATGATACAAAACACACTTCTGTAAAAAGGTGTGTGATATCCCAGTTTCAGGAAAATTCATATAGTCAGAAAATTACCAGTTCTATGGATAAATTACTGTCTGATCTATAAAACACGGATAAAGAAAGAGCATCAGAGAATTGAGAAATACACAGATAAAATCTTGAGAATCAATTATTTGCTTGGGGGAAAAAAGAAAGTAAAGAGTGTAGATTTTTTGCAATGCAAATACATAACTTAGAATTGTCCTAAAACAGGTAAATCTGAGTAATCCACTGAAGTGTGATCTAAAAGGGCAAAAATTGCAGCCACTATCTGTCCCCCAAACCTATTTAATTTGCAGAAGTAAAAATGAAGAGACAGCATAGAACATCTGGCCTCTGTTCCCTACAGAGAACTGATTTAATTGTAGTTATATAGAGAAAGCCTACGATTTTTGTCTGAACAGTTTCCTGCTCTTTACAAACTTCCAACCACAGCATTCAGTGTCTTGGCTCTGCCTGTGCAGAATCTCTCCAAGGAGTAGGAAATCCTCCAGGAGGAGGAAATGAATGGTGCTTTCCTGGGGGAAAGGCAGATATGGTCCATTGGCACCCCTCTTCCCCGCCAGTTCCCCACTGCTGCGACAGAGCCACAGCAAGAGACTGTGACTGCAGTAAAACCAGAGGTGAGAGGGGTTGGAAACAGCGTGCTAACCTGTTATTATGAGTGCTGGGAAGGGATCCGTGCTGGCAAAAGGGTTTTTTCTTCATAATTTATGTGTTATGCCATAATGTTTTGCTACAATGGGATTGAAACTATTTGAAGCATTTTTAATTAGCGAGGACCCACAAAGGAAAAAAAGCTATACTTGGACAAGGAAACAGGACAACACAGAGATTGCTGTGCGAGCCAGGGTTCTAAGGAAAATATTGCCAATGAGGCATAAGGCTGCCTGCATCTAGGCTTACACTGTGGGGTAAATACTTAGGGCTAGCTAAGTAATGTCAATTTGAAGCAAAATCAAAAGCAGAACATGAAATAGGCTATAGTGTTCCTATGAAAAAGCATATACTCACCGAGAGTGCAAGTGCCTGGCAAAGCACTCAGACCCTGATTCCCTCTGCCTAAATTACACCTGAAGTGTTGACTAATGTTACTGCGAATTAAATTCAGGTTCCTTAATATCTGCTCATTGTAGGCAAAAGCAAAGAGTTATACAGAACAAACCTAAAGCTTTTACCTATGAAGTTAAGTGAATTTGCTATGGAAACAGGCCATTCGGCTGTAGCGTGCTGTGTAGAGATGCAGAGTTCGGGTTGTTTTCTGCAGTGGAAATTATTTCTGTAGATTTACCTTGTCTATAAAATTTGCTAAACTAGAGGTGCAGAAAGAGTTGTAGATGTTATCCAAGAAAGGAAAAAAGGAATTTAAAACAAAGAGTTCATGTTTCGCTTTGCAAGATAGAAGCAAAGGGAAATTTGGTGAAACTTTGTTACTTATGCTTTATGACAATTAAAATAAAAGGCATGATTCCTTTTTTACATTCCTTACATTTAAAAAGAATAATTTTCCTGATTAAGACACTAAGTAAAAGGCTGATAATTCCTTCCTCCAATATGAGTACATAAATAAGTTATACAAGAACATTTTGTTGTGGAGTATATTCATAAATATTAGATAAGAAAAAAAATCTCACTTACAGAAAGCAACAAAAGCTAGTGAGGTCTCCTGAGTTTTTATTTTATTAAAATGAATTAGTAGTCTTGCTTGGATTCTTAAAAATTATTTATATCTAGAAGCTGAACATCTTTAAATAAATTGACTGAACAGATCTTCCAAAGAAAGAAAGATCCAACACCTACAGTAAGATTTTTGGAGAAAGTTTCTTGGGTTTGTTCTAGTGGATTAAAAATTATATGTTATATGAAGTATGGTTTCTGTTGATTACTTGAAAATAGTTTGTATGGTCTGTATATAAAAAATGCGGGTTTCTATAAAAGAGTCTGGTTTTGGAGGATCACCACTGGTGAGGTTTTTTTTTAAAAAAAAAGATACCACAAGGCTCAATTGCTTAGGAACACTTAAAAAAAATCTTTGACACGTGTATGTCACGGTCCACTCGGGGACTCGTGATGATTCGTTTACCTTGATCTCGAAGCGCAAAATTAAGGCAGCCGAAATGCCAAGGGGCTATAATTCAATCAAAGAGAAACTTTATTATTTTTGCCCGTAAAGCGGCACGCGATAGACAAAGTGGAGGAAAGGGGAGGAAAAGGAGGAAAGAGGATTATAGCTACCACCACGGATCCAGAGGCGTCCCTATAGTCCCAGGCTCTGAGCAGCGTCTTGCTGGTCCTCAGTTGAGACTTGTTGTCACGACGGGCGATCTGTGATCCAGAGGTGGGGAGATTTCTCTCCAACTGTTCCTGTCAGGGCTCTCACCCAATTTTTCTTGTCCCACTCCCATTCAGTTAAACGATACACCTCAGCATCATGTATCACTACAGTAGCCAAATTTAAGCGGTCTCTGGGGTACTGTCCTAGGAAACTAGTGTATTTAACAATAGCTTCAGACCAAGGCCATTTGTCATGTCTCTGGTTATGGGTAAGTGGAAAGATACAAAAAGGTATTAGCAATCCAATTATGCCATAAGTCATTCCGAAATTTTTAGGCCTCGAACTTTGATTTATAAATGCATCAAGTTATTCTCGGTGTCCCTCGGAGCTCTTCTGCAAAAAGAAAACAAACAGGGCTTGCCTCCTTGAGGCAGGTATTTAAAATGATGGGATTATCCAGCGGGTATTTATCCGATGTTCTTTGCCCAGGGCAAAAAAAATTTGAATGATTTCCATTATTTACTGTCACTGTATCTACTAATATTGAGCTACAAGCAGTTCTCAAGCACACACAGCCTTTGCCAACATATACTAGTACTGTCTTCTGATCATCAGGGCGAACTTCAAAATGACAAACATTTTGTTCAGTGTCCAGACAAATGTCTTGAGCACTGATTGCATTATCTTCACAAATGAATCCTTGTTGTTCTCGCACAATGCAAGATTCTAGATTTACGGTTTGCCATTTTTCATTCATTTTTCAGGCCCATACTCCATGCTCAAAAGGATAGAGTACAGCTCCATTGTGATTCAACCCTAATGCAATGATGGGATGGATTATAGATATAGAAGCATTACAGATTGTTAACACAAACGTTGTGGCCGTATTGGTAACAGGATTATATGTAAAATTTACCAAAGTCCACCAGGATTGGAGTTCTCTTTCAAATTCAGTGGCATTGTCCCAGACAATTTTCCGAATTTCAGTGGGGAAAGTACCTTCTTCACCCTCTCTTATGATTGAGGCAGCAACTGATTGCATCCACAGTTGTGCCTGAATACAACTGAGAGCCAAAGAGAGATTGTTTTGGACCACACCAAGTGCATCTATAATCAATTCGTGGTCCTTTACATTCACCTTTTCCCATTTTGGCAGCACTTTTGATAGCAGCCACTGGTTAGTTCCCAAAGCTAGTAGGGAAGACTGCAAAGGCAGTTGCAATTTTGTTAAATCACTGGTTGTGGTGGCCAATTTGTTCATCAGAATTTCTGAATCAATACTGTTTAACACTCCCAATCCTGTTCCCAATACGCCAGTTAGGTCTCTCTGTGTTCCTGTCTTGGAAGATAACCGTCTCCGCAGCCATGTTGTCCACCTCTCAAAAGAAGTTAAAACAGTCATAGAAGGTTGAAGAATCATTTCCTTGAAAGATTGTAAGTTGCACTTGTGAGTGGAAAGGATCTTTATAGCATTCCTCAACTTAAATTTGCTCTCTTATTTGCAATTTAAGTTGAGGAATTAATGTCATAACTCATTTGCGTTGTCTTCAGAGTCCCTTGGAATTCTCCTGAAAAAGAAAACAAACAGGACTTGCCTCCTTGAGGCAAAGATATTTAAGACGATGGCAGTATAAATGTGAACAGGAGAAGCTGTTTGTGCTTCATGTTGGAAGACACTCCATACTGAAATTAATTCACCTACTTGTGCACTGCCCTCTCCCTCTGTTATAATTTGCTTATCAGATGAGGTGTGGAGGGCTACTGCCCTGTATCTCCATACCTTTCCTTCTCTTTTAGCAGAAGCGTCAGTGAACCAAGCACTGACTGACTGATTATGGGAAAAAGGGGGGGCAACTTGGATGACTGAGGCAGGTTTATCTCGGCCATCTTCCAAGCTTTCTGTTTCTTGTATAGCCAGGTTTTTTGGTGCCCCTTCAGATACTGAGAAAATGTTGCAATAGTGTTCAATCTGAGCATACCACTTTCGTACTGAAGCTTTCTGGGCCACCCCGTCAGGGGGAGGGGTCCCAGTAGTGACTGTTTTTATAACCTTAAAGGGACATCTCAATACAATTGGCTGCTGTTGTGCAACCTTTTCCACTTCTATCAGAGCCAGGCTAACAACAAAATAAACCCTTCTCCCAGGCAGTGTATCTCCTCTCAGCATCCTTGAAACCACGGGAGAAAAATCCCACTGGTCGGGTTGGACCCTCAGGGCCTCGCTGCCATATATGTACTGATAGGCCTGATAAAGCAAATCCCCATTCAACTTGAAAAGGGTCGGTAGGGTGAATTGGACCAAGGGCTTGATGGGCTGTTGCTTCAAAAATCAGTAATTGCATGGCTTCTTCCTGAGAAGCTGTCCATTCCCATTTGACCCCTTTTCTTAGTAAATCATAAAGAGGTCTAGCGATGATAGAAAAGTCTGGGATGTGTTTCCTCCAAAACACCAACAATCCTAAAACATTCTGCAAGTCCTTTTTTGACTCAGGCATTTTGATCTGATCTAAGGAGGCAAGGGTGTCTGGTGGGATGCAAGTCATCCCTCCTTTCCACCAGATTCCCAGGAATTTTACTTCTTGTGAGGGCTTTTGGACCTTTTCTGGAGGAATTTGTAAACCTAATTTCTCCAAATGTGAAATTATATTCTGTTGGGTTGCCCCCACTTCATCTATTTCCTTCCCTCCCACGAGAATATCATCGATGCACTGATAGACCTCCACGCCTTCGGGTTTGGGTATTTTTTCTAGCTCCTGGGCTAAAGCGTGACGGGCTAATGTGGAAGAACGTTTGTATTGTTGTAGTTTGGCTAGCTCCGTGGAAGCGTAAGGTATTTGCTTAGTTGTAATTTGACTCTTCTCCTCCAGCTCACGCTCTCTTTCCCTCAGCACTTCTGTGTTTTTTAAACATTTCTCCTTTAAAGCAGCCTTTAATGAGAGGTTTTCTTCCCTTTCTTTCTCTAATTGTTGCTGCAAAATTTTCACCAAATTTTCAAGGGATTCTATAATTTTGGTTTCATTACTACGATGCCTGAGGCCATCTTCAATCGCTGCCACCAGGCTGGCTCCTAAAACAGCACAAACTGTCGCTCTGCCCTTATCTAATCTAAACTTAGACTGAGTCTGCAGAGAAATCACTCGGTCTACTACATTCTGTAAATTAGACCAATTATCACGTGCCCAGTCTTCTCCGGGTACGGAGGGTCGAGCCCCATATTTTGCCAAAAATGAGTAAAACGGGTCTCGACCTTTCACTGACTGAGAGTCTTGGTTCTCAGAGTTTTTAGTCATTCTTGCTACGAAGGGACCAAATCCACGTCGGGAAGGCTCAACTTAGTTACACAAAACACACAGTCACTGCTGTGTCGCCCTTCTCTTTCCCGAGTGGTTGAAGGGGCCAAAAATCTGCTATGGGAAGGCTCCACTTAGTTACACAAACACACACGATTGCCCCTTCACTTTCCCTAGCAGACAATTCTCATCAACATGAGAGCAACACCCCTTTTGCACTTTGAGATCTTTTTGGTTTGATTCCGAGAGACAGAGCCCTCAACTTGAGTTTGGAGTGCTCTACACCAAGGCGTGTGCGGTGTGTGGGAAATCTGAGTTGCCCCCCTTGCTTTCTGGACACCTCTCACCTATCAGGTGTAGGGCCAGGTGCGGCTGGAGCAAAACGTCCTTCCCCCGTTACAGACCACACACTACCTGCACTCCTCTGTTTCTCGGAATCCTGTCCGTGACGCCAATTTAATGTCACGGTCCACTCGGGGACTTGTGATGATTCGTTTACCTTGATCTCGAAGCGCAAAATTAAGGCAGCCGAAATGCCAAGGGGCTATAATTCAATCAAAGAGAAACTTTATTATTTTTGCCCGTAAAGCGGCACGCAATAGACAGAGTGGAGAAAAGGGGAGGAAAAGGGAGAAAGAGGATTATAGCTACCACCACGGATCCAGAGGCGTCCCTACGGTCCCAGGCTCCGAGCAGCGTCTTGCCGGTCCTCAGTTGAGACTTGTTGTCACGACGGGCGATCTGTGATCCAGAGGTGGGGAGATTTCTCTCCGCTGGGGTTCGGTTAGGAACCATCTTTTATGCTCAGCAACAGCACCTCGCACCTCCTCTCTCCCATGGATTGAGGCCAATCTCCGCCTTCATTTCGCAATCCAGGTTGAACTGCGCAGGCCCCAAAAGTTCTCGCTTTGCTTGCCAGAACTCATCTGCGCCTGCGCCACCTTGTGTTCGGTGGTCTTCTGCTTCCTCACCTCATCTTCCTCTCGTGACCGCTAGGTGACCGGAAGACCCTCTGCGAGCCTCTGCGCATGCTCTTCCCTTGTTGGCGTTGGGTCAAGGAGGAGGTGGGGTAGCTTTGGCTGAGGTATTCGATTTTTCTTAGATGTTACTTGCAGTCCTTGGTCATGGCGACTGCCTGTTCCAGGCAGTGCCTCCATCTCGGGTCATTGCTCCTTGGTCTTTCTCCGAGTTCCTGATGGCGATGTTGAGACAAGTACCGTTCTTCGGACCGAGACAAATACTGTTCTTCGGACCGACTCTTACAGTGTAACAAGAAGAAAGTGTTATTAGCGGGATGATCATTTAAACAGAATTAATAGAAATCAATTTTGTTTAGACTGGAAGTCTGAAAGAATAAGACTGAGTCTCTCATACACCCTTTTTTTTAAAAAAAAAAAAAAAGTCATACTCCGAAGCGTTGATTAAGCTGTGTTGTCGGTTCCCCTTGACATTAAAGGTGCCCCTCACTGCATCTGCACTGAGCGATAGGGATAGTGACTTCTCCTTTCTTTTAACCTGCAGGAAGATCTTTAGGGCTGATTTGATTTAGGGAAGCTGACAACAGGCAAGTCTCTGGTACATTGTCCTTATGTAACAATTAGTAGAAAGGAGTATTACAGAACCCCTTAATGTTGAGGAAATGGGACTGCAAAGGCCAGTAACTCTGGCTGGTAGAGACAAAATGGTTAAGCTGTTTCATGGGAAACAGAGACAGCTAGAGGAGAAGGCAGGAGATGTTGCTTCCTCTGCATTTCCAAAGATTTACCAGGACCTACATAAAACATCCTGGCTTCTGAAACACAAACCCGCATTTATTCCTGGGATAGGGTTGCAAACCCTCATAAGGAGGCAAATACTTCCCACACAGCCTTTCTGCTACAGAGATGCCAGACCTTCGTAATTGAAGTGAGAACTGCTTTTCACGTATCTTTCAAACTCGGTTCAGACAGACATGGTTTTCATAACAAGTTCTGCCCATAGGAAATTATTTCATTTTCCAAGGTGGATATAAAAACCATGTTGCACAGCTCACCTCATCTTCTTCTGTCTCCTGCCAATTACCAGGAATCCCCTTGATTGGGCCAGTCGGACAGGACAGTGGACAGGAATACCTCTGCTTCTTACAGCCTCTAGTAAAACCACCTTGCTTAGGGAGGTAGCAAAGTCTGATGATCCCTCCCCTCTACTCAGCGCTGGTGAGCCACACCTGGAGAACTGTGGCTCAGCATTGGCCAGCAGTAGTCCCCTCCTACAGGTGGCTGGAACCGGCTCCTTCCACCATGAGGGCAGTTCCGGCTGTCTTCTCACAGAAACCATTCTTGCAGCACCACCTCTACCAAAACAGAAGCAGAGAATTTTAAAAGCAAGAGGGTACAGGAAATATAGACAAGATTTAAAAAAAAATAGAGACGTTGAACAACACAGAGGGACACATTGAAAGAAAATTTAAAAGACAGGCCAGGAGGAATTCATCAGCGATTTGGATGAGGGGATTGAGTGCACCCTCAGTAAGTTTGCAGATGACACTAAGTTGTCTTGATCTGCTTGAATGTACAAAGGCTTGAATGTACAGAGGGATCTGGACAGGCTGGATCAATGGACCAAGGCCAATTGTATGAGATTCAACAAGGCCAAGGGACAAGCCTTGCACTTGGGTCACAACAACCCCGTGCAGCACTCCAGATTTGGGGCAGAGTGGCTGGAGAGCTGCCTGGCACAGAAGCACCTGGGGGTGTTGGTTGGCAGCGGCTGAACATGAGCCAGCAGTGGCCCAGGTGGCCAAGAGGGCCAATGGCATCTTGGTCTGTGTCAGACTCAGCGTGGCCAGCAGGAGCAGGGAGGGGATTGTGCCCCTGTGCTCAGCGCTGGTGAGACCACACCTCGAGTGCTGGGGTCAGTTTTGGGCCCCTCACTCCAAGAAGGACCTTGAGGGGCTGGAGCGCGTCCAGAGAGGGGCAGCGAGGCTGGGGAGGGGCTGGAGAACAAACCCTATGAGGAGAGACTGAGGGACCTGGGGGTGTTTAGCCTGGAGAAGAGGAGGCTGAAGGGAGACCTCATCCCTGTCTGCAACTGCCTGAAAGGAGGTTGTAGCGAGGTAGGGGGTCACTCTCTTCTTCCAAGTGGCAGGACTAGAGGAAACAGCCTCAGATTGTGCCAAGGGTGGTTTAGATTTGATATTAGGAAAAATGTCTTCACTGAAAAGGCTGTCAAGCATGGGAACAGCTGCCAAAGCGGTGGAGTCACCATCCCTGCAGGTGTTTAAAATGTGTGCAGACGTGGTGCTTGGGGGTTTGGTGCTGGACTTGGCTGGGTTGGGTTTACGGTTGGGCTCCACGGTTTGTTGAGGGTCTTTCCCAACCCAAACGATTCTGTGATTGAATGAGCACACGGGCAGGAGCCGCCGCGGTGACCCGGGACGAGACACTCGCTGCCGCAGTGCCGCCATTCCGCCACCAGGCGGCGGCAGCGGCGGGGGGAGGGGAGGGGGCGCTGCAGTGACGCCTCCCGGCCGCCAGAGGGAGGCGGCGGCGGCAGCAGCGAGAGCGCGGTGGAGGGACGGGTGAGCGGCGACGTGGAGCGCGGCGACGGCTCCTCTGCGCATGCGCAGCGCCGCCTGCAGCGCAGCATTTCGGCCGCCAAGAGGCAGTAGCAGCGGGCGAAGGGGCGCCGAAACGGCGCATGCGCGGCGCGAGGCTCCCCGGACGCCGCGCATGCGTTGTCGCTGCGTTTCGGCGGGGGGGGCGGAGCGGGGGCGGAGCGGGGGCGGAGCGGGAACGGCGCGGGCATTCACACGGAAGCGGGGACGCGCGAGACTGGCTCGTCACCCTCGGCACCGCTGCTCCCGGCCTGCCAAGAGGCCCTGCCAGGACACAGCCCTCTCCGCCCCTTCGAGGCGTTCCTTGGGGTCGAAGGCGCCGCCCCGGCACCGGACCTGACCCCGGGCACCGCACACCCCCGCACCCCCCCTCACGTTACACACACTCCCCCGCACCTCACTCTCCCACACCTACACCCCGCAGCCACACGCTTGCACAGACACACACTACGCACGTATTACCCCCTATACTCCCACACGCACTCCCCACACACAGACCCCCTCCACATGCACTCTCCCACCATACACACGCACACCCCATACTACGATCCCTCCCCACGTGCCCCTGTGCACACCCACACCCACTTCTCCACACCTACACACACCCACACCTCACCACTACCCACACCACCCCTCCCACTACACACACACACACCCCCGTCACCACTACACCACACCTCCCACTACACACACCCCCCCCTCACCACTACACCACCTCTCCCACTACACCCACACACCCCCCTCACCACTACCCACACCAACCCTCACACACACACTCCCACACAGTGCCCCCCATACCCCACGCACTCACATACTGCACGCATATGTCCAGAGCCCCACACCCGCCCCAGGGCTGCTCCCCAGTGGGCCGCTGCCCCTGTGGGAAGAACGGTACCAGAAATGGTTCGTTATCAGCAAAAATCTAAACTGCAACAGCCTCGAGCTTGTCCTGCACTGACCCTGCTTGGAGAATGGCGTTATGAATGAGAACTGGCGCATGGAGCTCGCTCCAGCACCCACCACAGGCCATTAAACGTCAGTGGACGCCATGCACACGTGAAATGAACACAGCCAGATCTTTCAGAAAGAAGGGCACTGCTTCTCGTCCTACATTAACAAGTTCTTGAGGAAGCTTGCTTTGCCATACTAGAGAGGCAGTGCACAAAAGCAGCGTCTTGGCTGTTCTTTTTTTTTCCTTCAGAATACCTAAGCAAGACGGACAAGTGTTACAGCACCAAATGCAGTTCCTTACAGAGTAATTACTCTGAGATATTTAAGTCAACTTACTGTTACAATCTTAGTCCCTTTCCTATTTAAGACATGGATAAATTCCTGTTGCTACTGGAGTATCAAGTGCTTTGATACCTGCTGCTTGCTACAGAAGCACACTACAATGCTGCAGGAGCAATGCAGTGTTGTTTCACTGGGGAGGTTTGTTCTCCACCTTTCTTCCACAAAGTGGGTGGCACAACACATGCCCTCCAGGCAACTTTCTAGGCTTATCACAGCTCTCTGTTGTCTTCGTGAGCCAGCTGTGCTGGGGCGTGGACCCAATGTGTGCCCCAATAGACCTGAAAGCCTGCACACAGGCATCACTGTGCTGCAGCTGACCTTCATGTGGCTTTTTCTTGGGTCACGCAGCATCTTGCACTCCCTGGTACTTGTTAGTACTGGGTGTGAGAGCAGGGACCTGTGCTTCTGGGTCCAACATGCCTCTCCAGGGGCTGGCACAGTATTCCAGCCTCCTCACACCTGTGAGGCCTGGGATCCAGAGATGGAAACCTTTTGCAACCTAATAAAAAAAAAAAAAGGGTATTAATGACCTAACAGTCCACATCAACACTTCCTTGCGGAGTGAAATGCCTTATTTCTTCAGGCTAGGAAATGTTTTTAGTCTCAAGATGAAGAACCAGCCTGGTTGACCCATATAGAGGTGTTCATCTGGGGAAGTGATGGTGTCAGCATGCCTTTCTCCTGGATTGTTTTCTTCAGCATGATTCAGTCAGCAAAGAAGAGCCAGTGCACAAACCTTCCCTTTCTCAGCAGGTCTGTTTCCAGATCAAGTGCCCTCAGCCTGCAGCTGTCTCAGAGGCTCTAGCAGGGAAGCTCCAGGCTGCTGGCCTGCAAGTCCAGAGCCCACGTGGTACAGAAATACCCAGTCAACCCTGCTTCATAGGCGGCTTCACTGATGTTTATCTGCCCTTCACAGCTTTGTAGTGCTGAACAGGCTGCTCGACTGAACATCACCATGCTACTTCCCAGCACAGTAGTTCACCTCTCCAGCCAGAGAGCAGTACTTTTCTCCGTGAGGCACAGCACGGCACTGGGCTGTTCATTTGGCTTAATGGAGGGCATGCAGTCTCAGGCTGAAAACAGCCACCAGTGTCAGCGAATGCCGGACATCTTCCCTGCACAAAGGAAACCCAAGGAAGTGAAAACATGTTTGAGTGCCTAAAAAGAATCAGCTCACACAGAGAAGAGTGAGCAGGCGGTTTCTGACTCCCTTGGGTCTGTATCCTGCTCTCTGAGGGATTTCTTTTGGACTTAGTTGGCTCAGGCATTTTCAACAAGCCTTGAGCTGACCTGAAGTGTTCAGCAGCCTGACTTGGTCTGGTTGTTCTGCAGGACAGGATGGACAGTGTGGAGCGGTCTGCCTGCTGCATTTGTGTGCCTCAGTGGGCAGAAATACCTCTGCTCCTTGCAGTCTCTGGTGAAGACATTTTGCTTAGAGTGGTAGCGAAGTCTCATGATTGCCCTTGCGGAGATCAAGAGCTGAAGCATAGGTTTTGTTGAGGTAGAGCTGTCTGAGTGTGGGATATCCAGGGAACTGTGGGCTGCAGTACTTCAGCACCACCCTGGGGGTTTCCCAGACCGGAGCAGGGAATCTAAAAATGCATTTTCCAACCGTTGGCTCCTGTAGCACTGGATAAACTGATCCCTATGAGAGCTGCAGGCACCAGGAAACTACAGACCTGATGAGGCACAGGACGCAACAGCAAAAATCTTGTCTGTCATCCACAGGCTGCACAGAGTCTCTGCAGGACTTGGCTAGTACTTGTACTTTGTGCTCTTTTTCTTTGTGGAGTTTGCATTCATAGAGTCTTTTCTACAAACGGAAAATACTTTGTCATATGAATCAGTGCCATAAAAATTGCAATGTGACTTATTTAACTGACAGGCAGTTCATGTTACAGGATTTATTTCTGTACCAGAGTCCGAGGCTATATTTAATGTGCCCTTTGTATTCTCCCTGGCAGCGAGGAAGGCAGATGAGTGGCCACATCTCAGATGAACTGCTGTTTTCAGAACTTGTCCCGATGACTGGCAGCAAGACACAAATTTCATTTTGTCAGTGAATGATGCCTTTACAAAAACATTGGACTTCCAATGGAGCAGGCGATGACTCCCCTGCACAGATGAGGGCACAGTGGAGGATAGTTCTGTGAGGATACAGATTGTTGCCCCTGTGGTCATTCAGAGAAAGGGCATTTGCAGTCCATCTGCCATCTCAACTCCAGCTTTTGCTATTGCCCAAGGTATGTATAAGCTGCAAATACTCATACACCCCTTAGTCTGGCCTTTGAGTGTCTTTTGCTGTCTTCCTTGTCAAAGCACTTTTGTCTTTAGTCTTCCCATAAAATACTTCCCATGAACTGCGAATTCCCATAAATTTTTATTGGAGCACAAGAGATGGGCGGTGAGCTGGTGTTATCCAAAGGTGTGAAGTGGGTGGCTGCAGCCCAGCTTTGCCTTTAGACTGCAGGTAGACTCAGCAGTCTCATTCTGGTGAAGTGCCTATGACTGGACCAACCTTCAGGCTAGCGAGGGAGCACTTGCTGAACAGTAGAGAGACACGTGATGAAAAGCTGACTTGATACCACCACGATCCTGCATTTGTAATTCTATGCCTCGTTCTATGAAAGGCCCCAGTTCTTGAGAAGAAGGTCCTAACCAAACCTATTCTCTGTTAGCACCCAAGAAGAGATACAATGTGAGAACCAAAAGGCAACTTCTTCACCCAATCAAGCCTGCAAATAAAACCAAATAGTTAAGTTACCCCAAAATCTCCACAGCAGTCTAGTCATTCCAGATAAACACCTGCACAGCATGACAGACAGGTTTTCTTGGTGTCAAACAATTAAATCTCTATCAAGATACAAATCAAAACATTAGCTTACAAATCATCATCGTAAAACATTGCTGGAGGTTATGTTTCCCTGTTTCTTTTGAATCTTTCTGGAATATGACTTTAGATTTGTCAGAGAGTAAGTCAGCAATTGAATTCAGGTGTATGGATGAGATTTAAAATCTTGAAAACAGTATTTTGAAGATTTGTTGAAGCTGCTTGTGCTTTCATTGATTGGATATTATATGCAATTAATCTTTTTCATATTATGTAGATATGTGCACAGATATAAAGCTATCAGATGTGTTACAGCTACTAATTGCATTTGCCTTGAAGCATCTGAAGCTCTGTCCTGTCAGCTGGATTGTCCACCGGTAACTGATATCCCCCTCCCAATTTATACATGTTGGGAAAGTGCCCAACAAGGAGCTGGGCCTTCTTCAACAGGTGTCTCATGTCTTGATTTCTTTTTTTCATAGACTGGCGTCTGTGAAATTCAACTCTGCTACACTACAGAATTACTTATGTGCATTATCTTGCCCTTTGAGTGAAACAAATTATGTTTGCTGCTGCTGCTGTATATTGTGCTGTACTGGGCACTCTGCCTTTTCCTTATTCCAGCCTTACAACATCAAAGCATTCATTAAGATGATATCATACTGTCTGCATTAAGTGACGTTTTACTGTGCAGGTCACGCTGGGGTCCTGTTGATTTCCATCTCCCTTATGTTGTTTCTAGTCAGATGTTTTAGAAATTCCAGTAAGAAATGAGGATAATATTTTCCATGGCTTTGGCAAATATTTTGAGTGTCATTTATGCAAAGGTCAGGTGTTCCTATGTGGTCTCCAGTTGATAAGTAATGTTTAATAACGTGATTTAAAGTGAGTTAGTTAAAAGACAGTCTAAAAGTGCTGCTTTTCCAGAGGTTCACAGTAATACACTGAATTCAGACACATTGGCACTGCTGTGGTAAGCAGAGGCCTCAGACAGCACAGAGACCAAGCAAAAAGAGACAAGAGGTACTAGTGGAGAAGAAGAGGTATAAATCTTGCAGAAACAGCAGACAATTCAACTTACCCTGAATAGGGTATTAAAGGCGATCCTAGCAGTTGGTCTTCTGATCTTGGCTTCCTTGAAATGAAGACTCAGGGTCCATGTCTCCCATGCGCTTGGAGTGCTGGTTATCAGCCCCTGCCGAGAGGTCTTGGGGAACAGCTGGGTCTCCTTTTCAGCTGCCCAGAGTTTATTTAGGGATGCTGCAGCATGTGGAAGGCATCCTCAGTTCTGGCTCTGCAGTTTCAGCCCAGAATGAATGCAGCATATTGGAAAAGGTGTGCTCTAGCATCACATTCACTGTTCACACTGTGATTTAGGATTGACAGCTGTTAAGACAGAAGCGGTGTGTGTACGTGTTTCTGTTTGTCACAAGGGAGTTTAAAAACAGAACTTGTAAATCCTCAGACAATGGTGATGGCAGGGCACAACTGCACAACATGGGATTTTGAACACATCCATCATCCTGTGGACCCAATGCAGTCCACGCTAAGTCAGCTTGAGGAGTCTCCGAAATTTCCATATGCTTTGGGTCATGACCCTATCAGGTTCACACAAGATCTCGAGAAATCTCTACCTTACAAAGCAATGCTGGAGGATTTCATTTGGCCTGTGGGCCCTTTCTGGTTTTTTGTGTTGTTTTTTTTTTTTCTTTTCAAACTCTTATTTTAACTTGAACATTGCCTCAGTTTTTGTCTTACAGAAGAAACATGGATTTACAATGCTTAATGCCTACTATCCTATACTTCCTATTTTGCTCTTAGGATGAAGAGGTAACCTTTTCCATAATAGCAGGCAGTAGCTGTAGTAACAACTAAGCGAAGATGAGTGCAGCAGCAACAGGAAATATCAACTGCTGTTAAGTACAATGATGCCACAGACTGGGTCACACATGAGCTGACTTCTGCATGATTCTACCTTGAGAAATTTCTGCTGATTTCTACCTTCAAAACCATGAATACAAAGTAGCAACCACTGTCAAAAAGCACTTTCTTTTTCTGTGTAACTTTTAGAAAAGCCTTTCTCTCAAGAGTTACAGAAAGTATGGCCAAGCAAAAACATATTATTGTAGAGCAGGATTACCTAAAGAAACACAAGCATCACAATACTCTTACTCTTAAAGGATGCTTCCCAGGGACTTCCTCACTTTACCACCCCATTTTGCAAGTCGTCTGAGAAAGGCCACCACACCCCAGCTCTGAAGATCGACTGATGTGGGCTATTTCAGACCAACAATACAGTGTGGGCACTGGCAGTCCCTCTTCTTCCCTCTTGACTAACTGCTCCAATTTTAGCTCAGACACAGAAGGCAGAGAAGCTGCCTGTCTCTCAAAGCAACACCCTGACTGAGTTATTTAGGAGTCTATAGGTAGGACTTCAGATTTGTCCCCTGCACACAGAAACCCAAACCTCCTGGGTGCCAGGGCACAGCCACAGAACTCTCCATACTCAGCACTGTACGCACTGAGGGCATGGTGGGCAGCTTTCACGTGCAATGCTAGGTCTGCCTGTGTGCAGTTTCAGAGAAAAGCCTCACACAGAGGCTTGGCAGCAACCAAATTCCAAGGTAATAAAGGCACAAAGTGAGAAGGCATCAAGAGAAAAATTACTTTCTTACGCTGCAGCAGCAGGAACAAGGTGGTCTGACCTTCCAGCCAGAAACAGACAGAAATCTGCCCCAGGAGAACCCAGCACTGCCAGAGAGTCCAATCGGGCTCTCACAGGGCAATGCCCTCCATTAGGCTTACTGTTAAGCACATTTCTCCTGAGCACCATTTGTTTTCTTCAAGATTCTCAGGTCAGTTCTGCTAAAGCTGCCTTAAATCCCAGATATCCATAGCAAACAGAGAAGGCAATCCAAAACAGAAAAAAAAATAACTGTAAAGCTTTGGAGGGCAGCAGAAGAGGTGCTTCTTTGTATTAATGTCACCTCCCAGATTCTCCACTATTAACCCTGTTAATGGCTTTACATTCATGTGTATCATGAACACTGAATATGGGATCGAAGGATGAATTATCTGATATCCTAAACACTTTGGATAAAAGACAAAAAGAAAAATACCAGCTGTGCTTAGTTAAGAGCTGCGCTTGATACCTCTTTAAAAAGGAACCACAGTCACTAGCATTTTCTTGGAGCAGGGGGCAGAGGGGTAGATGAATGAGAAAAAACTCCCTCTCCCCCCCCCCCCCCCCCCCCCCGCCCTTACTCACAGAGTGGGCAATAGTGAGCTGAGCTGGCTCCTCCGCCCATCGGGGCGGCTGTGCCAGCACAGCTCCAAGAGGTGTGTCATTGCGTGGCTGGAAAAGAGTCTGGCAGACAGCGAGCTTCCCTCCAGGCTCTGGGGCTGTTGGACAGCAAGGAACTGCGCATGACCTGGCAGTGTTTTAAAACAAGTGTCTTTAATATTGCAAAGCTGATCTGAATCCAGAATGGATACTTAATAGCACGCATCAATCTCTAGGGAAGAGTGGTTGCCAAGGAAACCACTTAAAAGCCTATTTTAATATATTTGCCACGTATTCAAAAGTGAGAATAATTTCCTGCTGTCAGATTACAATAGCTCTTCGAAGGTCATTAGGAATATTCTTTAATCATTAAGATAGAAATATGCTTGTGGTTCCTCTTGGCAGATAGATGACTGAATTCTGATCTGGGATATTATCTTTGTAAAACTGAAGTCACACCACTGAAATGAAATCAGCTGTGCTACTGCGCAGCCATTCCAGAGAGCAGATTTTTCAACTACATACTTCTAATACAAAGTTACCATGTCTGACATCCTAATATTTTAAAGTATCATGACTTCTAACTTACAATACTTCACAATAGTTCAAAGACAAATTCAATCTGCACAGCTAAAATGTTATAAATAGAGAATGCCAAAGGCACAATGTGATAGGCCAGGAACATTCTGTTCCAGCTTACTTTTTTCTGCATTTAAGGGGACAGGTTCTTCACTAGAGTCAAAAAAAGCTCAGCAAATCCCTTTTTTCTGTTTCCAAATAAACTGCCTGAATACTCAAAGCCATTTAAATTTCAGTTTAACCAGAACAACCTTTTTGTTATTATTATTTTCAGAAAACATGGTGTATTGGATCTGGCTGGGATGTAGTTAACTCGCTATAGCAGCCCTCATAGTGCTGTGCTTTGTTTTTGTAGCTATAGCAGTGTTGAAAGCACATCAGTGTTTTGGCTTCAGCTGAGCAGTGCTGGCACAGCTCGCTGAGATGGGGCAGTGCCAGAGCAGCTTGGTGGGCAGCTGGCAGCCAACCAAGATTGACCCATCACACCTGAGATCACTCAATACAGAAACCTGACTTTAGTTTTAATCACTACAGCTAATCCTGTAAGTGTGCTTTTGATCTGACCTTCCCAGATAGCGTACGGTGTTTAGATATAGGAGTTTATTTTCCATCTTTAACAGAACAGAAGCAAGCCACATTATCCGACCCGAGAGGAGTTTTATGGCAACAGAGGTGCAGCTAACTCCTATGAATGAGAACTGGTTTAGAGCCAGCAGTTTGATCTGGGCAGCCCTGTAAATCTGGTCAAGTTGCACCATAATTGTCCTGTTTCAGAATGCCGTCTGTCTTTTTGTAAGTCATGGGTTCCAAATGAGATAGAAACTTCTTGAGTAAGATAATCAGAGAAAATAAGACTATAATATCCTAAAGCCTAAGCACACAAAGGATGTCACATCACCCGTACAAGTACAGAGCATGAGTCTGAGAATTAAGCATTGCATGTCATTTGAACAGCGCCAAAAATAATAGTTTCATTTTTCTCTCTCTTGTTTATAAGCAGGACACTTATTAGCTTTCTTAGTCATGTTGCAAAAGTAACACTATTATTATTTATGCAAGGGCAATACCTGGCAAGAGTGCCAAAAAGCACATTTCTCTAGAAGAAGGAAGCTGCCTTTCATCCACACTTGGAGGACTGTGTGCAGTCCCTGTCAGCAAGAAGAAGCACAGTTGCTCCACCAGAGCAGACAAGGTGGGGATAAGAGTGACGGCGAGGCAGACGGGGACCTCACTGAGAGCCCCACAGCTCCCAGGCAAGGAGAGCCAGGCCAGCAGGTGACAGCAATAGAGGTCGGCCACAGCCCAAGGACCACCCAAGCCTGACCACAGAGGCAAGACAGGTCTGAGGTTAAGCCAGGAAGTTAAATCAGCCAGGAAGGCACAAGATCAACGAGGTACACAGCCAGGCAGCATAGTTTCAGCAAGGACCTGAACTGAAATTTGGCTCCCAAGCCAAGGGACAGAGGTCCTTAACAAGGTTTCCTGCACCTTCTTTCCCAGTGCCATGGTCTGTGCTGACGGCTGGGCTGTGCCAGAGCCTGTCAAATGCCCTCAGCTGGGGCAGAGCCTGTGGAGCTTCTTGGTGTGCTTATGGTCTGACCGCAGCCATGCACATCTTTCCCACAATTAGCTCACTTGATTTTGAAGGGCTGCCTTTGAAAAGTGCTATGAAAAAATGATAGCTGTGGCCAATTATTTGAAGGTCAGTGTTAAGAGGGTGGCTACTTCCCTTCAACACAGCCACAGGATGCTTTCTGGTCTCTTCTAATCTGCAAACCTAGAGAGTACAGTGAGATAATTAGCTAGGAGTGCACCACAGGGAACAATTCTTCACTTATGTAGACAGAAAGAATGGTGGAAGCTTAAGTTCTCCCACTTGTAATGTCAGATATTGCAGAACACATTGCGCTGGTGAGAAAAGCACAGTCTTCAGAACCAGTTTGCGCTGCATTTCTAGCTTGATCTGAGATGTAATACATGGAGATTACAATGGACATTTCTTCTACACCCACCCAAGAATCACAGTTGCTGGGCGTTCAGTTACAACACCGGGCAGGACGGCACACTAGTGCACTGGCAACCAACCTCCCCCTGCCCCCAGTAGTCCAGTTTGTTTTCCAGTCACATGAGACAGTCAGTTAAGGTGTTAGAATCCAAAGATGGAAGCACACAGGAAAGAAAGATAAGCAAGAAAGGGAAGACAAGTAGTGGGAGAGAAATAATCACAGAAAAATATTTGCAAATTGTGAAGGAAAAAGAGAATAAAAGCAGAATGGGCAGCAGGGGTGGGTCACAAACACGATGGAGAAGTAAAAGCAGAGGCAGTAAGACAGAAAAGAGCAAGAAAAATAATCTTGCAGGAGCAGAAATTCCTTGTTAGGACAGCTGGAAAATTTAATTCATGCATTAGGGGAAAAAAGATGCAAGAGGGAAGTCCAAATCAACTGTTTGCAGTCAAAATCAAATGTTTTTAGTGGAACTTTCTGCTTTTTGTGTTTCTGAATTTTTTTTCCCTGCTGTCCTCTGAGTACTGTCAGAGGCCCCTGAAAGAAGCAAGTGCTGCACCGTACCCTATCCTCCCCAGCCTGCATCCGCATCTGTTCCCCTGTGGATCCTTGCCATTGTGCCCTGGCCTCATCTTCAAGCCTGCTGCCTTCTCACACAGCTTAAGAAGTTAAGCCTGCTGCCTCTTCTCCTGCCACCTCAAATTCCTGCTGTTGCCCCTTAATTTACCTTACAAAGCCCTGTAAATATAAAAGTAGTTCCACCGCACATGAAAGCTCAGCATGAAACATATATTATCATGTCCTGTGAAGGACAGGAATTGTCTCTCAGCGTTTGTTCCAAAGATCATGTAGGTCCCTGACACTTAAGGAAGCCCCTGCTGGTACTGCTGTGTAAACAGTAATACCCGTTTTACTGGGTAATGTCCTGTTTTCATTCTCAATAAATCACTGTCCTAGTTGGGATACACTTCTGTATGGATCACTTCTGCTCAGGAGAACTGCTAGTCTTTTCCTGATGCCAGGAGAACGGGTGGTTTCCACGGAGCATTGTTTTTCCTTTGTCTCACTGTGGACAAATGGGAACCAGGGAACAACCTGCAGTGACAGATGACAGCATGGCTATCTCCAAAAAAGCTCACGGGATCCAATTTCATTCTAAATGCTAAGTGAGACACCACATATCTGGAAACCAGTTGCTACCAGGCTTACCTAACCCCTTCTTCTACAAATAGAGCCATACAGTGAGAGCTCTGAGGGGTTTTCTTGCTGCCTTTCTGGCCAGAAGCTGATGTATTTTGCAGTCAAGGCACATCATGCAGTGGGCTCTAGGACTGCTTATCTGCTCCCTACTGAATACAGAAGGGAGACAGCTGACATCATGCTTTGTTCAGAACACAGTACGGATAACATTGCAGCAGAATGACGTAGCAGCTTTGACGGATTAAGGATGCCACCTAATAACAGCACTAGATACACAGATTCAAGATTTTAAGAATACTTACTCTGAGTCAGAAGACCAAAGAACTTGATTTCCTGAAATATCGGTGCCTTTGTGAAGTGTCTATTTGGGAAACTGAAATTGTCGATCTGCAAACCTACAGGTCCACTATTGCATTTTAAAGAGCTTTTTTATAAGGTAATGTCAAAGTCAATCACAAGGAAAAGTTAGAGGAGATAATGCTTTTGAAATTAAAAAAAAAAATCAAACCAAACCCCCCAAACTTCCCTACCTCACAGATATCTGAGATAAAATTTATGGTGGCCTCCTTAAGCTCCTATGGAAACTAGTCGGCTGGCATTTTTCTCTCCAGCTTTGGTTTTGAGTACTCTTGTCTCTAGGGGGCCATGAGAAGGTGTGTTTCACTGGCTTTCGTAATTAGAGTCATCCGATCTGCCAAATTGCGTTAAAGGTCAAAGACTGCCGGTAGCACAGTGTGTGGCAAATGATCCCTTCAAACTGCTGTTTGGACACGGGTCAAGTAAGAAGAAGGCAGCAGGGACTTTCCACAGAAACAGCACCTTGGAACAGCATGCTCAAGGCATTTTACATCTACTGCTGTATTTTCCCTAAACACCACCACCGCCATTTCCCAAGGGCTTCTAGAGAAGTCCATGAGCAGTCACTGTGGATGCAGCCTGCGTGTCCTGGCATGGGCTTTTCGCCTAGCTGAGACCAGCTTTGCAGGGCAAGGAAGGTGATGGAGCACACACGGGGCAGCTGTGCAGGGCCAGACACATTCACAGAGTCATAGAACCATTAAGGTTGGAAAACACCCCTTAGATCATCCAGTTCACAAGTCAGCTCTACACCACTGTGCGTACTGAACCATGCCCTGAAGTGACACAATTACATGGTTTTTGACCACCTCTTTTAAATACCTCCAGGGATGGTGACTCCACCACTTCCCTGGGCAGCCAGTTCCAGTGCTTCTTTAACTCTTTCAGTAAAGAAATTTTTTCCTAATATGCAATCTGAAAATCCCTTGGTACAATTGAGGCCATCCTCTCTCTTCTTATCTCTTGTTACCTGGGAGAAGAGATCAGCAGCTACATTACTACAACCTCCTTTCAGGCAATCATAGGGAGCGATAAAGGTCTCCCCTCAGCCTCCTCTTCTTCAGATCAAACAGCCCCAGTTCCCTCAGCCACTCCTCTTAAGATTACACATAGGAAGAGTGTTTTTGGAACTGGTGCAGAGGAGGGCTACGAAGATGATCAAAAGGCTGGAGCACCTCTGCTGTGAGGGCAGGCTGAGAGGGTTGGGGTTGGAGAAGGGAAGGCTCCGGGGAGACCCCATAGCGGCCTTCCAGTACCTGCATGGGCTACAGGAAAGCTGGGGAGGGACTTTTTACAAGGGCCTGGAGGGATAGGATGAGGGGGGAACGGCTTTAAATTGGAAGGGGGAAGATTTAGATTAGACATTAGAAGAAATTCTCCACGCTGAGGGTGGGGAGGCCCTGGCACAGGGTGCCCGGGGAAGCTGTGGCTGCCCCCTCCCTGGAGGTTCAAGGCCAGGCTGGATGAGCAGCCTGGGCTGGTGGGAGGTGTTCCTGCTCGTGGCAGGGGGCTGGGATTGGGTGGGCTTTGAGGTCCCTTCCACCGCAAACCATTCTGTTGTTCTACCTATGGTTCTATGCGGGCTTCCCTCCCCCTGCCCCTCCCCACCCCGGCGGGAGCGGAACCACGGGCGGGGCGGGGGGCGGGGCGGGAGGCTCGCCCTCCTCGCCGCTTCCCATTGGCTGCGGCCGGTGGGCGTGGCTGCGGCCGGACGCCTCTCCGCCTTGCGATTGGCTGGCTGGGCTGCCGCTACTGGGGGGGTGGGGCCGCGGGAAGGGTAGCGGGTGGGGGTGCGCCCGCAGTCCCGGCAGCCCGGGCTGGGGAGGCGTCGCGCTCGCACCGCTGGGGCGCAGCTCCCGCCGTCGCCGCCGTCCGGGAGACGAAGCAGGTAAGGCGGGCGGGAGGGAGCCAAGGCGCAGCATCGCGCCTGGGGCCGGGGAGGGCGGGCGAACCCCGGCCCCAGGCGAGCGAACCCAGACTCCTTGCGGGTCCCGCCTTGTCTGCCCGCGGGGATGCGGCAGCCGCGCACAAAAGCGGGGAGGGAGGAAGAGCGGGCGGCGGGAACAGGCTGCGGCGGGGCCACCGCTCCCGCCACCGAGGGGCCGGCAGGGATCGGCCATCGGTCTGTCGGTACCAGGTCCATCTGTCTCCAGTCCACTGGTGTCAGGTCCATCGGTCTCTGATCCATAGACCCCCCGTCCATCGGTGCCAGGTCCATGAGTCCCGGGTCCATCGGGCTCTGATGCGTCGTTCCCTGTCTTTTGGTGCCAGGTCCATCGGTGCCCGGTCTGTTGGTGCTGGGTCTGTCGGTCCCTGGTCCATCAGTCCTAGATCCATCGGTCCCTGGTCCATCGGTCCCTGGTCCGTCAGTCCCAGCTCTGTCAGTGCCAGGCCCATCAGTCTCCATTCTGTCGGTGCCAGGTCCATCAGTCCCTGGTGCATCGATCCCCAGTCCGTTGGTCCCTCATCCGTTGGTCCTAGGTTCGCCGGTGTTCAGTCCATTGGTCCCAGGTCCTTCAGTCTCTAATCCGTCAGTCCCTGGTGCATCGGTGCCCCATGGAGTGGTTTGGGATGGAAGGGACCTTAAAGATCATCTCGCTCCACTCCCCCTGCCACGGGCAGGGACACCTCCCACCAGCCCAGGCTGCTCAAGGCTCCATCCAGCCTGGCCTTGAACACCTCCAGGGAGGGGGCAGCCACGGCTTCCCTGGGCACCCTGTGCCAGGGCCCCACCACCCTCACTGTGAAGAATTTCTTCTAGTGACTAATCTGAATCTTCCCCTTTTCAATTTAAAGCCATTCCCCCTTGTTCTGTCACTCCAGGCCCTTGTGAAAAGCCCCTCCCCAGATTTCCTGGAGCCCCTTCAGGTACTGGGAGGCTGCTCTGAGGTCTCCCCAGAGCCTTCTCTTCTCCAGGCTGAACACCCCCACCTCTCTCAGCCTGTGCTCACAGCAAAGGGGCTCCAGCACTCTGATCATCTTCGTAGCCTTCTCTGGACCCATTCCAACAGTTCCATATCCTTCTTATGTTTAGGATTTCAGAACTGGACACTGCCCGCATCGGGTGGAGGCAAGAGTTAGAGGAGCTCAGTTTGAAATTCCTCTGTAAACGCGTTTCCTCCCCCGGCGCAGCCCCATGCCTTCCCTTTCTTCCGGGTTTCTTTTTTCTCCCCCTTTTCTTGCAGTCAGGAAAACTTCCTTCTGCCAAGAAGCTTCAGCCTATACAAGGGTCACCACACATGTTGGACTGCAGTTCAATTGCTCACTTCATTTGCTTTAAGCATTGTATTTCCATGTCTGTCTGTAGGAACCATTTCTTTAAGTTAAATGTGTGCAGATTAACAGGATCAGGTGGACCACCTCTAACCAGATTTCTGGCTACAACTGCCTGTCTTGGACTTTGGCTTTAACACCAGTGCCCCTGCTTTTCAACATCTCGGTCCTGTTTTGCCCAGATAGGCTTGCCCTGTGTTTGCAAACACACAGAATAGGAAAGCACCGACTGTTCAACTGATAGCATAACTGTTTTCATCACAGCAACTGAAGACCAGGTTCCTACTCCTGACTTGCAGACACACTTGAAAAGCCAGACTATCATCAGTATTTATACTTGTCTGGAAAAAAAAAAGGCTTTTCGAGAGTTGAATTTGATAGGGAACAAATGCATCAATTAGCTTGAGATTTTAGATTAATCCTCTGGCTCACGCTGTGGATACTGTAAAATCTAAATATATCTAATATTGCATGTTCTCCTTTCAAGCTGACAGAAGCGAAACCAAGTGTGGGTTTTGAAAATTGGCAGGCTGTCCTTTTGGTTGCACTGTGTTTCACAGACGGAAGTTAACGTACTGTTGTTGTGGGTCAAGGGTAACAGGGGAAAAAAGCAAATCAAGGAAGTAAATCAGTTTTTAAATACCTGTAAATATACTAAAATAAGGATGTGATGTTGCCGTAACCCTGCAATAAAGTGAAAAAACCTTAGGTTTCTAAGTGGTCGGTTCCACTCACCTGGTGGCCAAACCCACGTTAGTCTGGTAAAACAACAGTGATTCTCAGCACTTTCAGCCTTTTATCAATTTGACAGTTACTCTCGAAGTGCTAAGTAAAGAAATCTTTCTTCATCTAAGAATTGCATAAAAAGTAAAATGAGAGCATCTAAAGCAACGTGCTTTGAGCTGTGAATGACAGGTACAGTGGAGACCTCTAGAAAGCTCATGTCTCAGCCATTTTCTACTAAAGCAACCACTTATCAAGTTACTTTTTACTGCGTGTTTTGGCAAGCACTCAGATTTTGTGTAGAAATTTTAAAAAATAATTCTAACAAATATTTCAAATCTACAGATGCCGTGGTGGGTATGTGTGAAGTATTGTTCCAGACCTCAATAAATGTAACAGAATTGAATATCATGTGCAGGTTAAAAACACCCCAGCTCTTTAAAATCTAAGCAAATGTGTTTCTCCTCCTAGGAGACACAGTGCAGATGTTTCAGCATGTGTGATAAGCTCATTTTCATGACCTTAACTCATATTTTCACATATTAATATTTTAGCTGACATGGAACAAAGTCATTATCACCCTCATTTGCTCCATCACAGCCTCTTTAACCTTTGAAAATTCAGGATACCATTATGCAGGCGGCCGGCAGAAATACCTTACCTTTATCTGTGTGCTTTACTCCCTGTTAGATGTGGGCTGGTCTGTGTAGGATTGTTTCTCGGTGACTCATGCAGATGCCTCTGGAGTTTCTTCTTGGCAGTGCTGTGCTGTGCATGATTAACAGGCTTTGCGGGTGACATTGTTTCATGAATGATGTAACTGCAAATTTCTCTTCCTGTGTTTCTCGTTTCCTGATCAGTTTTCTCTTTGTTCACAAAGACATTCCAGCAACTGCGTATCTTTTATTCTTGAGCTTTTATTTCTACGAATCGCTGTGAAGACAAGTTATGTCAACAGCTACTTTAATTAATTTGGTACGAAACGGAGGGTATCAAGTAAGAAGGAGAGCCGTGCAGACGTCCCGCCTCTTGCAAGACGAGAAGCGTCCAACGGCTGCGTCCTACAGCTCCATCTCTGAGCGCCGTGCTTCCCGCTTTGATGCAGATGGGAGCGGGCGACCTACCACATGGGACACCTTTGGCATCTGGGACAATCGCATCGACGAACCTATTCTCCTCCCACCAAGCATAAAGTACGGGAAGCCGATTCCAAAAGTCAGCCTGGCCAACGTGGGCTGTGCTAGCCATATTGGGAAGCGTAAGGAAAACGAAGACCGGTTTGATTATGCTCAGCTGACAGAGGATGTCCTGTACTTTGCAGTGTACGATGGACATAGTGGGGTGGCAGCAGCAGATTTCTGTGACAAGTACATGGAAAAGTATATTAAGTAAGTGTGCTTCAAGTGAATACATGTCAGATGAATTATAGTAGAGAACCGGAAGGGAAAAGCCAGGTCATACGTTGTCACTGATCCTCCTAGGTTATAAAGCCACCTGTCCCAAGGGGACAGTGGGAATACCAGACCGTTACAATGGACACACTATGAACTCCTTACTCTGTGTGGTGCCTGCCTTATTGAAGAAGGCCACAGAGACAAGAGAGGAAATTATGGTTGTACCCACCTTCCAGGAAAGGACTGGGAACACAGGGAGAGTGTGAATTGACCGTTTTCAGATGAGGTCACTGTGATCGCTCACCTACAGCTTACTTACACTCATCTGTATCTGTGTCACATCCCTGAGTGTTGCAAAAGAAATTTTATCTATTTGCGAATTACAGGATTATGGTTCCAGTGAGGGTCTTTAGTAAAATAATATTACTTTTTCATTGAAACCCAGCATTATGGAATGCATGCAGGAAGGGGGCAAGGCTACGGAAGAGATTGGCCAAGATGTAGATTTCTTGGAAAGAAGTTTAATTTTTTATTTGCTTGTTTATTTCCAGAGAATTTCTTGCTCAGGAGGAGAACCTGGAAAATGTTTTGAACAAAGCTTTTCTAGAAATAAACAAAGCGTATGAAAGGCATGTTAATCTCTCTGCTGATGGTAGGTAAAAGAATATTCTGCCTGTATGGGTATGGAGAATAAGGCTTTTCTTATTTGTTCAGTAGTTTTGTAGTAAAATGTCCGGAAAAATGCTTGAAAACAGTTTTACTTATCATAGGATTTTGCTTTGATCACTTACTGCAAACGAAACAATTATGCTTTACCTCCTTAAAATGAAAACACTATAAAAAGTCGAAAACAAATTTACTGGGGAAGTTATTAACCTGAATGCTAGCATAATCATCAATGAATTTCTCCTAAAATGATTCTGTCAAGCAAAATGTTTGTCACATTGCAAGGAGCATAACTTTACTGTATGAGAAATCTGGGGGAAGATGTTGGTTTGGCTTTTTTGGTGGGATTTTTGTTGAGTTTTGTTTTGCTTTGCTTTGGGGTATTTTTTGTTGGTTGAGGGGGTTTTTTGGTTTATTTTTAAAGCTGTTATTTCTGTGGGTCAAAAGCAACAATGTCAAAAGTTCCCCTTTCTAACTAGATCAAATCTATAACATTTATTTCCCCATTATGTCCAATTTTTTTAATTGAAATCATTTAAAAACAATGATGTGGTAAAAAAAAAAGCCCAGAGTCACTTTTGACCTATAGGGTGAGTTTTAACAGAGCTCAAGAGAGACACAGCAGTTGAACAGATGTGCTTTCTATCGAAGAACCTCCTTGCATCGTGTGTATGATGTCATTGGATATTTGTGATCTCATCAGGCATGTGTGATGTCATAGGTATTTGTGATGTCGCCAGGTGTGTGATGTCATAAGGTGTGTGTGATAGCAGGTATTTGTGATGTCATCACATGTGTGTGATGTTATCAGGCATATATGATATCATACCTGTATGACAGGTGTGTTTGATGTCATCAAGTATTTGTGATGGCATTACGTATTTGTGATGTCATCAGAGTGTGTGATATAATCCAGTATTTGTGATATCATCAGACGTGTGTGATGTCATCAGACATGTCTGATATCATTGGTGTTTGTGATATCATCAGGTGTGTCTGATGTCATCAGGTATTTGGGATGTCCTCGGTCATGTGTGATGTCATCGGGTATTTGTGATGTCATCAGGCGTGTGTGGTGTCTTCAGGCATGTGTGATGTCATTGCGTGCATGTGATGTCATTGGGTACTTGTGATGTTATCAGTCTTGTGTGATGTCATCAGGCATGTGTGCTGTCATTGGGTATTTGTGATGTCGTCAGATGTGTTTGATGTCATCAGACGTGTGTGATGTCATTGGGTATTCGTGATATCATCAGACGTGTGTGATGTCTTTGGGTATTCGTGATGTCATCGGATGTGTGTGATGTCGTCAGGTGTGTGCGATGTCATTGGCTATTTGTGATATCGTCAGACCTGTGTGATGTCATCAGGTGTGTGTGTTGTCATTGGATATTCGTGATGTCGTCAGGCGTGTGTGATGTAATTGGATAGTCATGATGTCATCAGGAGTATGTGATGTCATCAAATGTGTGTGATGTCGACAGGCATGTGTGTTGTAATTGGGTATTCACGATGTCATCAGGCGTGAGTACCCAGATTCACGACAGCATCTGCATAGAGGTTTACATGGTTCCCTGGATAAGGATTTTCCATTTTGCTGATCTGAAGACCTGTTCTGTTTGCCCTTCTCCCTGCCCCTTTGGTTCTAGGACAGCACTTGGTTTGGCTCATTGATGTGATCTCTGTTGATTGTTGGAGCAACTCCTTGAGAAGAGGGTTGGGAATTGGTATATTATTCTGAAAACAGTTTCTGATTATTACATTTTGTACATTAGAGTTAAAAAACTGGATAACATCGATATTTGACATCCAAGCTGTGCAGCAAGCTGACCGTTTTGGAATTGCTTCTAGGATTTTTTTTTTCATATCATTTAACTAACTGGTGCAGCTTAATGAAATATAGTGCAAACGCCAGCAAATTTGTGTAACAGTTACCAAGATACTGGACAAATCCTCTTCATTAAAATGCTTGAAGCCAAACAAAATAGGGGGCAAAAGCATTGTCAAACAGCCACAGGGGCCACGCTCTGGCAAGCACTCTGTGTTTCTCAGACAGGCTGAGCATCTGCAAGCTCTTGCAGGAACCAGCGGTACCTAAGAGTGCCCGGTGCTCTTGACTGGTTGCCCAACTGAAAATCAAGCTATAAGACAAAGAGTGGAGTAACAGGGTGCAAAGACAAGCGGGGATTTCTGAACAAATTAAACTTTTTGCATATTTGTTGTTGAAATAATTCAGTACTATGTTGACTGCTTGGTGTTGATATTTTTGTTGTTGCTGCTGGTTTGAGAGTTAAATAAAATTTCAGTGCTTGGCATGTATCCTTGTAGCCTGCTTCCAAAATGACTGAGTTGCCAGCAAAATTTGTGATTACTTGTGGCTATTCTAGATGTGACAGTCAAGGCTGTTGCTAATGTATCCTGAAGATGGTGGCTGGTTGTGTAACACTGGTATACACTGGATGCTCACCAAGTCTGATCTCTTTTTGATACCTTGCAATAACTGATGAAGTGGAAAGTAATAGCTTAGTCTTGTTCCTGTAGATGGCTCTGCTAGGGGTCATTCCTTTCATCAGATCTGCAAAAAACCCAAGTGCCTGTTTAGGATGTCCAGGTCTTTACTAACACATGACCAGTTTTGAAATTGCGTGGCTGGATGTTTGAAGGAACAGAAGTCCTAGCACAAATCCCTGTGGCCAAAATTGCCTGGATTTTGTTCGATGCATTATTTATAGTGCTATTTAAGGGGTGAAAACCTCACATAATGGCACAAATTCAACAGAGCCACCTGTGCCTTGTTGGAGCCCCTAGCTATGTCTTCAAAGGCATGGGCCTTTGTAGGTCGCTTTACAATTACAGAGTATTTGAAATTATAGATGCAAAATACATGGTGTAGTATTTTCTGTAAGCTTTCAGTTAGAAAAAGGTGTATGTACGTGTTCCAGATCCTGCTACCATGTCTGGTGCGCAGTTCACTGGTGCAGTTGCGGTGCAGTGCTCGCCTGCTGAAGACTGGTCCCATATCCCCTCCGACAGTGATCTCTACCTGTTGTTTCACACAGAAGCTTAAGAAACTTGCTGTAGGCAGAGCTTGGATAATCTGTCCTCCACAGAAATCCTTTCAAACCATTAACAGCTTAGACATACGCGTGAGCCCTGAAGCATGGTGTTTGATATCTCTTCCAAAATGCACTTTCACTCACTTCCACGCATTAAAATATATCCAGATACTTTGAAATCACTGCTAAACTTAGGTATAGGACACAGTAAAGGAAGCTCACATCCGACAAATATGTCATTATCCACGGGACAGCTGTTAACACAGATGGACAGAGTTTTCTAATACTTCTAAACAGGCACAAAAACTGAAGTGTAAAGGCTGAGTAGCTTTTCTCTGCAAGGACAGAAATAAAGAAATGAATCATATTCTTGAAGAAATTTGAGCATCTCGCTGGAGAAATGCAAGACAAACCCTCTCTTGGCCTAGTGTGGTCCTATAAGGCACTGCTGCTGCTTCTGTTTTTTGCGATCCACTATTTGGAGATAACAACAGGGAGCCTTTCCATTGACCTCTGTGTTCAGTGCATCCAGCACTAATCTCATTGGCCACTCACTTCTGGAATAGCCATCTTATTAAAACATTGCCAGGTATTAATTGATGTATCTATGTTTGAAAGGAGCTCCTGGAAACTTATTATGCTGAGCGAACAGCAAAAGTTATTTAAAAATAAGTAAATTTTAGAAGTAGTGGGTTTGGGGTTTGTTTTTTTTAATTACCATTCAAGTGTAAGATTTTTATTTCTTTGAATATGTTAACCTGCAACACTGAGGAAAAGGGAGAGCTGCAGAAATTGTACTTAAATATTCCATAAATTGTACTTAAATACTCCATAAATCTGTCTTTTTATCCAAGGGCCCTGATTATCACCCAATCAAGTCAGAAGATACTAATTACGATATTAAAGAGGTGTTTATTTTGCATATTTTCCCATGGGTGAGAATGATTCATATGATCCTATTCAGTGCCGTTGAGATTGCCTCATTTTAGTTGGCGCTGTTTTGTACTCCCCATTTTGATGTCATCTATAAATGTATATATATATAAAAAATAAATTACCTTGAGGAAACACATTGGGCCGTATTCAGTTATTCAGTGGCCATTCTTGCCATAAATGAGACAGCTGGCCCTCTGGCATGGCTGGAATTCTTTGTTTCATTTGTTGATTGGCTGCCTGTGTCCACAGGAGAAAAAAATATGTGGCTTTTATTTTGACTGAATTTAAACTGGTTTTGTCACACAGTTTTAGCAAGAAGGCGAGAATGGTGGCAATTCCCCAGAAACACGGAGGCCAAAGATACATGTGTGAGCCTCAGGTATGACCTGCACCAACAGTGCAGGCAAAGCCGGGAGTGACTGCTTCCCCTGCTCTGCAGCCCTTGTTCTTTCATCTCCAGTGTCGCAGGTTTATTTTGTTTGAACAAAGTCCCTGGGTCAATTTCCTATTTGCCTCTGTGTGCGTGTTATTTGTGGCAGACACTGTACCTGGTCAGCAGCTCTAGAACTGGAGGCCCTGGACACTATATGCTGGGCTTCAGTGGCAAGAGAGATCTGCTTAATTTTGTCCCAGGTGAAGGAGTCCGGCGGTTCCTAGCCTGGACTACTGGAAGGTTCCCACATCCTCTTTATCACATTAGTTGAGATGACTTGCAGTAAAAGTTGGCCAGTGAGTGTTAAGAACCTATTGAAAGATCTTAGTTTTATAGTGATCTTGTTAGGAAAACAAAGTAAACTCTTTAATTGTTAAAATGAATGCATATATGCTGATGCAACATGTTTTAATATTATTAAATAACCTAGCAGCAGTTGTAGTGAAGCATTAGAAATGTTAGCCCATCATCGTTCCTGTGTGTTCGAGCTGTGCTGGAAATCACATAATGCATGCAGCCTAGCTGCAGCCTGCTTCCTGCACTCTTACCCAGATCACATGCTGGTTCCAAGGAAGAAAGCGTGAGCAGCTTTTGTTTTTCTAAAACCGCTATTAATTAATAAACCTGTAAAACCTCAAGTCACTACAAACATCGCCACAATTCTGGACAGTATCTTGACTTGTTCTTCAGTACCATCCGTTGATTTTGTGATAGCGGGTCTTTGACTTTGGGAGTTTGCTCTTGAAAGCCACAGATTCATCTGACTGTTCAAATGTTTCCAGTCCTTTAAAAATTAAAGACTACGGATCTAAATTTTCCAGAAGCTGCTTATGTTTGTCAGCACAGTTCCAAAACCAAGGAATGAAATGGGAGAGTAGCAGTAGTTCTGCATTAATTTTAACGTATTCGTAAAATGTATTTTCTGCAAAATAAAAAGCTAGTTTTGTGTAGGTTCTTCATTTCACTTCTTTTAACTGTTGGCTAAAACAGGTATTTTACTGGTTCTACTAAAATTTCTAATTGCACTGCTACTTGTTAGCATCTTATTTACATAACGTGCCTCAAAGTGAGCCTGCACTGGACTAGTCCTTGCTTCAAACTAGAAATAGGACACCAGTGCTTACCTGAACAGTCAGAAGCTACTGACATCTAAATAGTTGGAATGTTGTAGCCTGCATGGCAGCTGTAACCTAGTCCAGGATTTGACCGAGGTCACCGTGGCTGATGTTCACGACTGACGTGGTTTTAAGTGTATAGCTAAACCAGATCTTCATGCAGTAATAATACCTGTTTTAAATAATAACACAAGCTTAGCTCAGACTGTTTTTTGAGGCTTTTTTTGCATTCATCAGCTCACTGCTTTTGCTGCACAACAAGGCTCAATGCATCCTTCAGGGCTTTGTGCATTTCAGCTTACTCCCCACCCTGTTTTGCTTACGGGATGCTGAGACCTTGCAGGGCTGGGGGAAGAAGTTGCCAAGGTCGCAGAGCGCTCGCATTTCTGTTTCCGTGGTGCCCAGTGGGGTTGTGCTGCATGTGTGCAGCTTGCTGGCAGCTGGACAGGGATGGGGTCGCTGGCATCCCTCCAGATCAAACACCCAGTCTTGTCCCAGACCCATCCCGCCTCCCTGGGCTCAGGGCTGCAGGGCAGAGGTGGCAGCCCGTGTAGTTGTAGCTGAGCTCTGCAGAAGCAGCGGTGGAAAGACCTGTAAGTGCTAGATGTGAAAACAGGAATATAACTGGAGATGCTCAATCCTAACTTAAGCCCAGCCCCCTCTCGAATTGGCTTGCTTTTAAAATCTGGACAAAGCGGAAAATTCCAGAATGCAGGAGACCTACAGAGGTCCTTTCAAGGGGATTTGTATTGACTGTGAATGCAAATACGTGCTGGGCAATAGCTTGTCCTGGCCAGAGTTTAACCATAATAGCTCGGGTCAGCAGGAGTTACTGCTTCCCAGGCACCTCGCGCTGCGTTACCTTTGCATCATTTGCAGGAAGGGAAGATACTAACTGTAAAAAGGGACTGCACTTTTCAAAAACCAAACAGAAAAGGAAAGTTTGACAGTTCCCATCACTACAGATAAAACCGCAGATCTTTTCTGAAATCTGTAGAGTCACATTGCTCCTTTTCAAGCACTTCTTTTTTTCCAGAGCGAAATGAGAAGCCCTTAGATTTCCGCACAGCAGTTAATCCAGCCAGGTCCCCAGACCCAGCCAGTCAGCTCAGCTCACTCCTTGACCCTGTAAGAGAAGGATGAGAGCAGAGCTAGGGCTCTGTTTTGCCCTTTCAGCAGTCACTGCGCACCCCTGTCAAGTGATCCCAGTGGAGACTGCCCAGAGCGCCCACTGCCAGCTGCCTGCATCGGTTTACAGGCACAAGGCAAGGAATCCAGCTTCACCTTTGTGCTGGGACCTTCAGGAAGTTGACAGAGGATGAAGGCAGCAGCATCCGTTTCAGAAAAGAGCCGGCACCCTGCTGGCTGAACCCTTCAGCTGTTGGCAAGGCTCTGACTACCTCTGACAGCAATGGGAGAATCCCCTAGACTTGAGGAAAGGAGCAATCTAGTGTTTCTCTTCTGGTAAACTATGTAGAGCTACAATTACTATTACTCAATTACCTACTTCATCACCTAACAGAATGGAAGAGCCATCAGCTTTTTTGTTCCCAGGGATAAGGACTTGAGGTGAGCTAGTGTGACAGAAAAACTATTTGCTCCAAGCTGAAAGGAAGCTGCCTTATCTCGTACTGCTTTTATTCCACTCTTTGCATGGAGCCATGTTGTTGCACAGAAATACTTACCCTTTCCACTTCTTCCCTCTCCTGCCAGTCCTACATGCATGCATGTTTGCTGTATTTGGGTTTTTTTTGTGTGTGTAGATTTAGTTTGAACTTAAAAGCAGTTACTTACTGGTAATGTAGAGTACAAGCTGTCTGCAGTTTACCACTTGAAACTGTTGCTGTTATAAATGGTCCCATACCTAGAGGCAGTGCTAAAACCTCTCTCTTTGGTGTGACGTTTATAGCATCTTTGATGAACTCTGGGACCACTGCAACAGTGGCTCTGCTCCGGGATGGTATTGAGCTGGTTGTGGCAAGCGTGGGAGACAGTCGTGCTCTGCTGTGTCGAAAGGGAAAGGCCATGAAACTCACCATTGACCATACTCCAGAGAGAAAAGAGGAGAAAGACAGGTACCTTTCGGCTGATTATGTGGCTTCCCAGGGAACAGCCTTGGTCAGGGCGTGCTTGTGTTCTGCTGCTGGGTTGAGCCTGGAAGAAAGCAGAGTTGAAACAACATCCCAAGACCACCTCTGAACTGGCAGCAAGCGACACAGCTCCAGTTAATTCATTTGGTTCCATGTAGAGGACCAGGGATGTGGAAAGCCCTGCATGAGCCTGAATTGTCTCAGCAGTAAGATCAGTAGAGCTAGAACTCAGTGCAGAGCCATGACCACATCATTCAGACTTGTCCAAGACTGCCAAGTTAGAACCAAGACCTGAAGAAATGGTTCCTGGGTCAGGATTCAGCCCACCAAGCCACATTCCTTCTGTGGAGCCCTTCAAACTGCAGAAACCAGCCCCCAGTCTCCCAGCTTAGGTCCTCCCTACCCCATTCTGCATCAGCAGCTAGTGACAGAAACTGCAGGTAGACACAGGGGTGGTGGTGTGAAGCAGTAACTCATTCACTTTTTCTTTTGTGCCTCTGGACAGGATTAAGAAGTGTGGTGGCTTCATTGCCTGGAACAGTTTGGGACAACCTAATGTGAACGGTAGACTTGCAATGACGCGGAGCATAGGAGATTTGGATCTTAAAAGCATTGGTGTGATAGCCGAGCCAGAAACAAAAAGGGTTCAGGTAAAAGAAAGCCTGACTAACAGGGACAACAATATTCAGGCTTACGAGCATCGTGGGTGTTTGATGCACGTGGCGGTACCCACACGATGTGTGCCCACATGAAGCCTGATGACCAAGCACTGACTTTTTATTTGTGGTGAAGTAACTGGAGACCAATTCTAATTAAGTAATTTCAGATTAACACTAGCAGCACAGAAAAGAATCAGGCCCTGATACTAAATTCAACCGGTTCAACTTCCAAACCCCATTTATCACAGTACAATATAGGATGAGAAAAGAAAGATAACATGTGGTATCCATTACTGAAATACAGAGGTGTTACTCTGTGGCTTGTGATCAGATGAATAATTATGAGGTTAATGCTGATATAAAACCATCACTGAGAACTCGGTGGGATATGGGTGAGCTGTCACTGTAAAAAAAAATAGAATATTTAGAGGTTTGCACACTTAGAATCGTGGAATGACCTGAGTTGGAAGGGATCCACAAGAGTCATCGAGTCCAACTCCTATCCCTGCCTAGGACAATCCCAACACTCACACTGTGTACTTGAGGGTGTTGTCCAGATGGTTCTTGGACACTGTCAGGTTTGGCACCATGACTGCTTCCCTGGGGAGCTGTTCCAGTGCTCCACCACCCTCTAAGTGAAGAACCTTTCCCTAATATGCAACCTGACCCTCCCCGGCACATCTTCCTGCCATTCCCTCAAGTACTATCATTGGTCACCAGAGAGAAGAGAGCAGCACCTCCTCCTCCCCTTCCCCTTGTGAGGAAGCTGCAGGCAGCTGTGAGGTCCCCCTTCAGTCTCCTCCAGGCTGAACAGACCACTCCTCACAAGATTTCTCCTCTAGACTCTTCACCAGCTTTGTGGCTTTCTCTTCCTGCTTGGGAAGACAGGAGGAACATAGGGCAGTTGCATGCATCTAACCGCAGCTCCGTAGTTGTCCAGAAAACAAATTAACTACCCAGAAGGTATCTGGCACAGTTGCCTTCACTTCTGCAGGAAGGCTCTCCTCTCGGCTTTTATTCTGTTTGATACTTTTCTCCAGTGCACCTCTCAGAGCTCAAGCAGCTTCTATTAAGTTGGTCCTAATTGAACACCACTCACAGGGCCTGAGGGTTTTAGGGAGATGACTGCAGTGTTATCACGTCTTCCTTGAAATCCTCCGTTTAAGGAAGCATTTTGTTTAGTGGATAACATATGGATCTGGTTTTTTTGGCCTTAGTCTATTGAGAGCTGCTTCCTAGAACTGGGAGCACCTTAAGATGTTCTCCTTGAGCACAGGGCACGCAGTATGTGTGGCTGATGGATGTGCTCGAGGATTCATGGGGCAGCCTCTGGCTAAGCCGAGGGTTTGAGGGTTCCAGTTAGTCCTTGCACAGGAAGGAGAGCACGCAGCACCCCAAGAAAAAGTACTTTGCAACAGAGTGTGAAAAAACCGAAAGGCAGTTACTTTGTCTTGCAGCATTTGCTCCATTGTTGTGCTTTCTGTGTGTCTTTATTGCAGTTGCATCACGCAGATGACAGCTTCCTGGTCCTCACTACAGACGGTATTAACTTCATGGTGAACAGTCAGGAGATCTGCGACTTCATTAACCAGTGCCATGATCCTGCTGAAGCCGCCCACGTTGTCACTGAGCAGGTAATGCCAGCGCTCCTCTTGGCACCAAACGCTTAGTGGTTTTTGTCTGGCTTGTTTTTAAAAAAACCCCAAAGTTTAAAACCGCGCATTCAAGGGAATGGAACTGTGCTGGCTGAGACATTCTCTAGTCCCGCCAGCTGGCCTTTTCCTCACCGTGGGTCTTGCCACATCCTTGCTGAGCATCATTTCAATTCACTTGCTTAGCTCACAATCCACCGAACTGCACGGGACTGTAACTGCAGTTTATTCCTGTGCTGAATATGTCAGCAGCATAGCCAGAAGTGGCCAGTTTCTCAGCAGGGTTCTGGATGGTGGCACATCCTATGGGGCCTACCAGAGTGCCACATCAGGGCTGGGAGGGGGCAAGGAAGGCTTGGACCTCAGGGCATGCTGTCCCATGTAGAGCCAGGCATTTGTTTCCTTTTCAAGAGAAGATGCTGCCGCTGACGATTTGTTTCTTCTCTCAGGCAATGCAATTTGGCACGGAAGACAACAGCACAGTTGTCATAGTGCCATTTGGAGCATGGGGAAAGTACAAAAACAGTGAGATCAACTTCTCCTTCAGCCGTGGTTTTGCTTCCAGCGGGAGGTGGGCGTGAAGACCTGCCACCACAGCTATCTTTTCCTGCCATAATCTGGACACAATGTGCTACAGAAGAACACATCCATCTGCTCGTAGGTTGACTCAGTGTCTTGTCCATCTCTTCTGTTCTCAGTGTTATAGAAGATGCCATTGTTCCCTCGGTGCAAAATGCCCCATTGTTGCTTCTGGCTGATTGCAGTTCACTGCATTTATTTATTCCAGTCGGCATTGAGGCAGCTATTCCTTTGGATTTGTAGTTCCAGCAGCTCTGCACATCCCTTTGTTCACATAGATGAGGTTCTGGGCTTTCACCTAAGGCTGGAGGTGTTCCACAAGTGTTTCATCCCTGCTTGTCTTACCCAGGACCCTTAGTTACCTGGCAGCTGTGTAAGTCTGAGTCTCTGAGCCACACGCTGGTTTCTTTGTACGTTGATACGCAGGGGAACAAACGCACAGTGTTCTTAGCTAGACAAAAGGCACATTTGTTGTCTTCCTCTGCTGTGCAGCCACCCAAAACTCGCCTGTGCTTTGGAAGAAGCAGGTGAAAAGTAAGAAGTTTCAGAAGTGTTTAGGTTCTGATGCCAGTGGCATTTGGTGTAGCCGAACAATTTCCTGAGACAGTGCTGCTTTGCAGGGCTTTATGCACTCACCTCCATCGTCTGTGATCCTCCAGCTCCAAGGAGACGGAGCAGGCGGGAGCCACGTGCCATTGGACAGAGAGGAATGTGTCTATTATTAGATCCAAAGCCTGTATGGTCTCTGTGCACCACACAGCAGCACCTTGCACGTTGTCTTCTCTTTGGTGTGCCAGTGCCTGACAGGAGCACAACGCGGCAGAAAAGCTGTACAGTTTTGATATCCAGAGACTTGTGTCAACTTGAATTCCTTTTTTCTTTTTTTTTTTTTAAAGAAAAACAATTAATTTCAAAGACTTTACTAATCAAGATTCTTTGGATGTGTAAGAGAAGAGTTTATTTCTTCATAAATATGTGAGGATTTTCCTGCCCTTTGCTGAAGGTTTCTTTCAGTTAGTTGTGATCTCCTGTGTCTCTTCATGATAAGCAGGGAGCTGTAAAAAAGCCCAAAGCAAGCAAGCCAGAGAAAGGAGAGAGTGTTGTAATAATGTAAGATAACTTTTATAAGTTTTGGGTGTTGTTTCTAGTAGGTGTCAGGTATTCAGACACCAGAAGGTAGTTTTATACTTAGAGGAAGCACTTCCCTTTCCGGAATAAGCCTGCATCCAGTGAGGTATGGGGGAGAGCAGAGTTCTGAGCCAGCTCCTGTTCTTGCTGTGACACAGACTGAGGGTGAAGAGCTGTCCCAGGGTGCCTCGTTCAGACTTCCTTCTTCCTCTGCTCCACATCAGCCGTGCAGCCCTTGTGGCCTCTGAGTCACCCTCTTGCGATGAAATACGGGCAGAGAAGAACTGGGCTCTTAAGTTTGCCACAGTATTTTTCATTCTGTGGATGTTTCCAACAGCACAATTATAAGAAGGAAACAAAACAAAAAAAGTGAAAGAGAAGTTGCCTGATGCTAAATCACCTTGCAATAAGGAAAAACATTTCCAAGATTCCTGGTTTTATTCTCATTTTCCAGTGTATTAATGCATCTCTGTTACCTTTTGGGCCTTTCCTTTTAACCCAGGGTTATATCTTAGGCAGTCATTCCACATGTTTTTCCTTGCCTCTGGTCGAAGGCCTAGCAGCACCCGGCAGAGCACAGCGTTTTCTAGGTGTTTAGAGAGTACGCTTATTTTTGTCCCATCACTCGGTGTGTTACACGGTGTACATAAGGTATATATTCAGTTTATAAGTACGAAGAGCTTGTGAGTTGGTACATGTGAATCTCTGTTGCATTGGATGCTGTTGCCCAGGATCCCTTAACAAGCTCATCACTTGTTTACAATAATAATCCCGTCTCTCTCAGATTTTCCCCATAATGGGGGTTCAGTCTTCACTTGAGGTCAAAATATTTGCTGGTTCTTAGTCCTGGGCTCAGCCTTGCTTAGCTGAGGCAGAGGGTCGCTTCTGGTTGTTACCAGCGAGAGCAGCTTCTCAGTCTGTGGCAAGATATTGTGGCAAAAATGGGAAAAACCAGCCTCTCCTGAGCACTTGAAGAGAGGTCACACCTGACAGAGGTTCCAGGAAGGTGGTTCTGAGCGGTTTGTGCTGCAGCTTGAAGAGCTGGCAGCCTTTCTTCTGCCAAAGTAGTGACCAGCAAGTCTGACAGTGCTAACAAAGGGTTAAGCACAGCATGCAGCAGCCTTGCTGTGGGCACGGTGAAGGGTTGGAGTTGGCTCTGGAAAGGGAGTTGCTGTGGAGGTGGCTTGGGTATCAAGTGTCTGGCAGGCTGGAGCAGAGCTGCAGGGGTTTGGACAAGCTCCAGCAATGCCGTCCTGTTCCAAAGTAGTGCTCGTTTCTGCTGGGCTGGCTGGGTCGAGGGTGCTGGGGGTGTTGGTGACGAGTACACACGTATTTCTTTGAGCAGTGCTGGGTACTTGCCAAGCTGGAGACATGGTATGAAATGCTGGCTGCTAATGAAAACCACTGCAAATAAGGAGCAGGTGCTCTGAGGAACAACGGGGCTTCTAAACATGGAGCAAGATGTAACATCAAATGACAGTTTTTTTCTTCTCATTGGAGGTTTTGGGGCGGTTTTTTTGGTGTATCCCTATCTGGTTCATAGAGAGCAAAATGGGCTGGGAGCTTTTCTTTCTCCTAGTAGAGAAGTTATCCTCTCAGAGGAAGGATCCAGCCATAACTTCTTTTGTAGTTTATAAAGGAAGGGATAAGACAAAGCTTTGCAAAATAGAAAATTATTAGATAAAGATGCGTTGGTGGGTGCTGTTACTGCCTTTACAATATCATAGAAAAATAAGTTTTTTGGAAAGGACTTCTGGGTGTCATCGAGCCCAGACTCCTGCCAACACCGGAATTGCAGCTGCAGTGAAGGGGACATCTGACATGGAAATGCAGTGTCTGGAAATGGATGGGAGGAAGAATTCAGCACATGGGGTGCTTTATCTGTAGAACCTCGTAATTGTATTGAAGTTGAAAACTTACCAGTATTGAACAGCACTTTGTAGTGCTACCAATAAATTTCACAAATAAATTAGCACACACATAAAAGTAAGAGAGGGGCTGTTTTGCTCTAAGCAAAAGCGAATCAATAACTGACAGGAGGTTATAGAGATACATTTGTTATGCAGAAGTCATTCCCTGCCTGTTCACTCTTTTTTCTGCATCTCATCCTGAAATAAATGAGCTACTGATGAAGATGAAATGCTTTGCCAAGTGGCCCAGTAGTCCGTGTGTTTCTTCTGTTGTGAACAGAGGTGCTTTCACACTGGTTTGTGTGGATTCCTTCCTTCATGCTGCACACAGCAAGACTCGAGTGCCACCTTGAAAAACACAGGCGTTCTGCAGAAACGCTCCGTTACCAGGACCACTGGTCTCTGCCTCCTGAACCACAACACTGCCTCTTCCTACCAAGATGACAGTGAACTCTCCTAAGATTTAGTGGCAACTGCACCAAGCCTTGGTTTTGTCTAAGAATTCTGGAGAAACCCACAATTGCCTGGGTTATGGATTTTTTTCATCATTTAACACTTCTCACTGAAGAGTCATTAGACCAAGTCCCTGCCCTTGCATTTCAGTTTTGGGTCTGTTTTGACGCAGATGCCGTGTTGGCCGAGTGAGCTTTGCCAACACGTTCGTGTGTTGAGTAGGACACGGGTGTGTGGCACCAAATTTGTAGTGCGTGGACTATGAAGTGAAGGGAGTAAAGCCACGTTGGGGAAAATGGAAGTCATTTGTCATAGTGGTGGATCAAGTTAGCAGTGCTCTGGGGACGGCGTGCCATCAGCACGAGGTGCTGCTCTGCTGGGATGAAGCTGTGCTTCTGGATTTTTTTCTATCCAGTCAACAAACTTCCAGCTGCCCATTATGGCTTCACAAGGAACCGGCTTTGCACCCCAGGGACCAGCAAAGTTCTCTCTCCTCAAGGTGAAAGAGGGCTCCTTCCAATGTGAGGACAAAGAGCAAATTGTCCGAACAGCAGCAGCTGCCTGTCAGAGAGATTTATTATTGAAAGATCTGGAGGGGTATTTGCACTTGGAATGAGATGGAACAGAATCTCCATTTGCTCACTAGGTCCCTGTCTCCTGTGCATCTGTTCTTTCAACAAAAGAGTGGTATTTTTTGTTTATTATGGACTGAACTGAGCATTAAGGGTGACTTATTGAGCAAACCAGAACAAGCATTTGCTTTTTCCTGCCTATTGGGGATGGATTCTGAACTCCACTGGATCTGGTAAGATTATTTTCTTGCCCGAACCCTGCCCTGGAGCAATGATGTCTCTCACTGTAAAAGCACTGAAGGAGGATGGGCTGTGGGAAAGGCGAAAAATGCTGTCCAGCTGGATACTGCTTTTTACTGTGTGGTTATGGAAGGCACAGGATCCTCACGTTGCTGAAGAATTTGCTAGGAGAGGTGCCAAGACTGCAACTAGAGCTCCAGCTTGTTTATTCTACCAGCTGGAGAGGGAGTTTTTTGCACTTTGTAGAGGGAAGTCCCTAGAAATGTCATTTGCAGCCTTGATTTAGGAGAACTGGTCTCTCTGAAAATAGTGCAGGAGACTGAAATGGGCGCAAGATCCAACAGTTCATTTAACACCGTGTCCTCAATACAATCAGACCTTTTTTTGTTGAAAAGCTCAGGGCTGGACAATAATCGTGGCGCAAAGTTGAGAATGGGGATATGGGGAGAAATCAGCAATATTGGTGCTTTTACGTACTTGGGGGAAATGCAGATTGCGAGGAGCTTGGACTCACTGCAGGATTTCCACTGACTTCTGCAGGGTCAAGGTATCCATAAGCTTTTCTGTCTCAGCAGGAGGATGGGCTGTGGTCAAAGGTATTGGGATTTCTAGCTAAGGGAGAAGCACAAAACAACAGCTACCAGTGAAACTGGTTTAATATTAATCTTTTCTTAAATAAGTTCAGTTGGGCACTGCTACGCCCGTGGGTCACTCATCCAACAAGCTGAATGTATGGTACAGCAACATTCCGGGTATTCCGTGGTTCCGACACTGCTGTTCTCATTGCAGACAGATCTGGCAGGGTGTCCTTGTGACCCGGCGTGTCGAGTGCTCGGGCAGTCGTGTGTGTCATAACTTTCTACAGACTTAAGTGTAATTGCATACATTCATTACATAGTTTGCCTTAGGACTGTGCACAATTCCTGTGGTTTGATGTTTATATTTGGTGTAATCAGTGTCCATAATTCAGCTACTTCTTAATTTTTTTAGAGGCATCCATTTTGCCTTTCCCCCCCCCCCCCAAACATTTGTTTGTTCTCATCAACTCAAAGCTACAGTGAAGCAGAGAAGCCTGTACTGGAATGCTTAAAAGATCTTTTAATAAATAATTGGCTTTAGAGTTGTGTCACCGCAAATGGATTTTTCTTCTTCCACTGCATTGTGAGCTACCAGAAGAGTTTCTGCGTCTCGGGCTGTGCCACAGGCGTCACCTTAGCCCTGGGACCCAGCCCCTGCCATAAAAAGCTTCTGATGACCAAGGCTTTGCCTACACAGACATTGACCCAGCGATAACCAGTGCAAAGAACCTTCTGTCTCTGCGCTGTGCCAGTGTCCATGGGCTTTGCTGCGTCGGCATAATATGTCCTAACTTGCTATTTTAGTCTCTTTTTGTTTTGATCTATTACAATACCAAGAAAACAGAAAGACCTCTCGCTAAAACAAGTCCCTCTTAAAGAACTACTTCTTTTGTGAAGCAGGGAAGCTGCCTGGGTCATTGTCATGGTGAGCGATGTCATCCTGTGACAGTAGAAAGAAACAAAACTCGGGCCTTCTCAATAAAAAAATGTATTTTTTATTTGAGACTTTCCAGTCATCCTGAAAGAAATGATAAGGAGAAAATAAAAGCGGAGGGGTTTGACTCATCCATAGAAGTAACCCTGAGATCACTTATTTTTAATTACTACTGCTTTTAACGGCTGAACTCAAACCTACTTTTACTCTCTCTGCCTTGAAAGGAGCCGCCTTGACTGCAGTGAAGTCCTGTTTCCTCCAGCTGAGGCCCAGCCCTTCTTTTTAGTGTTCTTTGTTATCCTTTTGTTGCCAGTGCACTTCCCAGCTGAGCTGGGAGCCGATTGGCTCTTGGGTGCACACATCCCGTGGTGGGAAGCACACAGCAATCGCCGCCCAGGTTGGTCGGTGAATGTTAAGAGCGTGGGCAGTGCGTTGGGAAGCCCGCGGGACAGCTCTGCCCTTCCACAGTAGCTGGGAAATAGCTCCCAGGTTACTCTGCAGAGCGTTTGCCCTGCGATGGGCGTCCCTGCTGGTTCATGCACTGGGCAGCAGAGGAGGAGAGCAGCCAAGTCCCAGCAGCGCTGTGGTGCTTCCCTGCCCACTTTCGTCAGCGTGGTCTTGGGAGAGCAGCCAAGTTTTAAGGAAAGCAATCCTTGCCCCCACATGGCACTCGCCAAAGCTGCCCCCAGGAAGGGCTGGAAGCTTTTCCCAAGCTGAGGGCAGCTTGTGTCAACACCCACCGCCAGCCAACCTGCGCGGGTTGTGGCTGTTACACGAGGTTTTCATCACCATTGCTGGGTAAGAGCCTTGGTCTGCGTGCACACAAACCATTTGGCAGTATTTACATTCCTCACACACTCCTGCCCAGCAGAGCAGAGCGAGGGCACAAGCTGCAGCGGCACTAAAAGTGGGAAAGGAGCAGTCCCTCTTCCCAGGGGAAGGTGCTGGTCCAGCACCTGGAGTAATCATGGAGTGGTTTGGGTTGGAAGGGACCTTAAAGCCCATCCAGTTCCATCCTCTTGCTATGGGCAGGGACACCTCTTGTTGGATCAGCGGGCTCCAGGCCCCATCCAACCTGGCCTTGAACACCTCCAGGGATGGGGCAGCCACAGCTTCCCTAGGCACCCTGTGCCAGGGCCTCACCACCCTCAGCGTCAAGAATTTTTTTCTAATGTCCAATCTAAATCTTCCCCCTTCCAATTTAAAGCCATAATGGCTGGATTTACACTACCACTGGCTCTTGGCACCCTGTTTTTGTTTATCCTTTGTTTATTTAATATGGCCATTTCCCTCTATGCAATAATGACTTTTCCTAGACTGTCACGCTTCAAAACTACGTTGCCTCTCCCACTAGCCTGGGTGCTGCACAGCAGGGAGGAGCTCAGCTGAGGCACCATGCCAGGGGCTGTGGCAGACTCTTGAGCAGTCACCATTCTGCTTACATTCATCAGTGGTTGTATTCCAACACTTGTTACAAATTCCCCTTCCTTCGTGGCCAGCCACACATCCAATGCAAATTCACTCAGTTCCCCCAGGAACTCAGGGCAGGATTTGGCTCCCAACACACCAGTCCTGTTTCTGTGCTCACTTACCCCGTCCTCCTCGCTGTATCGGGTGGCACAGCAACCTCACCAGTGAATTATGACCATGTCAACTGGATGATCTTTAAGGTCCCTTCCAAGCCAAACCATTGTATGATACTAAGGGAAAATATATACAATTTCAAGTATAATTCTACCCATTCATTGGTAAAGAACAATGAGGAAAAGCCATATAAATTATTTGGGCATACAGAAGTATTTTGAAATAACTATGCCTCACAAAAACCACCAAGGAATTAAGGAAGTCAATGTACAAAAAGGGATAAAAAAGCTCATGAAATATTATGTTGTATTGAAATAAAACCATAACATCAACTCAAAGCTATACGAGAGCTGGAGACGTACGTGCTCCACTGCCAGTAATTCTTTAAAAATACGTATACATATTTTTCTAATGGCACACATCACAAACCACTTTAAGTCTAGAAAGTAGGCTTCAACGTCCCCTTTCTGAACTGTCAAACTCATTGCGATTCAGATGAAAACCAATTTAGTTGCAGAAAATTGGCCACAAATTTGGTAACAACGGACTGGGCTGGGGTACTGTCACAGAACAAAATGCCACACAACAGCTTCCCCCCCCAAACCAGACAGCTACAGACCTTCCACGCACAATGGAACACACCCAACACACGTGTCAGAAAGTCTGGCTGTTGGTTTTAGCTGCTAAATCGAATACCTGGCCCCGGGAGGTGCCTCTGTCTCGCAGGAGCTGCAGTGGAACTGGAGTTAAAGGCTGGTGCACTGGCAGTGACCTGCCCTGTCACTCACTGACTCCCTTGTTTCACTCCAAACCTGGCTGCTGGCTCCTCTGATGCCTTTTGGGGATTTCATGGCTCCAACAGTTACGTTTGAGCTGCCGTGAATTTCACACACAGGGCACTGTTCTTTCTTCTCCTGTACAGGAACATCACAAAAGGCTACGGCTTTCCTTATTAATCACCCTTTTGTTTGTCTGGACAGAGAGCAGCCAAACTCTCCCAACAACTAATTTGCAACACGGACTCTAAATCGCACTGTCTTGGTGCCAACGCTGAAGGCTGTGCTCCACTGGGAAGTGACTGCGTGTCCCGCTCAAACGTTCTGTAAGGACTGTGGCCTCTTGCCGCGTCCCCATGCTTGGCTCCTGGAATGTTCCCCTCTCCACCATCCCTGGGCGATGCCAGAGGCAGTGGCACAGCCCTGCCTGCCGGGCTCTGCCCACAGCACTCAGCCGCTGGTTCCACAATGTCAGAAAACTCAAGGCAGGCTTCTCAGAGACCTGTGGAAGGGTTTTTGGATACACCACAGGCTGGCAGAGCTGGAGAGGACGCGGGCACATGAGGGCCAAAAAAGCACCCCTTGAGGCTGGCTCAGCTTCCCAAAGTGGAGCGATGCCCTCCATTGGACATTGCTGCACCAACTCAAGCACACATTTGCTCTCACGCTGCACATTTCAAAGGAGGTGGCCAACCTGGTTTTTTGCCTGTGGGAAAATGAGGTTGAAGTACTGCAAACCAAGCAATGCAGCCTGGAGCTACGGTTAGGAAAGCATCTCTCCCCCCAGAGAGTCGGCGGTGACAACACACCCTGTACCTCACAGTGAGCGTGGTTTCCTGGCTCAAAACGCTCTCATCTGCTCTGTGACAGCAGAACAGCAGTGCCAGGCTGCAGCCACCAAGCAGGCTGGGAAGTGCAGTGACTCCCCCAAGGCTGTGGAAAACTTTTTGTCAGTGTATGAAAAGATTTAAAATATGGAAATCCCTGAGAAATGCTTGAACCTATGAAAAGCGGGCATCACTTGTGTTATAGAACCAAGCCAGGGCTTAGGAAACCCATGAAAATCACTTCTATGTAACAACTGCCTGAGAGCACACTTAATTATAATTAAAAACCCCAAAACTCATGGAAAGGAGTTAAACACGATAAGCACAGACAGTTAAGTTCATTGGTAGAAGTTCCTCATCTTTTATAACAAAAGAAATCACTGCCAAATTTTCAATTCTGGTGCTCATCAGCTAGAGAACACTGTCAGCCCAACTGCTGTTAAGGAGAAACTGGCAGCCACCAGTGTTGGCACGTAATTAACTGCCAACAGGAAACCCCACAATTTTTAGCATTACCCGCTTAGGAAAGGGTATAAAATGGATTGAAGAATCAAGAAATTGTTTTTCAATACTTCCCTCTTTCCATGGTTTGAATTAATTTGGGTCAGTTTCCTGACCCTGGCTCGGCCTTAGTCTAAAGTAACTTCATTTTCTGAAAGCTAACTGTGTGTTTTTCGGACAGTTTCTCTCTAGAAGTGATGACATGGAACACCGATAGGCAGAAAGGCCAATGTTCATACTCATTCCTCTATGAACCAAGGCCATCCTCGAGCTGGCGAAGGAGGACGCACCTGCAGGGAGGGGCGGACAAGACAGGTGACCCCAAACTGACCCACAGAGCATTCCATCCCATGCACGTCATACTTGGTATAAAACTGAGAGATCACGAGGGTCTCGCTCTCTTCTGCGATGGCCGACGTCCAGTGAGGACCTCGTCTGTCTGATTGCTCCTGACCCTGGATCCGCGCATCCCCGAATCCCGTTCCTGAGTTCAGCTCCCTCCTGGCTGTGGTCCCTTTCCCCCGCGTCTGGTCCACAGCAGTTGTGGTGATGTACAGTCATCGAGGGGTGGGGCGGGGGCACCATCTCAGACAGCCGTATATATTCCATTACTGTCTCATTATTTTAATCATTAGTACTACAATTATCATCATTTAATTAAAGCTGTAGTTATAGGTTCCAATCCACAAGCCTTTTTCTTGTAATTTTCTTCTCCCTTTCACCTTGGGGCTGTAGGGCGGAATTTAGGAGCCCAACTGCACGGTCTGTAGCTGCCGAAGAATTTAGCAGGGTTGGGGCTAAACTACGGCACCTCTCTTCCACCATCCGTATCGAGCGCGACTGAGATCACTCTTTCCTGTCTGCTTTCTCTGTATTGGTACAGCCTGTTCTTCTCCACACTCTACAACCACACTTACAAAGCAAAGACACAGGATTTCACACTGCATCATCGTGCGTGACCGTACTCATGTTCAGAAAACAAAACCAGAACAAGTAATACTCCTCTTGACGACACAGAAACACGTTACTCAGTAGTTACCGTTCCCATGTTAAAAACATTTATTCGGCTGCAAATGTCTTTCCAACAAATGCAAAACAGCTTTTTGGTGGTAAATAGCAGGTATTTATTTGAAATGAAAAAAATACTTCAGTACCTGAACTATTGCATTTAATCATGTATTGTTGTAATTGTTTTACTCTACCTTTTTGCATTGGAGACAAATATACAATGAACATTCAGATATCACAGATTGCACACTAGATAGTAAATCGTCAGGCCTTTTACGTAACCACCAAAAAACAGATACTGGATTCTGCAATATAGTACAAAATTCCACACTCCAGTCTTAGCCAGTTATCTTCAATTTACTCCTGATGCTGTACAAATAAATGGCCATTTAACTAGGGCTTACAAGTTAATAACAGGACAAAAAAAATATACATTGCACTGACACAAAAAGTCAGCTGTGTTAATAGTCATGCAACAAGTAACCAAACTTGCTGAAATTAAAAATACTTTCTAAAAACAGTTTTAACTGCATAAATATTTTATACACAGTTCATTTACTGAAACAAAAGGAGTCTTCAAATGATACAAAGCAAATATAAGTTTCTACCAATTTTATACATAAGAAAGTGCAAAATAACTTATCTAAAGTGTTTTGCTATTGAACTGATGAATGCCGGTCGGAGGCAGCTGCCCCCCTCTCATAAACATGACAACTACAGTCGCACACTACATACGAATGTTAGGAGTACATGAGTAAGTTACTACAAGGAACAAGGCAGGAAGGAGACATGTGAGGTACTTGCAGAGAATATAGTCTACTAATGTTAGTGTACATGAGTATATTTTTGCTCAACAGATTTTTACATGGAAAACAAAGCAAGTATTTCCATTAGAAGCTTGAAATAAATGGAAAAAAAACCCACTCCCAAGTGAACAAAACAGTTGCCCACAGCACCAGCTGCCAGAGGAAATAAAAGCAGGTGTGTCTTTTCCCCCTCCACCTCCTACATGCAAAAACGGGGTTTTTGGAACAGCGCAACCTAAGAATTAAGTCAGAGGGCTGCGGTGATTTGTTTGCAAATGTAAACTGGGACTCACTTCTCCATTATGGAATTTGTAAAAAATAACGATGTCGATTTTTTTAATACATTGCCAAAGATCAGGCGCGTAGAACACCACCCACACCACCTGCTTATGCAGCTGAACACAGCCGACCACCTCGTCACCGACAGCCCACTATCCTCACCATCCCGCATTAGCGCTGTATGCCAACTGCTTTCTTTAGTGTTTAGATTACATTGGCGTTATTGCCATAAACCTGGTTTTTATTAGGGTTGGATTAGGTGACTGTGCAACTTCCAGTCTGTGGAAAAGAACATTTCCTTAAATGTGGTTTTGATTTGGAATCCGGAGGCAAGGGGAAGAAAACTCCGTGGACTCAAAGGCATTAAAGGGTTGTTAAATAGCCTTTTCTTCAAACGGAAAATGTTAAGGCCACTAGCCTGTCTTCTGAGCTCTGCTGGTTTCGCATCATTTTGGGAAGGGTGAAGGCAACGTTAGAGAGAAAGCTGAACACAGCAATTTCCAGGGCTCCTCGCTTGCTTACTGAGGACCTCTTCTTCTTCTAGGGACAAATCTGTCAGCGTAGCCATGCCGTGTGGCCTCTTGATCATCACTCTTTGGATCTGAAGGGATCTGTTTGGGTCAGCTAACCTCAACAAACCTGCATTTACTCAACAGTGTGCAAGGGCTCTAGAGAAGCCTTTCTGTTCATTTGGGGACCTAGTATACATATCAAAACAGGAATATAGCTCATTTTACAGACCAGCACATACATAATAAACAAACATGTATCAAAATACATATTTAACCTTCAGTGCATAAACGTGTGATACCAGGGTAAATAGTAAGTTGTTGGGATTAACAAATTATTCACTACTAGAAACTCAAATCAAGAGAAGACAGGTGTGCCCCCCCCAGTGCCAAGGACCTCCTGGAAGGAGCTCACACCACCACAGAGGGTCTGGCATTTTCGATGGTCCAATTCCAACAACAGTACTGGTTTTAACCATTTGCCATCCCAGTGTTAGAGTTTGCCCAAATCATTCCAAGTGAAGGATAATTTCATCATCTCGAGTGCAGACACCCACCGAAGGACCAGCAGAGCAAAAGCAGGGCCACCTGTCTTCTGTTGATTTGGGTCATATCCTTACTGCTATTTAAAAGAATCCGTTGTGAATAAACCTAGATCTAGATCAGTTTGTCACCAATTTACAAAATATATACACGTTAAAAACCCAAACCAAACCAAACACCAGCCTGTCCCCTATCCTGTCCCCCCCAATCCCTCCCAACCAAAAACCCACTGGCAAGACACCTCATTCTAAACCTAAGTCCACGGGCCCACCTGATGTGCATGTTCCGATCCCAGTGGATATCAGTGTCTCTACTTCATCCCGTATGTAGTGCAAAATAAATGAAAGAGTAGTTAAAAAAATACTGCAATTAAAGTCATACTGGAACTTAAAAACCATAATGGAAAACTGCTGTCCTCAAGTCGATGCCATGTGCTGAAACACAAAGATAGCTCTTGGAAGCATTTCTGCCATGACTACTATCACCCTGTTTTAGAGCAATGCCTATTGTTCCAAAAGGTTTTTGCAAACAAGCTACAGGACGACAGCGGTTAAATTTTATGCACAAGGAATTCACTCTGTACCTATATGCAAGCCAATTTCTATTGACTAAAGAAGATAAAAGCTGGTTCTTGCACTGCATGAATCAGCTGCTAATGAACATTAAGTTATTAACAAAACTGCAGCTCTGACATATGTATAAAAGAGGCCTTATTAAATATGAACAACACTGAGGTGGTAAATAGTTTGGTATAAAATGCAACACAAGTGTACAATTTAGCTCCTGGTTATCTTACAGCTAGGATAAAATACTCCAAGTCCTATTCTTAAAAATGTTTTCTTTTGAAAAAAATCCATGTAATTCTATGAATAGCCTTACTTAAAATAAGATACCATGGGCAACTGAAAGGACAAACATGCACAGACTGGATTTTTAACAGAAATACACATAATGCCTTCGAGTTTTCAGGTTTTTGTTCTTTTTAAACATTCATATTTAAATTGATAGATGAGATAAAGATGCCACACAAAGTATAGTGGTTAATCTGAAGTCCCATGTAACAGGCAGTTAAGTTCATATTTAGATAAAAAGGCCATTATACCTATTTACAATATACACAGTTGCTTGCGAAGAAGGCAGATTTACAACTATCTTCTAAAAAGCCTTCCCCCCACGCCCCCCCCCTCCGATAAAGATGACTACCTCTACAAAAACAAGACAAGAATGGGTTTTTAGGATAAGTGAGGATTTTCTCGATAGCCATGTCAACATGGGCTTAGGGGTTGACAGCTCTATGGGATTTGTGGTTATTAGTCATGTCTTACTGGGCCTCGCTCTTCACTTTATGCTCTCAGCCTCTTACCTTCTGTCAACGCAAATCAATTCAATGATCCCTTTTTACTTTTAGTGCTTAAAACTCAGTATAAACTTAAGTGTAAACATACAATATTCTAATCCCTTCCGATCGCGGCACGATACTCTCACTAGTTCTTGGAGCGACGGTGGGGCTGGATGGGACCAGGACCCCATCAGTTTCTGGCCCCCTCCTCTGAACCCCGCTCATGCTGCAGGTTGTAGAAGCAGTTCTGGCAGACTCTGACTGGTGAGGAAATCTTCAGACGCTTAATTTCAGACTGAAATCTACTGCACCTGTAGAGGAGAACAAGCATGCCTGTGAGCACAGATCCTCTCCTGACCTGGCCATTTTCTATCCAGGTGTGGAAATTATGACTTAAAATACCAGAAAACTGTCCAAACTCATCTTGACAAAGAAATGCAATGCGGCGTGGCAAACCCAAAATTTACGCTGTACGATTGGCACGCAATCAATGTGACTACCCTGCCAGAGAAGTAGCTTAAAACCAGCTGTTGCCACCGATTTAGATTCAAAGTAACTACAGAGATGGAACTAGAAATACCATCTCTGACCCGGTGGCCCAGAGGAGAGACTCCCATCTCAGTTCCTGGGTAATGGGAGCTCGTGTACACCCTCTGTCTCATACATTTTCCTGTCTGGGGCTGCTGCCGCCTCCTAAATCAACATCCTTGCAGTTCTGCGCACAATTTACATTTTGACAGTGTTGCTGACAAGAACTTGTTGCTGCATAAGAGTTTGGGCTTGGGGGATTTTTTTTTTGTTGTTGTTTGTTTGGTTTTTTTGTTTGTTTGTTTGGGTTTTTTATTTTTTAATTTGGTGTGGTTTGTTATTTTTTTTCCCTTCGCTAAGTTCATTTGTCTATAGATTTTTCCTGGATGGGCAGCAGGGAGATTTTCAAAGCTGCAAGTAGACTTCATTCTCTCCTGACACCTGTCTTGATAACTGGATTTATAAAGGGGTTGGTCTGTCTTTTCTATTTTTTTCCTGGAAGTTCTGACAGTTTTGATCTTTTTATTTCATCAGTTCTCTTTTGGCAAAGGAAATCTCAGACTTTCAGCAGAGGTCTGTAATACGCAACAGCTTTACCCAGCACAAAACTCTGCATAGAAAAGAGCCCGAAGGAGAGTGCTGGCCACTTACTTCTGGCAGAAGAGCTGTCCACAGTTCCGGCAATGGTGACGCCTCTCAGTGAGTGAAAATCGGACTGCGCAGCCTGAACAGCTGTCTCCCCCCTCATCCTTCACCCAATGATCGGCTGCAGATCGGCCAGGCTGATCACTTACGGACCAGCTGAACACTCTGCCTCGACCATCCCCAATCAGAATTCTGCTGTGATCCCTGCAAGAAAAAAAGCAAAAGCATTCCTGTGACAACTCTGTGACAGTAACACAGTCATTGATGACCAATTTTACGTGCCAGAACACGTAACGATGTTAAAGTCTCAGCACAGTAACTAATGCACAAATTAGCCTGGTCTGACTGAGAAACAGAGCTATAACAACACTCAGTGTAACATAATGCAGCTGAATAAGTCTACTTATTTTAGTATTTTTTTATCTTGGTCCTTGAATAAGGGTACCCTAAACAGAAGCATCACAGACCAGCATTATGCAAAGAACCACATCTCACTGACAATGCTGAAACAAAATGTTTTAAGCAATTGCTTGTGAGCTACTCACTTAGAGATGCCGAGTGCGGTGATTTCTGCTGGATGTGTGTTGTCTTTACGATCAAATGCCGTGTGCATAGTTAGTTTGCTTCTAAACACCAACTGACGCTCCCATCTGTATCCTAGAAAGGAGTGGGAAGTAGGAGAGGAAAAAGCAAATCTGCTTGTTCTCATGTTCGTTCCCTCCTCTCCCAACACACCTTTATGTGTGACTTTGTAAAAAAAAAAAAAATCTCCCCCCAGAGATAATTCTCTATGACTCAAATTTCACTCAGGGAAAACACATTTTTCAACTAAGGAGAGGATACAAAACAATATACAGAGCCCCCAATTTCTCTTAAGTCCAGTTGGAAGCTGCAGAGAATGGTGCCATACTCAGGGAAGCCCCATACCAAAGCCTGACAGGACTGGGATAGCTCCATGTTTCATTTTTTATTTATTTTAATTTATTTTTAAACTCAAGACTCAACTGTCAATAATTTTCTTCATAAAAGCCCACACGATGCTGTGTTTTGGGTTTGTAACTAAAATAGCGTTGATGACGTACTAGTGCTTTGGCTGTTGATAAGCAGGATTTGCAGAGTGTCAGCTTTTCTCCTTTTCCCCACTCTGCTCTGCCCCCCACCCCTCATCAGGAGCCTGGAGTTGCACAATAAGAAAAACAGACCCAGTGTGGCCAGCAGGAGCAGGGAGGGGATTGTGTCCCTGTGTTCAGAGCTGGTGAGGCCGCACCTCGAGTGCTGGGGTCAGTTTTGGGCCCCTCACTCCAAGAAGGACATTGAGGGGCTGAAAAGCGTCCAGAGAAGGGCAACGAGGCTGGGGAGGGGCTGGAGAACAAACCCTGTGAGGAGAGACTGAGGGTCCTGGAGGCGTTTAGCCTGGAGAAGAGGAGGCTGAGGGGAGACCTCATCCCTGTCTGCAACTGCCTGAAAGGAGGCTGTGAAGGGGTAGGGGCTGGGCTCTGCTCACAAGTGACAGCGATGGGATGAGAGGAAATGGGCACAAGTTGTGCCAGGGGAGGTTTAGATTGGACACTGGGAAGAATTTCTTCCCTGAAAGGGTGGTCAGGGATTGGCACAGCTGCCCAGGGAGGGGGTGGAGTTGCCATCCCTGGAGGGGTTTAAAAGACAGGTGGATGAGTTCCTTAGGGACAGGGTTTAGTGGGGAGACAAGCACAGTTGGACTCGATGATCTCAGAGGTCTCTTCCAACCTTCTGATTCTATGAATAAGCTGGGAGGGGACACAAGCTGGACAGCTGACTCAAACTGACCAAAGGACTATTCCACACTGTACGCTATTTTGCTCAGCAATAAAACTGAGAGGAGGAACTTTGAGGGAAGGCAGCGATTTGCTCAGAGACTGGATGGCCATTATTCTGCTTCCAGAAGGTGGCGAGTGATTACCTTTGCATCTGCCACAGGGAAGGGTGCAGTGGCAGTAGTGAGCAAGCAGCTTAGCTGCTGGCCAGGCTAAACTGACCACAACTTCTCAGGAAAAGCTTGAGCCAACACGCAACATTTGCACATGAATTATCCCCTGCACTGACCATTCTGGAATTTCTCAGTGCGGCTGCCTCATGGGTCAGAGCTGACAGCACGTTTATCTGACACAGGATGTGTGCCCGATTTCTTTTACCTGGTTTAAGCTTGCTGTAGTACCGTGCTTCAGCATAGCTGGGGTGTGGGTGGTTAACCTGAGCATGGAGATGCATTTTCGCTTGTCTCTCAGAATAATTCACAAAGATAAAGCCATCTTTCTCATCCAAGCTGAGCTGATCAGACCAACGCCTGGAGTCATCGGAACCACTGTCTGCTGACCATGCTGCCGCCGCTCTGTTCGAAGATGACCTAGGCCTGTGGCTGGTGCTGCTCGGTTGACTCTGGCTCTCCTGCAGTTTTGTGTCCTGGCCTACACATGGATCATCTGCCTCGGAGTCACTGCTGTCCTCTTCGTGGGCTTCCTGCCCTGGATTCATCCAACAGGAGAGAAGATGTTGTTAGCAAGGCTGCTTATAGCCCAAGCTTTTTCCTTGTTCTGCTGCTGCACTCCCTACAGCCCAACGGGTACCATCACAGCCTAACTAGAGGGGAACTGCATGCAGGCATCTCAAAGCCTTTACAGAGGTTCAGCTCCTGCTATCAGCAGGAATCACACTATTCATCATCTTTTGCACTGGTCTGTCAGGAAACAGCACTCCTTAGCTGAAGGTGTTTCCTACGACAGTCCATCTGATGGACACAATGAGTAAATTTTTTTAAATGCTCAAGTTAGCAAAACCAAATTCTGCTGCTTTTCAGCAAAACTTACACAAGTAAGGACAGTCAGCTCTGCTGGAACTCCAGCTGGCTGAGAAACATGATGCCAATTCACTAATAACAGTTTTTGTTAATATAAAAAAGCAACTGCAGAAGATATTTGTATTCCTTGTGATGCTGAAAAAAGAGAGCTGTATTTATATAATAGTTACTAATGAGTATCACGTGATTCAGATTCAAATTGAGATCAAATCTTCAATAGGAGGAGGGCAAGAGGAAAACAAGATGGCTAAAGCAAACACCCATCAAGCACAGACCAGTATCTTCCAAGAACGGAAAATGATATGGCCAGCACTTCTTGTCTAAACAGCATCCTTTTCCATCAGTAGATTTTTTTTTTTTAAACTCTGCTGTTGTGCTATAATTCCATTTAAAAAAAAAATAAAAAAAAATCTAGCTTTTGGACATTCACTGGGTTCACCGACATTTTTCATATTCATAGCAAGATAAAATTACCATAAGCAAGGTGGTTAACAAAGAACTCAGATGCTCTGTTTATTATGCCCACTGGATGCCTATTGTCCGTTGAAACAAAATCCCCATCGTCCATTCTGCTCTGTATAAAAGGAAAATACAAAACACTTGGCAGTAGCCATTACCTATTTGTGCTTCCTGACAATCCTCTTGCATCTCCAGCACCTCCACAGGCTCCGGAGCTGGTGTTTCCGGTACTTGCAAAAACTCCATCCGCCAGAACTGCAGGGACAGGGGATAAGCAAAACGGCGCATACTGAACCCTTAGCTTTCTTCTGAGTGACTTCTAGGGTTAAGATGGCTCATTGGAACTGTGCCTTCGCATTGGCAGCACAAGAGACATGTGACACCTCCATACTACACCCTAGTTTTGGGGGTTAGATACCATAACAGGACATCTGTGTTCATGCCTGAATGACAAGCAAACAAGTCTTGTGTTGTTGTTTACCCCCTTAGCTGCTCAAATAAAAAATCCACTCCACAGAACCAGAGTCTGCTGGTCAGGTAAGGTAACCCGAGGACTGCACACAGCAGAGTACTGAAAATCAGGTTAGATTTGCTGTCATCAGAGATGACACAAAGTCCCTCTTTTCTTTCTAGGCAGCAAAATGAATTCTTTAAAGTGTGCAGGACAAACATGCTGCATGACAACTACAATCTCCGGACATGAAATCTGGTGACCAAAAAGTGACCAGAGCAGGAAGGAAAATGTATGCTGCTGACTATTGCTGGTTACCACATCGCAACAGCTGCACTGAAAAGGAGAAATAAAATTGAAAGACTGCATAGGAATGTCTGCTCACTGAAAAAGCTTTCCGTGAATCCTCAATGTCCGTCCAACTTGTGGCTGGCAAACAGTGCACCACTCGGTGCAGAAATGGCACAGCTGGTTCCAGCATCAAAAGCAGTGTGCATGAATTTTTTTTTCTCAAGCAGTGACTCCTAGTACTTACCCGGACAACTCCATCCGAATGTCCTGTCACTATGACGTTCTGGGTATCCCACTCATTCATCTCTGACACAATGCAACACAATATTTGCTGGCTTCGGCCAGTGAAAGTGTTCACGCTTGCAGTAGGGCTGCCATTAATGCTCCATACATGGATGTAAGTGCCAGCACATGATACAATATCCCCCTGCAAAGAAAAACAACATCTCCATATTTCAATATTAGTCTCAGTTTCTTCAGCAAAAAACATAAGCCAGGTTTCTTGAAAAGCCAAGTTCAGTCATCAAGGCTGGCACTTTCAGGAAGTTCTATTCAAGCTGAGTTTGGCCACCTAAACAAATCTTTAGGACAGTACACATTTTTTAAAAAACTACACAGAGAAAACCAGACTTAGTGGCAACCTATTTGTTGTATTTACAGCATACAATGAGTAGACCAGTTCCTCCACTTTTCACATCATAATAATCCAACAGTATATTTTCAGTACTTTCCCTTCTCAAAGAGTCGGCTGATGTTGACTCAGCTCTTTCTCACAAACATGTACCACCTTAAATTCTGCTTGCTTCCTTAGTGGGAACAGAGCAAGAGATGGTTCAAACTAGTGCAGAGGGGAAACGGGAGCTGCAGTCTAAAGCAGCGGCAACACCACAACTACCAGACTAGCAGCAGCTAATGAACTGTGCCTCTTGTTACCCCTTCCTTGCAGTACAGCCCTGTTTAGTCTTGATTTCAACCACTACATCTGCTCCAGTTGCAATATGGTCCATCCAGCCCCGATGGATCCCCTGTATTATGTTTCAACTCAGGTAAATTCTTTGTGGTACATGGGAGCTGGATAAATGGCAACCGTAAGTTATAGGACCATCAAGGAGACGAGCTTTTAGGATATGTCTGTTTCCGCTACAATTGTCACCACAGCTTCATCCAAGGTATCTTCTGCTTCCTTTAAAATAAGCTTAAGAGAACAGAAGTCAACCAATATCACATATCAAAACCTTTTCTTAGCTCCTGTGGCAGGTTTGACAACCCACTTTGAACATCACACCAGCTATACTGCTGCCAGCACTGTCAATAAGCCCTTCCGAGCTTACGCAGCTCTGCATGGCATAAACCCACGTGTCTCTCGGCACAAAAGATGGAAATTATTCCTTAAGTCAGATAATCAGTTTTCAGATGAGTTATACAAATTTTTACCAAACTAACAGAACTAGTTTATTTTTCTTCAGTTTAACAATTTGTGACTCTTGCTGCTGTCCCCACTGCACATTGGTGAAAGGTATTTGGTTCTTACCGTCAGTTCATTTATACAGAGTGCTGAAACTGGAGCCCTGTGACCTCGAAGCTGTGTTAGAAAAGAGAGTTTATTCAAATCCCAGATGATGCAGGTGCGGTCTCGTGACCCACTCACAATTATGTGATAAGCTAGTGATGTTGTTAAGCATGTGACAGTGTCAGTATGACCCAGAAGTGCCTACAAAACAAAAGTCAGGAGGAATAAGCTGCAATCAGGAGAGTGAACAAAAACTGATACATTAAACCCACCTATCTGAAAAGGTTCTGATAATGTAAACATGAATATCCCATCAGAAGATACCACTGACTTACTTCAGTTGGCAACTATTTTCATAATTGAAAATCATAAAAGTTAATGTTTTTTCTATTTAAAAAGTACTCTCACAAAAGCAAATTTCAAGGGTCTAACAGTGTAGCCTTCTACATGTTATAAAAAACCCCAACCTGAAAATAACTTTCCAACCCCATCTGCACCAGCAGCCTATTTACAGGGTTAGTATGTGTTCCAGGCTGCACCCAAAATTACATTCGGAAAATAGAAATTCTTTGTAAATATAAAATGGCTCCCACGTAAACTTCTGTTTTCTCAAACTTTGATGTCTGCGAAAAGACAAGAGAGGCACAAAAGTTTTGCAACCAAAAAAGGCAAAGTCAATTGGAAATGGGAGAAAATGACAAGTATTTACTTGTATTAGGCACTGCTTCTACGTTTTAGGCTTATCCTAACCATTGGAACAGAAGTCTGGAATACAGTCAGACCATTGCAGCTTACTCAGTTACAAATCATTAGCTGAAGTACAGTAAATGGCCTTCAATATGCTGCTGAAACTCAAGATACAGCGCTTTATCTTGCACTGTTCTTAAGTAAAATACTTTGGAAACACAGCTTTGTGCAGCTGCTGGAGATCACACAGGGAAAGTTATTAAATAATTTTCCAAATTTCTTCTTTCTTCTCTTGGAGTGGAAGCTTTCCTCCAGATAAAGTCCTGCTATTAAGATGCTAACAGGAACAGTAACGCTTAACAGTCTCGGTACCTGGAACAATGATACACAGCTTCTAAAATACTTCGAGGTAGTTGTGGATGGTTTTGTTTTGTTTTGTTTGTGGGTGGGTTTTGTGTTTTGTTTGGGGTTTTTTTTTTTCAGTAAAGGCACAAGACTTCTCTGCACAGCTGCAACTGACTTCAAAGCACAGGTGCTCCTGTGTTAGACTAGAAGCTGATGTTTTGAATGAACAAAGCAAGAATAACTCAAGGTGATCCTGAACAATGAACTCTGCACCAAAAGCATTACTGCCAGGAACAATGAAATTCTGCACAGAAGCGTGATTTAACTATATACAAGAAGTAATTAAAAAAAATTTAGAAAGGAAAACAAACCTTTAAGATAGGCTCCTTCACTGCCCTCCCTGACACAGCTTTCAGGTCAGGGTATTTTATACACAACGCTACAATTGAAGCAGATGATTTCACAAAACATACCTGTATAATTTTGTTAGCATTGCTACCAAATTCCTCGTCTCTCCAAAAAGCTCCTGTGACCAACTATCCTTAAAAACAATGCAATTTTAGAGAAGTATTTTGTCCACCTTCAATGCATGTCAGTACCTCAACTACTCAGCTCTTGAAAGGTCTGCTGGACTCACAGTTTCAAAGCTTACTATGTCAGCAATAACACTTTTGTAATTCCTTTTATCTTTTATGTACTTTATGTAAAAGGCATCTTTTTTGTGTTTTACCTGTTTCATTGTGAGGGCTTTAGCTTTTTCTTTGGAGATGCCCATTTCCCACACGCACACCGCCGTGCTTGTTCCTCCAGTGATAACAAGTTTGGGGTTGGGGCAAATGGCACACAGTATCTGGCCCCACTCTGACAAACATTCATAAACAATTACTGCCTAGAAATACAGAAAACGAAAAAGTAATTACTTGCAGCATTAGTGTTTGGTAGGATAAAAATAAAAAATTGAGAGCCACCCTGCACACTGGACCATTAAGTAACTCAAACAGAAGCAATTCCAGCCTCTGCCCTAAGATGCCTCCCGAGAGAACATGAGAGAAGAGCTTTAAGTGCACAGATTTAATTCATTCACATTTTGCAGACCTGGCAAAAAATTATTACTTGGTTTCTGTTGTTCTGCCAGTGTTCCGATGAAGACCATCAGACAGAGAGTAATAAAACATATGTAATACAAGATTATTTCATTCACATGTGAAATAAAGTTCCATTGTTAGATTTTTTTTTTTTTTTTACGATTGAGTACTAATTGCTTTTGGTACATTTGACAATGAAATTAATTTCATATTACAAACCTTGTCTGACTCGTAGGTCCCCAGTCTACAGCTGAGGTCTGCATAGCCCCAAGCAAAAGTTTTATTCCATGTAGGTGGGATGAGGACCTTATTCTGCTCCACTGCCAGAATGCCTTTATCAGTACACACAATCTGTCCCACAGGCTCCTTGAGCTCTGAAAAAGAAAGAAGTTTTATTGCTAGCACAAACAAATGCTATCCGATCCTATGAAACAGCTGATGCTCTGCAAAAGCAGGATCCCTGTATTGGCTATGTTGCACCAATCTTTGTTTCAGCCACAATGACGGGAACTTTGGCTGTATCCCTAACAAATGCAGGGCTAAGCACCACCAGCAATGGCAAGAACACCCCAAGGCTCTGATCCTACCTGCGACGCTGCACAAGATGATCTTCAGACGAGACATCTGTGCTCATTAAAAGCGATTGGACCATTCTCAGCACAAGTAAAAATAAGTTTATAGTATCAATTCCAAGCCTTTCCACAGGGTACATTCCTGACTACAGTCCATGCGTCCTATCTGTTTTCCCCCAAGCTTTGCAAACATAACTAATGCTTTCTGATTTTCTCAGAGTGTAGCCCTGCTATGCCCCGTGTAATTAGCACGTCTTTCTCTCTTTTCAGCAGTCAGGCACAGATTCATTTAATCAACCAGGAAAGAAAGCATTGTATACCATTTAACTGCCTCAGAGACAATTAACTTTTGTTCAGCCCCAGGTCAAATACAAAGTCAAACCCCACCCTTTTCATCTCAGTGCAGCCACCAATAACACCCTTTCCTGCCAACATTTCTTAGAATTTCTTGGCACTGTGATAAAGAAATCTTCTGCTACAAAAACCACAAAAAATTAGGGTATAGCAGGCCCAGAAGCAAGGTACCCTGAATATTGTTTGTTAAATTAAAGAGTGGGCTTGGGCTCAATTTTATCCCTCTGTTTTAAAAAGTCATATTAACAGATTTGGTGTTTCCCAAACACACTTTAAGGTAGCTAAGAATGTAATCCTACAGCATTAGGATATTTTAAATTTGTCTTTCTCACAAACATACAGACACTAGAACTTAGCAAAACATGGAAAAAGAATGGTCTTCCTGAAACTCTGAATGCTCTCGCAAAGAAACAGGGATAATTACCACGGTTCTACACTTTTACCTTTCACTGGGGCAAGAGATGGTCGCAGGTTGTCCAAATGATGGAAAAAAATCTTGTCACTTGTGGAACCAGGGGGCACAGAGGTTCCCAGAGCCTCTCCATTTGGTCGGCTTCTAACACGCTTTGGTGGATGTGGTTTTTTAAAGAGCTGAAATTCATTTACAAATTAATTATCATCAAAAATTACAGTTTTACAAGAGCACAAGCTTAAAAAGATGATCAGTATGTCCAATTTACCTTCTAAAAATTCTGCAGGTCAGCAAATGTTACTTAACAGTTCTCAGTATTCACTAATAACTTAATGCAACCATTCCAATCAGACTTCAACAAATACTGTGAAACCCAACAGGGCTATAACAAGCGAAGAACCACATATGACAATCATGCACAAGAAATGCATCTGAGCACCTAATTATCTTCTGCCTAGCTTTTCAATAAGAGTGACTGAACTTACATTTTACCGCTTCGGTGACCATTCCAGATATTTCAGAGTCAAACAAGCCGACTGTCGCTTCAAATAAGCCGTAATCACCAATGACACACAAGAAGGTTTATCACGTGCCAAATTCATAATAAACATCATGGAGGACAGATGCTATGTATTATAATATATAACTGACAAATATGAACAGAGTGATATTTTGTAAGATTTTGATTCTCCTTCACAGAGAGACTATTGCAGCACTGAAACGAGAACTGAAATTCCAAGGTTGAAAGTTATTCTCCTCAGAGCCTTTCAAGATGTGTTTGTTACCTGTTTGTTTATCCCAAGCAGATGGAACACACATAAGCCTGAGGTCTCTGAGCCAGGAGCACGTGTGCACGTTTCCACTGCTTGCACCTACACTCCGGGTACAAAGAGTAACGACAGGCCTGCGTGCCACAGCTCTGGCTGGGCTAGGAGAAGATGGAGAAAGGCCAGCACACCACAGATTTCACTAATCTAAAAAAATGCCAGTTCCAGCAAGAAAAACAGCCAAACTCCTTTCTCCTTTGGGCATCCGCTCCCCTTGCTTACTCATTCTGCTCTGCCCCTGCCAGGCTGAGGCATCTCGGGACCCTCACAGAGTCTGCCAGGGCTCTCTTCCAAATTCAGCACCAGCTCTGGAATGTTTTGCAGCGTAACTTTTATAAATGGGAAACAGAACTACGAGGAGCATTACCAGTAGAAGAGATAGGATAAAGAAGACATAGTACTCATGTTATAACTCCACGCAACTAAGGAGTGAAAAAGTGCACAGCAGCCACCTCTTGATCACCTGAGGGGACTCACAGACGGTCACAGCAGAAGTCTAGTTACATAAAAATGTGCTCAAAAGCACTCATCACCAGAAATGACTTAAGGAAAGAGTTCTGAGTTTCCTGAGATCTGCTATCTCCTCTAGAACAGCGCCAGGCAATTTCTGGCAGATCTTATCACAGTTTTGTACCTGACAGGCGTTTGAAAAGTCATGCAGACCTCGGAACTGAGCTCCAATACACTTCAATTGCCCCGCTCTCAGCCCCAGTCTTTATTTGTTCATGATGGCTTTAGCTGGGCCATGCCCGATCATCAGCCCAACCCAGTGACCGATCACCTAAAGGGAGAAAACCCCACAGCCACTTCATATCTAGATTACTGGGACAGGAAGGAAGGAAAAGGAGAAAAATCACCCCAGAGGAGCAGTTCTTAGCCCTCCTTCCAAGAAATGAGGCAGACAGCTGCTAGTGCGCCCCCTCAGGAAATACCCTGTGGCTGTCCCCACACATTAGCTGCTGCTGTGGTCTATAGTTCCCAACGTGAGGGAACCCTCACGTTGGGGTCCCAGCGAATTGCTGAAGGTATCTGTGGCTTCCACCAGATCTAGGACTGGAAAAATCACCAATGACATTTAACAGTTTCACTGGACAGCAAAAACACCCTAAGAAACGCCTAATTAAAAAAAAACAACAAAGAAAGAGTGAGAAAGAATCCTCATCTCTCCTAAACCTTACAAATCCAAACAGTAAAACTTTAGATTTAGTATTACATTTAATAATTTATCGTAGTCTGTTAAAGAGAACACATGCTTTAAAGCTGCACCAAAAATGTGTCTACTATATAGCTACTTAACTATAGCTATCCCACAAGAGTCAATCTTCTTAATTTAAATGTTGAGATTTTCTTCCTCTTCAATTACAGAAATATAGCCAAGCTATGCAGAACACCAAGAAACTTGTGTAAAAGAAGGAAACTTAAATTACTATAGAAATTATTTTAATACAACATAACTTAAAATACCTAAACACTAGGCAACACTTTGAAGCGGCACTTTCACTGCTCCCCTCTGACTTTGCAGCAGGAATATTTTTGTTACGTTGATTTTTACAGTTGAACCATAATTCATTTCACCTTCATTTTAAGGGTACAAAGAGGAAAAAAAAAAAGTAATTTCCAACCTTACAAGCAAACTCCAAATTTGATCTTCACTGCATTTATGAGGGAAATGTAAATGATTCCACATCACTAGAAGAAAATTTATGGAAAAAACACTCCCAGGAAGTTTCATTCCTAAAACACTTTCTCGTTCTATATTAATACATTTCAGTTCAAGCGTCATCCAGCAAGAAAGAATTCTATGAAGTGCATACCTGCTTTGGTATCTGTCCAAAGTTATTAATGAATCCTATGGTAGCTGTTTCTTTTAATGGATCGTTGATGTTATATATGTCCACTTGGCCCTCATAGAAGAGATGGTGAAAGACATTTACAGCTTCTACCGCAGCAGGACCTTGCTGTTTATAGCCAAAGATCAAGTCAATCCACTCATGCAGATGTGCACTCACAAAGTCACATTCCAGAGCCTGAAATTCAAAGGGCACACATTAAAACCAGCCAGATCGGTCATCGGTTGAGTCTACTGTATCTGCTAGAAAGAAAAATGCAGACTATATTTTGACATATTCTTGTTACGTTTTCCAAAGACCTTTCCAACAATTAGTCTTCAATCCAGAAAAGCCCTAACTGACATATTCTATTGTCATTATTAAAATGCAAATTACCTCCCGATGAACTCTGATAAATTCACGAGGATCACCTTTTGCCCATGGGGGGAGTATTACATCGCCAAGTTTAGTGCCATTTTGTTTGCAACCTATTAAAAAAATAAATAAATGAGAGGACTGCAACTGCACTGCAACAGCAATGGTAAAGAAAAATTATTTTAAAAAATTAAATTCTAACACCTTTCCTTTCTAAAGCAAGCCATTTCACTCCTTTCTTTGAAATACTGTGCCATTTTTAAGTGCTGGGCACTGACACACAAAAAATTCTGCCTCAGCTGTTCATCTAAGACTGCTCGCAATCTTATAGATAGAAAGAACTCAAATATTCTAATTGCTAAGACTTTTAAAGATGATGAAAGTGTTTCAGCATAGGCTCTTTAGAACAAACATTACCCTTCTATGTAGGGGGCATTGATTAGAGTACTCCTGCTCAGTCTTCACAATTTCACAATGTATATTTTCTTATCTCGTTTCAACTTCCTTATTCTTATTCTATGCGGAAAACTGGGATAAATGTGCTACTCTCAATGTAAGAGAGGACCTAATTTCCTGTATTTGGTACCTGTTGAGTGTCATGTTGAATGGCATGTCAATTGAGTATATTTTGATTAAAATAAATCCCATTATGAGACACTGTGACAGCAAACTCTATAGAGAAGTCCTGATGGAAAAATCCCAGGATTTATTTTCTTCACAATACAAATGTTCAGTCTCGAGGAACAGAATTCTTGTTCTATGCATGGGAATGGCCACACACCACAGGAGCGCAGGCTAAAGATTCACCTCCTAACAGTGAAAGACTATCTTGTATCCTCCACTGCCTTTGCGCACAGGAACACTGGTGACTGTTGAGATTTCCCAGTTATACTCTTGTTTTGTTGCTTGTTGCCAAGAGACAATGCCCTGCTTCCTACCAGCTCAGAGGAACACCAACAGATTTCCATTTCCACGTTTACAGGGCTACACAAGTACTAAGCACATTGCCCCACCAGAAACATCGCTTGCATCAGACTTTGAATCTTCCTCTCCTATCCAGGGGGTGGGGAAGCAGGATTGTCATGAATTAACACAAACAAAAATATCACACAGTGTTTGACAGTTATTCGTAACAAAACCTCTTCTACTGCTGTTCCAAATGCTCAGTGAATAACTTCTACCACTCTGATGGTCACAGTGCAAAATTATCAGATATGGAGCTAAGTGGGCAAGACTTAAACACTTCTCTAGGAATTGCTGTTCCCTTCTGCATGAAATAGACCTGTGAGAGGTTTTGCAGGGTGTTCTTGTAGGTTTGCTTTTGGTTTTTTAAGGTCGTGCTTTCAATCTCTTAATAACACATTTTTAATAAAGGATTTGAGGCTGTTAAAACCTATGACTTTATTATTGTTATTAAATTCACAGCACAGAGCTCAAAAATAAGAGCTTAATGCCACTGTAACATCTGTGCTAAGGAATATGTATCTCCTACGGCCAATAGGTGTGAAATGTGACTCCTGTAGAATCATCACTCACAAAAGCTAACTGCAACATTTCAACAAAGCCTTAGGAATACGTTAAGAGGAAGTTCTAAAAGTGAAGTGTCAAATAGATTTTAAAAAGCATTAAAAAATACGCAGAACATGATGGTGCTCACCATCTCAAGTAGCAAGTTACATGGAGAAAAATGCAAACCAGAGAAATACCAAGTAAAACATCATTATTTCTGCATGTGGAATGGGTGAAAACCCCAAAAATCAACTAAAACGCACCACTCCAAACAAAAACCCTTTCTGGGTATTTCAGTCTCTTCTTCGGCAATTCCTAGAACAAACCTTGCATTAATGGCTTAAAATGAACACTGACTGCTTGAGAAAATAGCTTACGTCTAATAAATCTGAAAAAAATAAATCTTAAGTATCACAGAGGCTGCAAAACTTGCTGCTACTTTTATCAATGAAATGATAAGTCCTGAATCATTCAGGCTTTCAAATATAATACTGAATAAACATGTAATATCAGGAAGTAACAGAAGTGGTCTTGCTTATGCTTTCAGGTCAGAATGTGAGAGTCACCTCTCATTTTCTTGTGCAATTACACAGATCTTTATCTGCCCATATTAGAAGACGCTTTTCTCACGGCGGACTGTCACAGCTCTCAGACTCGTAACAATGCTATTGAGGTCTTGGTGTCTACCTAGGTCAAAATTGTTGGAATTGAGCAGGAACTCAGGAAGGTAGAAGAACTCTGGGATGAGCTCCTTCACGTCTGCCATGTTGTGCTTGGATGCTGAATACCAAGCCTCCCGGACACTGTGAAACATTCGGTCTGCCAGGTCAAAGTGACCACCCTGTGGGACAAAGTGAGAAGCATGTCAGCATCACGGTAACTCTCAGCACAGCAGATTTTGCCCAGAAGGCAAATCAGAACATTCTCTGCCTAATAAAGACACTATAGAACGCAGCATGTTTCTTCCTCTAACACAACTCATTTGAAGAGCTGCATTTTATTTTGGTACAAAACAATAGTAAAGATAAAGCACCAAGAGACAGAGATACAGAATTTTAAGAAGAGACTAATCTAGTCCTATCTCAATGTTTATTGTCTTCCAAAGGAACACAAATCTTTTTGTCTGATGACTTCTGTCTAGGAAAATATTTGACATGTAATGTTACAAACTCTATTACCATCAAACTGACAAACAATTCCAGGCTCTCTAAATGTTGATTTTAACACTCGTTACTAAAATGGTTCTTTGGATAGACACATTGCTTTAAAATAACAATCTCTCAACACCTCTAGCACAGAACTAAACAACTGGCATATGATCTTTCAACAACACACAAATAAAGCATGATGAGCAAAGTACTTTTCACAATAAAACTTGCTTTGTTTTTTATCTCCTGCATGCTCTGCATGCATTTAGAAAACAGTACCAGAAAAAAGTGTGAATTCCATTTTATCTTTTATGAAGAAACATCAAAAACCTCCCAGGCAATAACAATTCAGCTAACACTATTTCTTCTACCACATTTGATGAAAACACAGTCCATTGATTGTGTTATTCACTTAGGCCTCAAATGTACAGCAGGAAAAAACCACAAAATGAGGTGATGTAAATTTTACCTGTAATCGTAAGAAAATCTGAGTAAAAGGCTCCATTCGGACAAGATAGGAAGCCACTATCATGGCTGATGAATAGTGGGTCCCATAGTGATAAGCTGGAGTTTCACCTGCAGAAGTTTAAAAATAATAAACACAGAAAAAAATAGGTGATTAAATCAGTACTTACTGAAAAAAAATTAATAAATTCAATTAGTGCTGCCTTTTAACAACTCTGTGACCTTCGACACACTTAAAATTGGAACCTGCATTCTCAATTACATGAAAGCTTTATGTTTTTTTCCCAGCCACCACTTGAGTTGTGGATGCAGTTCAGTGCCCCTAGTTCAATGGGCTTCTGCAGAGCAATTCTGAATCCTTAGTCATTTTTTATATTAACTAATTGAAATGCGGCCATGCAGCTATGGCGACTTCTGCTAAAGAAACATTTATTTTTTTTTGTCTTACTGGATACTGTGGAATTAAAGGCTTGGGCAGAAATAGGCCTCGGAATTATTTGCTACAGATGTTTTTACAGCTTTTACTTTCCCAATGTCCTGGAAAAAAGTCTGCATAAATAACACTTCGAACATTCTAGAAATGAACGTCTTTGCTACCTGCTGTTGTCTGACACTGAACAGCACCACCATAGTTAAACAGGCATCTGTCTTCATAAAAGCACACAACAAGAAATGTATCATATAATAGCTGCCTTACCAAACACATAAGTTTTATTTTCAATATATAAGGACACTCTAAAATCAAGAATAAGTAACTCAAGGGGATTTTTTGCCAGGAAAATGCTGTTTCCTAAGCAAAACCACCCATGCATTAGGGTGAGAAATGAAAAAGCTAGAGTACTGCTAACGCAGAAGTGTTCTCATTCTTTTGTACAACTTATTTTCTTGCAGCAGCACTCAAACTGTATTAGTAGAGGCAGCTGGTTGTGTGCTTCACGGGCCTGCCCGTTTAACATCACCTAAAGGCTACAACTGTTCTGAATGTGCAACTGTTTTGTCTTTATTTTTACACATAAATAAAGACTGTCATTTGGACTTAAACAACACGGCAAGAAACCCAACACCCCTTTGCTCCTATTTAGTATTTGTTGGAGACTCACTACAACACAAGGTAGAGTTCTGCATATCCACATCCAGACCTCGTAACCCATAATATGAAAACCCATGACTCCCATCATGTGACAGGCACATGTCCCTCTGTTCTTCCTACAGGATGTATCATTACTCACCATTGGGATCTTCCCAATCTTTGTATCGCTTCTTGTACTGGGCTAACCTGTCTTCTGTTTGAGCTCCCATGGGCTTGGCCAGGTTTCTGAATGTCTTGGGATTCGTAAGATCCAGTTCCTTTACAAATAAAACAGACACCGATTTTATAAAAAGCAAACAAAAGAACACAAAACAAATCCTTTCAGCACTGCTGATCACCTATCTAATCCCATACCTCCTCAGACTATCGCCTTTGGTTTTTACACTCAGAGCAGGTGCAATGTTGGATGGGCTTAAAACAATCCTTTGGACTGATCAGAGTCAGTGTTCTTTATTCTAAGTCACATCTGGGCTCTGAATAATTTTTGCCCTGCTCCCCTCATCCTGTTCCCCATTTCCCCCTAATTCTGTTCTTGAATAGTTGACATGCACCCTAACAACATTTTACCTTATGGTCTAGCCAGTAGAAACGGCTGCCCACAAAGCACTAATAGGATGTTTCAGCTCTTTAAAAAGCAAATTCTTTACTGTGGGGCCAGATTTCATAGTAGCCTCTCACACAGCTTTCCAGACAAGCATGCTTTCCCTGTGGGCATTATGTCCTTCAGGATATTCCGTAGAAAGCTAATGCAAAGACTTACAGCAACTGTGGCAACACAGAACAGCAACTGCTTTAGAACAAGCTCTGTACCCCGGCCCTCACCTGTGCACAGTCCAGTAACACCCTTAAAATCAGTGCAGGCAAGGACCTGCTTGCATAGGACAGGCACGAGCCTCTAACGTAACACCCACTGATACGGGGGAGGAACATTCTAGAAGAGACAAAATCAAAGAACTGGTGCTAAAGATAAGCCTTGGTTTCACCACAGCAGTAAGAGCCAGCTGTACTATTCGCACAACCTCTAGCATATGAACGATTACTGACAGGGCTAACAAGATAGTTACCTCTGAATCATAGTCTGCGAGGATCCAGGGAAAGACAGGGTACTGCATGAGATCATTATAGGATCTGCCCGCCAGAGTGTTTAAGTGCATCAGGTACTGGAAGTTACTGATTTCTCCTCTCTTAGGGAAGACAGATAACAGCACTGTGAAGTGTTCACTTGACAACAATCAAACGCCTACACTGCCAGACTGTCAAGGTGGGCAGCTCTACTCGGATATACGAAACTTGAATACTACAATGCTCACTCTACTTTCATTACAGTCCCTCCCCCTTGATTTTAAATGACAGAACCACCTCCTATTTTATGATGATATCATGCGATACTACAAACCAAAGTGCTGAAAAAAACCTTTCTATAGTAGTATATTCCACCTGTTTGAATAAGAGGATGCAACTTATGTGCACTGATTAATTATATATCACTACAGAATGGGTAACTTAATATAAAAAAACCCCCAGATTTTCATACTTACTTCCCATCTTTGAGTAACAGACTTTTCTCCCACTAAAGTGCTAAGCAAGCCAGACCTAATGGGAAGAAAGAAGTGCATTTTCTGACTTAGCAGTAAGATCTCAGTTACATCTTCATAGGACAATCCAAAGGTTTAAGAATAGAACTTGTATATTGTAAAAATTAGAAAAGAATGGGCTTTGCTGCTTTTTGCTTTAGCAGTGCCTTTTTTACTTCTAAACAAAGACAATTAAAATTATGCACATGAATTATGCAATTCAGTGGCACGCATGTATTCAACAGGCTGCTGATAAGGAAAACATCTTTCAACAACTTGGACAAATTTAATGGCTTTGGCACTCCAGTTCCTTTTTGAAAGTATCTGCATACCGATTGCATATATTAATTAGGAAGAAGATACACCAATGCCGCCAATTATATTAGTAAGTTTAAAATAACTGGAGCACAAAATCACTGACCATGGTCGGTAATGCCCATTAAATTGAGGTTGCAGTACTCTCCAGTGAATCCTGACCTTAATGCAAGCATCATTTATTTGAAACTGATGAGCTATGGAGCTTGTGAGGATCAGAATCACCTACCCTTGCTCTACGCTGGTGTTTGGTCTCTGCCCAGACACTGACTCCGAACTGTCAGTTAGAGATGGCACCACAGCCAAAAACCTGCATCAGCAGTTTGAAAGAAATTAAGATTAGTGTTTCTGTCCTCAGCATGTCTTCTCCTCAGAAAGAGTGCATTTAGTACAGTTAAAGACTTCATTTTGAGCAGCAACATAACACCTTCAACAAAACTGCAATGACCCTTTCCCCACTGAATGCACACTGCAAGTTTTGCACGCAGGCATCAGCAGTTCCTAGTGGTTCTTCCATGGAGTGTTAAGCTGCTATCAGGTTATCCACTGCCTAGCATCCATCACTCCTGTAATCTGCTTCTGGTTGTTAGGTCACTCTAGGCTCAAATATGGCTCACGACAGATATTTGCAAATATTCAGATTAAATGTTCTAACTTATTTTACAATACCTTTGATAAACTTTGTTTCTAACCCCTTTCTGGAAAGCTAGAAGATAGTTCCGTCCATCTCCTGAGAAAACTTCAATTGCAATTGGCTGAAAACAAAGAGGACAAACCCATGTCAATACTAATACATTTACTCAATACCTCTGAAGGTGAGGTGCCGGCCAGTTTAGTCATACTGTACTAATGCCAAATTACGGTGAAGTAGACTTTGCTTAGTGTGGCCAGATGTTTTATTTTCACAACACTAGAATTCACTAATACATCCTATAAACTAAACCACAGTAATCCGAATGTTCAAATTGTGCCCAACTTAAGTACTTCAATTTCAACTCAGTGAATAACTTCACTTTCCAAATACCAATCAGTTACATATTTATTTTACTTTTTAAAAATGACATAATCAGAAAATTCCAAAGTTGGTTCCTCAATGCAAACACGGTGTCCAAGTTACCTGCAAAAGGTATCTCCTTTTATGAACTTCCTTGATATCTTCATATGCAAAAATGCTGCATGTTCTTTTGAGTTGACTTGGACCTTGCCTTGCTCCCCTAGGTATGATTGGCTCATGCATCCTGTAAAGGAGCATACAACAGGCAAGAGAAGCAATTAAAGAGAAGATAAATTAAAGGAATTATTATTTTAATGCATATGCAAGTCCTGTTATAGAAACAGTTGATTTTCACAATAAACCACACCACACTGAGCATTTGTGAGCACAGAGGAAACTGCTCCTGTCTTTCTGAATCTGACGTTATTTTGGAGTTGACTCCTCAAAAATCTCATTAGATAGTTCTTGTGCAGCTATTAAAGACTGAAGAAACTCTCTATTAATCTACTCACTTTGGAGGCAGTGTCTCAATATCCCGTATTTCTCTGGTGGCTGTCATGGTAAATCCATCAATGACATAGAAGTGCTCTTTCCCAAAGAGCAGCAGCCCTTCGCTGGTGTCAAGTCCCTGAACACGAGCACAGCGGTACATATGCTGAATCTGTAATGAAAAGCAGATTAAAGAGCTCAGGCTCAGACTGTTGCTTTGTTATAACAAGCCCTAGACACTGTTTTATCACTTTTAGATACAGCAAAAACTCTGCTATTTTTCCCCTTAATCACAGATGTACATAATACCTGTGACTGGCAATTGGGATGGGGGTTAAATAAAGTCTCCTCTGTATAATACAGATTTATAGATTTACCAGCTTAATGACTTGCACCATGCGGTTTAAGCATATTTTAGAGCTGTAGTCTCTTCGACTATGATCACAAATGTATTTACTGGTACACTTCAGACAAACCGTTAAATATCAAATACGCAGCAGTCATTCAACACTGTTCTTGGGGACAAAATGCTAGTTATCGAGGGTTTTCATTCTAATGAAGGGGCTGATTAGTTACAGACAGTCTACCAAACTCAGTATTTATATTTTCAACAAATATTTTCTGTCTGGACTCATGTGGACATGACAATAACCCATGCATGGGAAAGCTTGCAGTATTCATTTTGGGACAGGCTGTTTTTCTCCTAGCAGGTGGAAGTAAAGAGGAAGAATGTTTCCAGGACTGGGTTTTCAGCTCAGGACCTATTTGAACCAGAGCACACATTTGGTTTCAAGGAAGAAACTGATGAAATATTAAGCAAATTCAGCTGTAGATCAGGGAAGGTATTTAGGACATTTATTCATGCTTGTTAAGTGTAATGCATAAATTCCAATACAGTAAATGCTTAGTGTGCTTGAAGTACACATTACCTTCTCTCCTTCTTCGAGAAGTCGAAGTAGAGTTGTATTGTCAGTCTTCTCCTCTTCATCAATCGAACTCCCCTCAACAATCTGATCCTGTGATTGGTCCTGGTTCTCATCATCTCCTCCATCAGGAGCAGAGCGAGATCGTTTCAGGGGAGGTTTCACCAGGCCTAGAAAATAAGGACAGAGATAGATTAAAAAATCCCTGACATAAAAATTCACTTTGCAAAACCTACTGAACTTTGAAATTACTGATTCAATGCCGAGACAGAAAAATAAGAGTCCTACAGGATCCTTATGCTTATCTTAATGGAAATGCATGAGAAGATATAAAGGCAGATATATTTAAAGACAACAGTTCAAGACAGAACAAATGATCTCACCTTTGACTCTTGCAATAGTGTCTTCCCCATGTTCTGGCTCCTGCTGAGTTGTTTCACCCACTGTATTCTCTTCTATAGCATCCTGAAAGACTGCAGCATTTCCAGAAGCCAGGCGCATGTAGTACTCCTTACTGTCATAACTTATAGCTCTTCGGTAACGAGCAGGTTTCTTAGAAATAATTGAAGAAATTGCTTGGTCAGTCAACTCCTCCCTCACTTCAGTGAACGTGTTTCAGGAATACCGTGTGCAGCACTGCATGCCCGAAGTGTTTTGTGCGTGCTTAGTCAGACACCAACACATACAGAAACAGACACTCTCCAGCAGGTCTAACCTGTCAGCTAATTTGCGAGGGAGCTATTCAGTCACTTGGGTAATACCCAGGTTGCCAAAACGCCTGCAGATAAACTGAAAATATGGGAAATGAGAAGTGTGGCCAATCACAAAAGGCTGGGATGCGTGTGCTTAACACTAATAGATCAGATGGCTATTTTATTATCTTTCCCAATTCCCTACAACATATTCAAACCAACAGTTTGAATAAAAACTTGCCTCAAGGAAAGATACAGATATGTGGAAGTTGACATCAACTAACAAGAGCCAGGGACCTGATTTAAGGCTCAGAAATTCTTAATTAATTCAGGTTTGGTTTTTTTAGTATAGATTCTGACAGTTTGTGGGCAGGAATCTGGCTCAAGAGTATCCATTTAACCAAAGTAATTCTTTGAGCACCGTTGACATCTTTGGGTGACAACAACTGATTATGATATGGTGGTGTGCAGTTCTTTTTGTTTTTGTTTTGTTTGGGTTTGGTTTTGTTGAGGGTCTTTTTTGGTTTGTTTTGTTCCCCCTACTTAGCCTGGGGAGAGGGATGGGAAAGACAAATTCTTATGTTCCTCGTTTGATTAGAGAGGTAACATTCGGAATAGAAGTAAGAGTTAAATGAGGACAATAAATATGTCAGAATGATCACCGAAGATACAGGTGAAGATAAGAGAGGTATTAAAATAAAAACACACTGATGCGCATGGATGGATGAAAACCCATTGATTTTATAGTACTGTTTAACCTCACCCTCAAAGTCTAGAAAGCTTTTTGAACGTGTTCAGTTCTCAATCACAAATAATTTGTTTTGGTAGTATTATTTCCCATGGATTTTAAAATTAAGTTGGGGTAATTACAAAATATTATTATTATAAATTCAGTTCAATGTTTCACATTATGTACAATTGTAGAATATCACTGCCATTTCCATTTCAGCCCCGATTTTCCCTTGTCCACTTTTGCAGTAATAACTGGAAATACGTAAACTGTGTTTTGTTTGGGTTTGTTTGTTTGTTTTGTTTATCTGTATGAGAGTATAGTGGGAAACTAATGACCCTTAAAGTCAAACTAGCTTTATTGCAAGTGAATGCGTGATAAGTTATCAGCGACACAGAGATTTATTATTTCAGGTCAAATTGGCTGCCCCCAAAATTAAAAACTTAAGGCACTATGATCTAATTTGCTCACTTGTATTCAACTAAGTCTTCACGCCTTATCACCACAAAAATGCCACTTAAAACCTCTGTGGAAACAACTTTTGTGTAGCCTACAAAAGAAATCCTAACTCGCAGTGCTATACAAAGAAAGGAAAATGGTAACAATTTACATTAAATATTCTGTATAATAGAATTATTTTCATTTACGTGTATTAGTTTATTGAATATAACTCAAAATGAGTGAATGGACATTACACATTGTACTTAGTGATGGGCAAGACTGCAAATATATTTAAGAGAGAAGCAGCATAATACTGAAATGCTCACTTCCAAACACGGCTGTTATTTTCAAAGCAAGATTCATATTTTTTGAACAAGTGTGTATGTTTTATTAATAGTAAAAATGAGGAGAAGAGTCAGCTAAGACAATATTAACCTGGGTTCTAACAAAAGTAGGCCTTTTACAACCCATTATGGCCAAAAAAGTAGAAAAACTGCTCACTGGATCCTCCCTTTGAAAGGAACTTTCCAAGGAAGTGCTTCCAATTGATTGTGTTGCCCATTACTAAACGTGTCCCACTGACTATTAGTTCAGATCCCAAAGCCACAACACTTCACACAGTGAGAACAGTGACAGCACAGCCCAACACAGCCTGTTAGTGTGCAGCGAAGAGGGTAAGATCTACAGAAAGTTTTATTAGGTGAAGGCTGAGGAGAGCACAATAACATCTTCTAACAGGATTACTGAAAAAACCCCTAGGCCTGGAAATATTTACTGAAAGAGCAAGTTGAAAGCCAAACGTAGAAGCCTTGTTAAGATTGCCTAGCATGCAGGAGGAAAAAAAGTTGTATTTCTTTTCACATTATTTCAGTCAGTGTACTTGTTTCTTTACCTTTTGAGGAATGGTATCATCAGCTGTCTCAGGAAGTCTACTTGAGAGGTCAGACTGAAAACAGGGCATGAATTACATAAGCATGAGAGAAAGAACACTTTTTGAGAAGAATGTATGCTGGCATGTTCTGCACATCGTGTAGATCAGACTGTCACTACAGCTATCGCTTGTCAGACTGCAAGCAGACAAATGTAAACCAATGGTTTACAGCTGACCGAATGCCGTATTTTGTTTGCTTAAGTACTTTGACACTCATGCTTAATTTAAGGAAATAATTCCTGCATGCATACACGCAGGCCTAAAAAGACACAACAAAGACTGATCCACTTCCTAAAACTGGTGTTCCAAAATCAACAGGAACTGCCAAGCTTTCAAGGGCCAATGCATTTCTGTTAGACAGCCCATGTTCATATTCACAGACAGATGAACGTACATTTCACAAACGCATCCGTATCCCTGCACAAAGCCGAGAACTCAGACTGAAAGCTTCCATAGTTATGGCACTTTTGAGCCTCTAGAGGTTTGTGAAGATGCGTCTGCTGTTTACTGGCACCGCCACTTTGCTGATGTAAGCACACCTCATCTTATGTTGCAATTGCTATTTTTTGACTTCGTTTAATTCTGATCAGATTGATTCAGCCCCTGCCCTAAATACCCTATGAGGAACAACTGGACCTTACCGACCATTTAGAGCATCCAAACAGAATACCAGGTCATATCAACAGAGTAAAACACATTTCTTAAGAAAAACGGGCATAAAATTACTCATTGTAAAATCTTGAATACTTACCAGCACGTTTGTTTCTTGCTCAGCTTCAGGCATGTAAGGATACTGAACATAAAACATGTCATTTCGCACCATCTTCTTCCTCATTCTGCAGGGCCCCTCAGTCATCTCCAACATCCACTTGTCAAGATGGGATCCAATGGGGGGACCCCACAAACCTCGCTCTCGTAGTAACTCGTATTCAATTTGAGACCACTCTTCTGTCACATATTTTAATGCATTCTGCTGACGCTGAACACAAAGACATTTGAATATGCATCAGAAACCATGCTTGTAAGCCCATCTCTGATGGGAAGCGAGACATTACTGTTACATTACAGAAAAACATGTAATAATTCATAATTTTTCTAGCATTTTCCAGTACACCCTAATGAGATTTCCAGTGTCAGTTACCACTAAAGCAGGGTTCACATCGTAACAGCCTCAACAAAAACAAGGGAAAAAAAAGAAGGTAAAAGCTCTGCTTTTTGTTTGTATCATTAATTGGATGTTTTTCTAAATGGCAAATATGAATGAAATGTAACACTAATTCACTGATTTTGAAAAAGGATTTAAAGAATGAAAACAAAATTTGTTTTGGAAGACTCCCCTGCTTGCATTTACACCGAAGAGATAAGTTGACAAATGAAATGAAGCAAAGTTTGATGGGTTTTGTTTTTTGTTTTTTTTTTGTTTTTTTTTTTACCTAATTGCTTTCAATGCCTTGTTTCTCTTTGAACCTGATTTCTTGAGATTTACAGTACGCAGCTCAGCAACTAGTTTGAATCAAAAGCCTTTGTGGACGTTCGGAAGAAACCACAGGGTGCACTGATTTGATTCTGGAAGGCACAGAGCAGCCACTTTCTATCGCTGCATGATTTGGAAAAGGTACCATAAAATTTTCTTTGTGTTGCTGTAAAAGCAGCGTTTGCACACAATGGTTCTCCATATCTCCTCTCAAGCTTTTATACAATGTTTTAGAAAGACAGCATGTCCTAGCATGTTTCCAGTCTCTCTTCTGTTTTTACCTTCTTTTTTTCACAATTCTAAGAAAAGACTACTTAAGCTTCTTAGAAAAAAAAAACCAACAAATTATGTAATATAGCTACAAGTGTTTTCACCTACAATCAGTTTAAAATCAGTTTATTTGACAGCATTTAAACCAAAATCTTTAAAACAACAATTGTATCTAAACACTCAAGCAGTTCACCAAAGACAACCTAATAATTCACAAGCCCCATACTGAGAAATGGGGATGGTATAAGAGTATCAGAGTCCGGTAAATTAATCCTTTGATCCATACCTCCTGATATTCCTTATACTGCATATCAACCAGGTCCCGAACGACTGCAATGTGAGTAAACATCCACTGGGAAATTTCCTAATACAAGCAGAAGAGGACAGAATGACATTTTATAAAGTCAGGTTTTGTTTGAATGAAACCCCTATGAATATATCAGTTTGCTAAACTTGTTCACAAAGGGTAGTTTCTTAAAAACACAAAAAGAAAAGGCTTAGATAATGAATTTGAAACAACTGCATGCAACAGTATGTAGGTTTTGTTCAGTTTGGAGTTTTTCTGTTTGTTTGTTTTTCCTTTTAAAGGCAGTAGATTTACGTAGAGGAATATCCCTTAAGAGAAACTGGCAAGCATTTTGAAAATATTCCAAACACAACAGAACATCGCTGAAGAGTCAAAGACTGGCACTGACAAATATTACCACTTTTCCTTAATTCCTTTTAAGTAATAGTTTGTGGCTGCTGCCTAGTTTGTTGGAAATCCTCAAGACACTCCGTGTTCCTCACTCTGTATCGCAGTAGACCCGTTCTCACTTATTGCTTCCCTCTGTTGACACGGCCAGCAGCGATTCCTGTCAGCTCAGATTGGTTCTTCTTTTTCATTTTAACGTGTACGCCTGCTCATCAGAAGGACTGAGAGTACTAAATAATTTTCAGATAATTTTGCAGTAAGAGAGCTGGCAATGTATTTTTTTCACATGACACAAGTAACTCCTGATTAGGTCAACAGGAGTTACACATTTCCCTGGAGCAGGAATACATCTGTCCCCCTTGACCCACTATATCCCCAGTGTTTCAAGTGCCAAATACAATAAATGAATCCTCCAAAACTTTCAAACCCTCCTCTCCTTCCTTTGTTTTCAGTGCCTCAGATACTTCATACCAACTCCTTGCATTTCCCCAGGAGGGACTGCGCTACTGAGAGCACCACTGCTGGGCTACTCTGGTCTGACTATTTTTTTGGTATTATTTTTAAGCAAGCACGTTTGTGAAGTCAATGTCCAGTTTTATCAATGCATATTTTTTTCTGAACTGTTCTCTGTAGTGCCATAAAAACAGTGCAAGTTTGTTTAATCACAATACATGCACATTCATTTTCAGATTTTCCTAAACCACATAATCTTGGGTGCAAGATGGAAAATAAGGATAAGGCTCTATCTCACAGCTTCCATTTCAGAGTGATATTACAAACAGAATTTAAGATCCAGACTAGCAAAGCATTAATGAGTATGCGTAACCAGAAGCAGCTGAGCAGTCTCAGCAACAGTGAAGAGTTTAACTCTTAGCTTAATGTTACAGATGCACAAACGTACCTACTAGATTAGGACATGCAGAAGGCAGATGGGTATTTAAAAAGGGGAAAACCAAGCACTAGATATCACTTCATGCTCTGTAGGATTCCCTACATCAGGATATTTACCACAAACCCTGAACATACATTGCTGGATTATAGATTGTGTATTATTAATCAACAGAAATTACCTGTGTAGAGAGGTTGTGTTTATTCAGCCCGCTCTCCTTGCGGTTTCTCCTGGAACCTGTTAGTTTAGAGAGGCCAAACCCACTGCTAACTCGCGAAAGCTTGGACTGTGTGGTTGGAACCAAAGCTTCTCCTCTGCTGATGCATTTCTTCTCATGAGCTTAAAAACAAAGAGAAAGTCTTGGGAGCTCTTTTTAGGTAGGTGGATTTTTTTCCTTCTCCCATTACTGTTTTTTATAACAGAATAACCTTTGCTGCTGCTTTAATAAGGTGAGTCTTTTGGGGATTAGTGCTGTTGTGTATGTGCATTTTGTTTACTGTTTTATTATTTATTTGTTTGTTTTAAGAGTGCCCAGAAGCACTCGTATTCATGTCAAACATTCATGACTTGTATGAAGAAAGGTCTCCAGGAGAAATCCGGGCACTGCTTGCATTTTGAAATGAAGTACGACAGATTTGTTACTTCTTTAATCAACAAGCTATGAGTTCTGTCCTTATCTGAAGAGGTGACACTCAGCTATGTATAAACAAAGTCATCGCCTAGCCCCGCAAACTTTAATTTTTGCTGATTGATATCCTTTCAACAACAAGTGGGCATTCCAAAGAAGGGAGACAGAGTCTGGAGGAATATTTTTTTCTCACAACAGTTACAAAGGTAACAGAATTTCTATAACTTCTATTGTAAAATGTAAATATTAGAAAAAAGAATGCAGTTGACCACCACATCCCTACCCAAAAAAGAGCTACAACGTGACCCCACCAACCAATGTGGCAGCAAAAGCACTCTGTATGGAGCAGAGAAGCTAGGTGGGCACCTTTTCATGCACATACAGCCACCCCAGTTGACAGTCGAGTACACAAGGCTGGGGCGCTCAGTTTAAAATTGAAGCAAAAAAAAAAAAATTAAAAATCACAGCTTAGTTTAAGTCTCTCCACAGTTTAATGTTACAGTAGGCTATTTGGTGCATGTGGACACGCAAACACAGGATGCTGTTGAGACCACCAACAGTGCTGAATAAACACCGTGCATGCAGTGGAGTCTTCATGTATCGCACACACCGTAGAGTTTCTGAACGAGACGTTAAATGGTGACAGTTTAGAGTACTTATCACTACACAAAAGCTAAGACCATATTAAAACACCCAGTGCATATGGTTAATTTCAGGGAGATGTACCATTCAGGACAGACAAATCCTCAGCTACACTTACCCAAATGATTTTGCCAACACTTTAAACTTGCTTCCTCAATAAAAGGTCTTGCAACAGCGATATCCACTTGGCCGCGATCATTGACGGGTAGTGTCACTTTGAAAACTTCCTCTAAAACCTGTTTTTTACTGTGGATCAGCTCTGTCCAAACTCTGTTTATGGCCTTTAAAAGAAGCTGGCGACCTGCACAGGTACAAGACCACAAACAGCAAGCTATGTACAGTGCTTATAGGACAGGCATTTTTACAGTAGTGAACTGAATAATTTCTGCAATTAATACTCTAGTTTCTTGCCCACTCTTATGGGTCGTGAAATGCCTTTGGCCAGATTGTCTTTTTTTTTTTTTTGCCACTTATTTGCTGTCTAAAAGTATCCAACAGTAAATTTTGGCAATTTTTTCTCTGAATCTGAAACACTAGCTCTGAATAGCTGTCTTTCTTCTCCCACACCCATATATTAACAACAGGGTATTCAAAAAAACCTTCAAGAAGGATATGTCTATACACACACATAATTCCATCCATACATTACATTTTAATAATTTTACATGACTGTGTGCATAAATACATACCTGTATAAATATTAAAAATATACTTATACGAAAAAACCCCACATCACTGAATCCATTCTTCCACAGCTAGTTCATAATTTCCTTTGAGTGAAAGATCCCGAGGATGCAACCAAACAGTAATGTTACAGTTTACACCAATTATTTCTTACCTATGCTCATGTAAATCCAGCCGATACAAAATCATACTGCACTTTTAAAACGACTCATTTCTATTGAATTTAACTCAGTGCACACAAAGCAGTTATTTCTAATTCCACTGCATGTTCAGAAAACAATGAAGAGCTCTTGTGCTTTTAACAGAACAGTAACTTAACCTGGATATGTCTGTCTTTGTATTTCTATGTGTTTTTTAATGTATTTTTTAATATATTTTATACACCCTACACACACCCAGCCCTAATAGTAACTGGGGTAAAAGACTAGTAATGATAATCCAGAAGTGGCATAAGCAGACATCTGTGGCTTTGTCACTCTCAGATTACCTTCACTGACATCTTGATTATAGACTCCATCTGGTTCTATATCAGAGGGGATCATAATGTGCCAAGTAGTCATTCTGGCTTCTGCTTCCAATCCAAACCCATCAACGTTACTACAAACAAAGGGAATCAAAAGTATTAGTTTGTATTTGTTTTCTGGTTGTTGTTAATTCATTGTGTGACTGTACCACATGCTACTACTGCAATGTATCTTCACTTCTACCCACTTGAGTTCTGATAATCTATGGTCTAATAAGAATTTATGAAAAACGACACGTCATGGACAGCGACATCGCTGGCACAAGATGGTAATATTTGAAGAAACATGAAACACCTGAGGCCACAAATGGAGAACATGAGGGTTTCTGCTGCTGATGGCCCCCGTGAGTCTTTGGATGAAAGAAAACCCAAAAATGCCAGGCAGGCACCTACAGCAACGCAGAAAAGTGAGCATCTACAGCATTTGCCATGAGCGTTTGATTTACTGCCTGACTGGACTTACTCAATGCTGTATATTCTAGCTCTAACACATGGAATTGATATAAAATTATTCAACAGACAATAAATCTAGTGTCAGACCTCTTTGACTATTAATTACTTAACGTTAGTGTTTCTTTCTACCTTAAAAGCATTTCTAATTACCAAAGCATAACACCAAAATGGTGAGATAAGCACTTTTGTCGGTATTTTAAAATACCTCTGTAAAAGGAGGTAAGAATGTTGCCTAGGCTCTTCAAGCCTATTTTTGCTTCAAAATTAATCACTTAAGCTTGCATTTCACCTGCTGAAAAGTTATAAACAGTTATCCAGAATTTGCTGACTTATTCACACGATGAGCATCACTGCTGAGAGAGAACGGGCGATTCTAACAATTCACAGTCCTGGTTCTGGAAGGAACTTCTGTCTGAGATACTTGCCTTCCCACGTGCAGATTAATCAAGCAGTGAGCTAAGCAACTGATGAACTCTTGATCGTGATTTCCAGGTCCCAGAATTAAGTTTCTGTTCACAGTAAGGACCCTCAGGGAATCAAGGAGAGATACTTGCTGAGGAACAGTTTTGTGTGCCCTTGAGAACTGATATAAGATGGTCCTATTCAGGCAGTGATAAATAGCATCCAGCGATATTCCCTGAGATCTTCTTTTTGACTGATGTGAAGCAGAAAAACATGATCAGATACTAGCAGAAAATCAATTTACTGGCAGATAATCTTCCCCTGAATTGACCCATGCTCATTTTTCAAAATCAGTATTTTAATAAAGCATCAATTCCACGGATTTCACATACTGAAATGACATTAATACATGATGATACACTTATCTACAAAGACACTGCTGACTTCTAACAGCAAAAGTCTTGTATCAATCTCCAATAAGACTGCATGGAGAAACTTCCCAAAAATGTCAAGGCAAATTTACAAAGCTTCCCAAAATTCACGTGAGGTAAATTTTGGTTTTGGGGATCTCTAAAAAATTATGTCTTCTGAAAGCAATTTTTACTCAGCTGCCCCAAATTAAAGCACTCCCCACTGACTAGATGTGCTAGGGGAGCTCAGGACAAAGGAAGGAAAGAAAGCCTGAGGAAGGAAAGAAAGCCTGGGGAAGAAAAGCGCATGCCTTGCAGGCTGCTTGGTGACATCACTCCATGGTTTTTAACGTAACCAGAGGAAATGTTTTTGCAAGCAGGATAACAGAAAATCCTTACCTGTGCAATGAGCTGGATTATGAAGTCCACAAGAAGTTTGGATTCTTTGTTGAACATGCCCTGCCAAAGCTTATCTACCACACGCTGTGTAAAATAAAACACATTGTTCACCAGCACTTGGTAGCTTCCTCCACTTGTTATAGGCAGAGATGCATCTTCACCTAGGCAACAAAAACACGCCAAACTTTCTTCACTTATCAAAACACCACCTCTGCATAGACATTCACATTAGTCTGTGCTTTCTAGACTTCTGTAAAAGAGAAAAGGATTCTGTCAAAGAAAAAGCTAAAACCTCGAGGCCTCCCCATGACCTTGATGGCAAGTGGATATTTGAAAGCGACAGTGACAAAGGCCGAAAGGAGGTAAGAGTTCAGAAGAAATGGTACTGCCATGACCATGAGGAATCTTGTTTATGTATGATCCTCCTTTTCAACGGGAGCTGCGTGTGTGCAGAACCACCTGTAACTTACAAAAATGATACTTTTGCCTTTTCAAAAAGAAAAGCACCTTTTTAAAAATCTTGAGATGTGACATCAGCTGGAATCACTTCTACCTCACCGTCCTTCCTTCAATAAAACCGAGAGTCAGTGGGCATAAGATGTATGTGTCTGCCTGTATGTAAACGTCAGCCCAGCTTCTATATTAAGAGAAGCTCAAAAGGTGCAAGTGCATCCATAAAAAAATACCTAAAGAAAACAAAACCAAATCAAACCCAAACCCAACAAATCCAAAACCCCCCATCAGTGGTATTTATTTTGCTGGAAGTTCACCGATGTTTGCGCACTTGTTGCCCCATCTGCACATAAAGCAACTGACAGCAATGCAACTGGAAGAAGCTGGCAAAACCTTGAAGGAAGAACACCTCAGGAAACCGAAGTCCTGCTCGTAAGCTGCACAGAAGAACTTGTAAGGGCAGGCAGCTCTTCTAAGGACCTAATCAAAGCTTCATGTAACATAATTCTAGATTTATTAATGCGTTGCACCCAGAGAAAGACAAGTCATGTGTGCAATGGAGCCTTCCCAGCACATTTGAACAGAAATGCACGGTGCCTCATGACACCTAGGGACAGAGACAGAGCAGACTGAGAGGTCCCGGGAAGCCCAGCAGCCCATCATGAAATCTGATTGGGCACCTGAGCCATGATATTCCTACAGGCTACTTCACGATCGTCTAAACCCTTGCTCTGGTAGGAAAGTCCACCGTATTAACTGCCAGTTACAAGCTTCTAATTCTCTTCCTGACCATTTAACTGGATCAATCGAGTGCTGATCCCAAAGCCTTTTTCTGGGGTGTTGTGTTCCCAATAAAACCGCAGTAGGAAGAAATGGAAAGAAGCTAACTTTAAAAAAATAACATCCAACCCATGATAAACTGACAAAAGCTCCAGATCCTCTACCAAGGCAAGAAGGGCAAGATCCAGTTTCAGTTCTTTTTGATGTGATTGCAATTTGTCTCACTCACGTATCCAAAACATTCATCCCATATATTTTTTTGGAATAATCTATTAATATTTTACAGCTGTGGCACAACTGAGATAATGAAGGAACGTGGAAGCACAGTGACACATCAAAAGAAAGGTAAGGGCAGGCAAAAGAGTTAAAGACAATTAAGTCATACCAAAAGAGGACACTAATAAAGAAAAAGTTAAATAATCAAAACTTTTTGCTCAAATCAACAGACTTAATTAAACTTTGCTATATTACCCAATAAAACATCAGCTGCAAGTAAGTGGTCCATCACTCCATCCAAAACATACGTCTGAAACTCCTTCTGCTGTGTTCGTGTTGATCTTTCAGGGGAAGCCTGATAAAAGAAATACAATCGTAAGACAATGACTCAGAGAGCAAAAGGACTCAGAAGGTGGGATTTTCTAAGCGAATTTCTCTTTACTCAGTTCTCATGAAATATCCTTTTTTCTTTCTCTTAACACCCTGTCTCAATTAAAAAGTCTTTAAGAATGCATGTTGACCATACTTTGGTTGTAGGCAGTCTTACAGAGTAGGCATTATTCCTATTTAAATCCAGATTTATCATCTGCCAAGCAAAGCACACATTCTAAAAAGGTGCATGGTTAAACTGTGATCTCAGTTCACATACTCACCTCCTTCAGTAAAAAGAAAAAGCAAACAGGATAGATCAAACCTGTAAGCTGATCACCACTTCTGTGAGGGGTTCTGCATATTAGTACAGCAGCCTCGGTACAGTCCATCATAGGAGGATGTGCTAATCCTTTCTAATTCCCTTTGCACTTGAAGGGAAAAACCACTTTATCACCTTGTGTTGTTCAATACAATCATAAGAATACCTAACTGAATGATCCACCTAAACAGTCCTGGAAAGCAATATAACATTAAATGAACCTGCTTTGTTTCGTCCTTTAACAATTCAGCAGTGTGTACAAACCCAGTCCTCTGTGCTAAGCAGCCAGCAATTAACATCAACCGGTGGTAACAGATTAAAATAGCAGTAAAATGACTGCAATCAATTGAACATGACCTCAAATATGTCTTCTGATGTTTGCATACAACTGCATCTCTTGACAATTCATTTTTTGCTTTGTGAAAGTAAAGAAATGCCCAACTACCCCAGGAAATCCATTAGGTAATATACAAGCCCTAACCAAAACTGTTGCAGCTATCACAAAATTTGGGAGACTCAGCAACAGACAGATAAGGTGACAAATAGGAAGGTCAAGGAAGACTGTGAATTGATGTGAACCGAACATTTCAAAATACATTGTCTGAGGAAGGTGTGGGCAAATTAAACAGTAACTAAACTCATTCCCTGCATTACCATTAACAGAATGATGCTTGCTGCAGGTGTCATGAGCTTCAAAAGATAATTCACGGCAAGATAGCACAGTTATCTTGTGAATTTTCATAGCATATGGCGCCATATGTCTGCCATTTCTTTTTAACTAACATGAAGAAAACGGGAGCCTTCATTTTTCTGCAGGGATTTTGTATTTTCAACCAAACCAAAACAGCTGTCACGGCCTGAAAGGTGCTTAACAAATGAATCATATTCCACAAAAATAAAACTTAAAGAAAGCCCCAACTTCTCATGCTGCACTGTTGAACACCTAGCGTTGCGATACACTGTGTTTCCAGACAAAAGAACGCATTGGCTAAGATGCTGAAACAAGATGATGGCTGCTCTGAAGTGAGCACAAAGTAGAAATAACACTTTGACAGGGCACGCTCAGCAATTTAGAGAGCAGTTTGACTGGCCAAATGGAAGTTACGGAGTGCACAAACAAAGTGGCAGTAGAGCTGTGGTGCAGATGGGAGAACAGAGCGCAGCAAGAGAAAGTCAGGTAACCAGCGCGTGGGCTGTCAGCTCATGCACCTCAGATGGTCAACATCATCCACAAATGCTAGGGCGGACAGGCAGTTGTCCAGAAAACACTCTCAAAGGAAGGCTGAGGTAAACCCTCTGCATCTGCTCTCTTAGCTTTATCAAGCTGTTAAAGGGACATGAGCAAATTACTATTTATGAGATGTGAGTGTTGGGTTTTTTTCCCCTCTCTTATTTCATGACAATTTGCAGGATTCTTCTGAATCCCAGACCACTACTGCTCTAACTTTGAAGGGTAAATATAAGAAAACATTTTAGAGAATAAAGCATTACAATAAGTTCAAATAATAAAACCAAACCACAAACCCCAAAGGCACTGTACCTCTAGCAGAAGATCTACCAGTGGAGTCTGTTTGCTGGCTGGTGTAAGGCATAAGTTATCAATTATCAGTACACGCATGAAGTCAAACACAAACTTCTTGGCAGGATGGTTGGTTAGGTATGTCTTGGTGCCAACGTTGCAGTACTCTGACTGGCTCCTGTTCATGCCAGAATCAGCTGCAAAGGCTTTAAACTCTTCAGCTGGGGAACCCACTTCATCATCAAGGTCAGTGACCTGTGAAAAACAGTATGTTAAAACCCTAGAGATCAACAAATTAAAAACTGTCTATTCACTACTCTATTCTTTACTTGTCTTTCTAAGGCTTTTCAGTTCACGTTTTGCTTAAGAAGCCTTTTCACAAGATTATTATATTATTATATATCGGTTCCCTTATACACAACAGGAGAAACATCCAAATCCTACTTTAGTAATCCTAAAGCAAACAGGAATCAGTGAAGACTGGCATGAGTATGTGAGCATGAGTATGTGAGCTAGAGATCACATTTCATATTCACTTAGCAACAAGAAGTACTCAGGCAATTTCCAGACACTTGCCAAAAATAAATTTTCTCATTGCAAAAAATAGAAAAGTTTTGAAAAAATTAACTAAAGCAGTTAAAAAAAAAAATCAAGACAGAAACCAACAAAAAAAAGGCTATCAAGCTTACATGACAGAAAACAAAAAAGAAACTTAGCTTTTTCTTTTTTAAATATTATACCTTCATCAGAGCACAGTTACAGCTAAGTCAGTTTCCTAAAAATATTTTTTAAAAAAAAGTGTCTCTACAGCTTTTCTGTTTCCGACGAACAAAAACCTTTGAGGGGCTCCCTCTTAACTGCAAGAAAAGCGTGAACAGTAACGAAAGCTCTCAAATCCAAAATATTGTCTGTTTTACCTAACACCCTCCTCTGCAGGCAAGTGGAGACAACATGATTTCCCTCAACAGGCTTATTGCAACACCAGCTTGCATGCGAAGTAACCAAACCTTCTGAACTTTTGGTCTGCTTCAGTAGGAGAGTTTCCCCCAAAAAACGAAGAGAAGCCTGAAAGTGTAGTCCTTCTGCCTTTAATGGCAATCTCAGAAGGGCTGAAACACCAGTCAGGGATTTTCTCACAAGGTTGAATCCGGGCTACAGCATTTTGCTGCAGAAACCTGGTTGGTTCACAAGGGATTGATTAGTTTTACACACTTGGGCAGAGGGAAATGCCAGAGGAGCCAACTGATTTGGAGTCAAGAGAGCCCTCAAACAGTAAAGAACTCGAGTTGTCAGGCAGCCACACAAAGTTTCACAAGGGACCTAGTAGTTAAAAGTAAAACCTGCTCAGAGACACAAGGTTCCTCTAAAAACTCAATGCCAAATCAGCATTACCATTTTGTAAGTGGCACTTTGTTTTTTCTATTGAGACAGCTCCTAGCACCTACTTCAAGTACAAGTTAAACTAAATTGCAAAGTAAACTATTTTCATGACAGACTCACTTGCACGCACATTTAAATAAATCAATCTTGCACTTCCGTCGACAACAAAAAGATAGCATGTCACCACAAAGTACTGCCTGAAGTATTTTATCATACCCTCCCTAGTTCTAGCATTTGCCAACCTGTAGCCTAACTATCCTTCCATGTTCTCAGCAGAATTACTTTTAGAGGTTGGCTAACAATAACTGTTTGTTTCCATTCCATTCATATTCTAGAAACAGTATCACTTGTAAGTGATGCTTAGCTCAAAGAAGACTTCAGGCAGCAATGCAAGCAAAATTGAATTCACAGCCTCTTCTGGCTTCAAGTCAGCAGTTCCAGGTAACACAAGAATATTGTTTTGTGATTAAATCACAAAAGAAGAAGTTGGAAGTGGGAGGAAAAAAGAAGTTTTGGATTTTATCACATCCTCCCGAGAAGAGGGCTGACAGCATAGGCTGTCGCAGTCTCTTTCGCTCCTATAAATCTGAGCTAACATTGTTCATATGAGTGAAAAAAATGACTCGCCAGAAAACAAATAAATCATGTTCATTCCCCCTAAAACAAAATTTTGGATGTAACTGTGCTGCAAGTGCCCTTCAGCTGAATATGCAGTTCTCTCAAAGTCCAAGTACAAAATATCCAACCCAGCCTTTACAACAACTTCTTTCAGCAGGGTTAAGTAGACCTTTATATTTGTACGACTCTTACTTGCTAAATCATCAAAAGTAACATTCAAGGGAAAACCAAAACAGGTAAGTAGTTGGATTTTGTACCATCTCCGAGTAGGGTCGTATGTTGAAAGGGAACACTGTTGCCGCCAGCGCACACAGGAACTCTGGACTCATCCACAAGGAAAGGAGGTCTGGCACATTGTGATACAAATACCGAAAGAACTGCATCAAGGTGACTGGGTATTCTCGAAGCCAAGAGCCTTCTTCCTCTGACTGCCAAGGCTGGGTGGAAAAACAAACAGCACATTAGCACAGAATGCTCATTTCAGAGAGGAGCTGCAGGAAGAGGAGCAGTTGGGTCAAATATACAAACACATTGTCAACATGCAAAGGAACACGACTGTTACACCTGATCAAAGATGGGGACAAGTGTGATCAGCCACATAGACAAGCACTTGTTCAAGCAGAGCAGAACTAAGTGTGGCCAAGCACATGACCGAGTGTGAAAAACACATCCAAACCACGTCAAACCTGTTGGGAGCACTTGTCGAAACACATGACCAAACACTGTCTAGAACTGAAGACATGGTGTCTGAACATGTGACCTCATGTCTGATCAGACAAGTGACAGAAAAGGCGTTTGAGCACATCACCAACACGTGACGAACCTGACCCAATGTGCCAGAACAAATGTCTCAGCATGTCATCACACAATGAACACCTGACCAAACGTGACCACGCACATGGCTAATCTTGTCATATAAACCCCATGTCCTAACCATGTGCCTGCAACAGGTGACAACAGAACACATGATAAGAGAACATGTGTCCAAGCCACCACAAACGTGATTGGATACACAGCAGCACGTTGCCATATCATAAATCCTTAAGGAACACATGTGAGAACAGGGTATGTCCCTCTAAAACAGGCTGAAACAAGTTGCCAGTCCATTATGAAATGTTACCAGACACATGGCTGAACATGTGATAAACTCACAGCTGTAACACCCAGCAGCCTAACAGATGACAGAAACCTAGGCCTGAGCACGTGCTTGGGCATGGCACTAACAGGAGAGTGACCATGTCTACCACATGACTGGCAGTATGACAAAGCACATGTCCTAACATGTCATAATTCAAAACGTGTTGGTAAACATGACCTGACTCATGTCAACCCAAAACGCGATGGCACATCTGAATATACACCTGATGACACAGCATAAGACAACAAGGCAAGAGACAGCACACACCTCTCAGCAGGTCACAAATGCGTTCAAACAGGTGAGGACCGAACGCATGACAGAACATGTCACCAGCAAGAGACAGAACACTTGACAACAGGAGCGTGTACTGCAGTAGGTCATGAACATGTAACCAGTACACATGTCCGTAAGACATGTTAACACGGGAGAGATGCAAGCAATGCTTCCCAGAGCATATTGCAAACACATGCCAACCAAACAGGCAACAACCGAACAGGTGCTGCTTTACAAACATTTAACGAGATTATTTCCAGCAGATAACACACTCTGGCTCTAAAGAAATACAAAATTTTCCCACTGGAGACCAACTTTCACTACTCTTGATATCAGATTCAAAGATGAGAAGATGACACATTTTTCTGTCAGTAAATTCATTTCCTTCAGCATGTGGCTATTAATAGTCAGGGGACTTCTCTGCATGTGGAAGGTTCATGCACAAGATCTGCAACTCACATAGCTCTGAGCAGATGGGATACAGTCTCAAACATTCCCCCACGATGTTAATCAGGAAAGAAATTCAATGTTCTCTGCCAAAGGCTTTCCTGTTTGGTTTTAATTGCAGCAAAACACAAAGCCCAGCCTTTTTGTGAAAGAGCAGCGTTAATTTTGTGGCCGCTAATATTTCTACAGATACTGAAAACCAAAGCAAGATAAAATAACACACTGACGATGGTTTTCACCCAATTATTGTGAACTTAACTCACAGCTGGGTTTGTTGTGACACTAACAAAATCTCAAGTGGCTTTTGATCATGTGGCAAATTTGAAAATTCTGTATATTTGAATATGAGCAAAATGTTTTATGCTTACAGAATTCAGCATGCTCCTCAGCATTCCCAACAACAAGAAGGCAGCTTCTGTGCAAACACTGTGTATTGAAGAGGTAACGGTGCCACAGGAGGCAGGAACTCCAAATATGAACGTCCAAATAGAGTCTAGATCAAACTGTAGGAGGTGAAAGAGAAGAAAGAAGACATGAAATAATCTTTTTCCTGTGCAATTTGATACTGCTTTTTATTATACCTACAACAGGTTCATTTGGCAACATCCAAACCATGAACTGTTCTATGTCCTCCAAACTTTATCCTCGAAAGTTTGATTCAAAGGTCATGTGTCATTGAAGAAAATTCTTTCAAATCAAGGGCTAATCACCTCAGCTCTCACCTTCTCAAAGTATTTAAGTATGTACAAGTGCTGCACAATCACCTTAGTTTCCTTCACTCACATCTAGCAGTAAAACCCACATAGCATTCAACAGAAAAAAAATGAACAAAACAAAGAAACCAAGTTGCATTTCCAGCAAGTCCAAAAAATTAAATCCAGTAAAAAAAAAAAAAAAAAAGAACAAGTGTAGCATTAGGAGTGCTACTGCTAAATATTTTAAGCAGTTGAATTTCGTTTCAGTTTAAGAGTGCTGTACTACAAAGCTGTAAGCAGGAGGTGAGCGTCATGCCTCTGCTTCACAGTAGCACAGTGCTGAATTTGCTGTCAAGATTTCCTCTTGAGAAAACAGGCAGGAAGAATACTTTCTGGTCTGAAATTTTTACATTCCATTTCCCACTGATAAATAAAGATGTTAGCACTCCCACCGTGTCTATCTGGAGCGTGGCTTTTCTCCATAAAACACTATACTAAGGCTTCCTAGGACTCCATTGTAGATCACAAAATATCTACTCATTTACATACAATCAAAACAAGCCCAAACCCAACCTGTTCATAATAAGAACAATAACAGTAACAACTGAGATGTTTCCTTACAAAACTAGGGTGATTTTCTGAAGTAAAAGCTATTTTGTTTTGTCTGCAACTTCATGAACTCTCTTTAACGCAGCAACTCCCTACTCTTTAAAAAAAAAAAAAAAAAAAAGTAAACCAATCAACCAAAAAACCCCAAAGAAAGCAAGCAAAAAATTATGCCCCCTTCAATGTCCACACCATGCCAGCTCGAACCAGGGGTCTGCTTCTCATTTGATCTCAAACCAGACCAAAAAGATACCAGTGACAGGTATGCTGTAACAGGCTGGCTTCCACGTATTCCCACGACACCCTGTCCTCCCACCCCAAAGAGCTCAGCACTGCACACACATCGTGATTGTGAGTCAGCTGCAGAGAAGGAGGAGGCCTATTTAATCCATGATTTTCTTACATGACAGACAGAATCACATTTACACCCTACTAGATAATCCCTACCTGGCAACCCTGCTTACATCGGCTGCTGCTGACAGGTGCACTGACCTGCAGGTTTTCGGGCAGTTCAGTGACCGGCTGCTGCAGAAAGAGGGCCATGAGAAGGAAATAGAGTGCAGGCACGTTCGTGTGCTTCGGGAGAAGGGACTGCAGAATGGGAAAGCCTGGGAAGTGACAAGCGTCCCGGTTAATCTCCCGGATTGTCGATCTGCCACCAGCACTCCTGCCAACGTTGAAACCTAGGATGAACAAAATAAAGAAAGCAGACAGTGTTACCAGGGAAGTGCCCATAAAGCTCGCTCCAACTCAAGTGGTGAATTCAAGAGGGTACCTCCTCAGAAATTAACATTAAAAAATGAATGCATGCAGTCAGACTATCACACACATATTACCCACTTCTGCTTCAGATGTCTAATATTTTTAATCAATTTAAAAAAAAGAGGAAATTACTGTCCTCCAGTACCACATAGATGATGCTGCTCCATACAGACTGTCTAATGCTACTGCATACAGATCCCTTTTCTGACTGTGACCACAATTTCAGACTTTTAAATCACTCAAGCTTCTGAAAAATAGGTATTTTGCTGGCTGAGAGATATATCACCTTAATCTCACGCAGATTTGTATTACTAAGCAGCAACCCCACGGCCTGTTTAAGGGGCATCTGGTTTCAGCTATTTTGTTACCCATGTATTAGCTGGCATGAAGCGCTAAATGCTCTTATTTTAAGTGCTGCCAGAGGCACAAAGTGCACCTTTTGTGACCTTGCTTCTACCTAGGTCAGGGGTGACAAACTGCTGCTCCTGCAGCGTAACGCACGTCTAACGCCGCACACATGCCCAGCACTGGCAGGAGTGTAGGGGTAAGGAGCTCAGTGCTGATGCCAGGTAGGAACAAGGTGCTGGGACAGATAAAACAAGGTGGAGGGCTGGATTTGGCCCTTGGGCTGCAAGTTTGACACCCCTGACCTAGGTATTTAATTTTTAAAAAATGACACTGGCACGGCAGAAGCGCTTACGTTCTAATGAGGAAGGAGGCAGGAAGACAGTTCAGTCTCTGCATCACCATGGACCACGAGCCACTCCTCTGACACTGCCAGAGATCAGGCTGGTTTTCTAAGATTCCAATACAGATACTCTTTTCCCAGGACACAGGTTTTTGAACAGAAAACATCTAACAGGACTCGGACCAATGAAACCTTTGCTACAGAGCTGCAGGAATTTAGTCAGTGATCTTGAACAAAAATGTCTCATATTTGGTTTCATGAGAAATCTTTGAGCCAACATGTTGTAATTTATTAAAAAACACGGGGTATGAAAATTAGATAATCTGCCACTATCATTTGCTGAGACACAAGTTTAAAAATATCTGTTTAGTCACAGTTTAGCTTGGATTAAATTAAAGTGATACTATAAGAAGAAAAATAGGAAAACTTGACAAATGCTCTCCAGATCTGATTGTAAATCAAAATTTGACTTAGATTTTGTGACTAAAGAAAATTTGCATATTATTGGGCATTTAAAGTGGAGAATGAATAAACAACAGTCAATTTCCTAAAATATTAACGGTTTTCAAATTTTAAGGTACTCGCATGCAAGGCACATGCATGTGCAAAAACTGTTTCTTAAATAAAATACAGGACCTTATTCAGAATCACCCCAACAACAGATAATACAGTACATTAACAACAAGTGCTTTCATATGTAATACGGCTTCAGAAAAACTGTTTTCCTTAACCTTTCTAGTTCATTAATAACACAAAGTGCCATCCTGTTCTCCTAGATGAATATCCTCAGGCATAGATCATGGGAAACCACTGTAAATGGACAGACTTAAGACAGTTTTATTTATGCAAAAAAATAACAAGATAGCATAAGCTATTTTGACAGATTTCAAAGAGACAAAGAAGCAAACAGATTTTATATTTTCATTTCAAGAAAACCCTCTTCCTGAAGTAAGATCACTTCAACATTTCCCAATTATTTCTCTCCAACAGACCAATTCAGAAAAACCTTTACTGCAGAAACAGATTCTATAGTGCTGCAAAACAGAGAGGTGCCTCCTGGTACAGTCATTCTAGAAACATCAACTAGCTGAAAGTACTATTAATACCACTACCCTGATCTAAAGCTTACTCAAGCTCATGAAAGACTCATATTTAGCGTAAATGGGTTTGCGCCAGGGTCTGAATGGGCATTTATCTGTAAAGCACTATCTTATTTTGACGAAAAGAAACCCAGGTCCATGGGAAATCATCACTGTAGTTGTCTACACATAATTGACAACAGTTATTTCACACCCTTGGAAATGCACTCCAGACAGCTTACAGACACCAAAAATGGGTCCTGGAGCTCTACAGCCTTATGCACTGGATTCTAGATCATATAGGGTAACGAAAAGGTCTGGTAATCTGGATAAAGAAGGCTTTAAGAACCTGCAAGGAAAGACTTTAATACAAGAAGGAGTGCAAGCGTGCAGAAGAATGCAGGAGAGGGAAAAAAGGCTGAGATGATATTGTGAACACCGTAGTTCCCAAGATAGCAAAAATCCAAACTGGTAAGCCTAATTGGCACAGATCTCACTGGAGAAAGCAGCTCAGAGAGAATACTGCACAATGCTCTAACTAATAAAAGTAAACAAATGAGTATATGTTACCGACTCTTTATTAGCTACGTACATAAGGGGCTTTGCTATGCATCTAGCTCAGAGGCACCAGCTCACAGGACATACTTAACCTCACCATGATCGCAATAGAACAAACTGAACAGCTACCCAGGCTTCATGCAGACGATGAGGTTATACTGAACTACAATGAAATCTGCACAATGTCAACCGAACAGCAGTTTTGTAAAACTGCTCTCTTATAACTAGGAAATCTCTTGGTTGTAAGAAAAAAGTACAGAGGTACTGCAGCACAGACAACAGCAACACAGAGGATGCATCTGAGTATATATTCGTTATAACCCCTGCCTCGACACAGACGCGCACACACGCCCATGCAATCCGTCACTTACGAGGGCCAAGAGATGCCATACCTAGCACAGTGCCAATCTTATTGGTCAAGACAGAATCTGTCTGATCGAGCCAGCCTCCGCCACTGAGACCCTCCTTGAATTTGATAAGGATGGACTGATTGCTCAACAGGACCACAAGAATTCGCATGGCTGCTGTGACCGTGGTGGAATGTAGATGTTCTTCCATAAACATCATAATCCAGTCAAAACCAAGGGTCTTGACCAGTTCTTCACAAGCCCTAATTAAAGAGGAAGAAAAAAAAAAAAGAAATCACATTTTACAGCATTTATTTTCCTACTGGATAGCAAAAGCCACTGTCCTTCACTACAGGGCAAACTTTAAAATCAGTGAAAATTCAGACCTATCAAAGAGTTAACAGAATTCTTAGCTAAGTTTGCTACACAACATGAAATGTTTCTTACCAAATCTTGTTAAAGGGAGTGTTTACGGTGTATTAGTTTAAAAGAAAGGGAAGATTATATACAGCTCTTGGCACTACTGCATTGCATGAGATTTCTACAGTTGCTGCTTTAAGATAACGGATGCGGGATGCTGAATTGGAAAGGGTGTCCGCAAATTGTATTTCCCAAATATTTTTTGTTGAGAAAAAGTTTTCATGTGCCTTTTTAATAAACTGGTATTAAAAAATGAAGGTTGGTTTGGTTTTTTTTGGTGGGTTTTTTTTTTGTCGAGGTTTAACTTAACAGCATTTCAAAGTCTCTTCTCCAATTCACCATATAACTAAGTGCCTCATTAAACTGTATCATGTTCTCTCAACATTTTAAGGAACTAAGGGGTATTTCTAGGGTCAATGATCCTAATGATAGCCCCTACTGAAGCCATTTGATCTTCATCAAGTGAGAAGTCTACTATCCCACTTCTCTAAAATCACAAATTTTCTCTTTTGACAGATTTTATTTTCTGTACAGCCATTCATGAAGTTATGGGAAAATTGCAACACTAAGTACACGAGGAGAGCAGAGGATTAAACTGGCTCTCCAGATAATGAAACTTAAAAAAATCAAAGTACCCAGACAGCCACACTTGTTCCCACTGCATCCTACTCACTTGTGAGTCTCTGTCCCTCAGAATTTTAAAATTAAAGTTTTACAAATGCTATTTTTCTTCAATGAAGTAACAATAAGAAGCAAGCAAACTGCCCCCAGTTCCACTACATGTTTTCCTCTCCTGCTGATATTTACTTCTATTGTTCCTAACTTGAAGCATGTTTCTACTAATGTTGTCAACTACAGTCTTAAATGGTTTTTTTTGAAGATATGAAACAAAACCCAGTTAATGCAGTAGCTGAAAGGCACATGTTAGTATTCTCATTCTTGCTACCACAACTGATAGCATAAAACTCAATAATAATGCATTCCATTTCTGTTAGCACACCCAAAGTGACATCTGCATAAATCATTCAATAGTTCAATACAATTATGCAGTTCAACTAGTGGATGGAATGGGGGCTGGATAGTTCTCCCCTCTAAAATAAACAGTTACATCCTTTCTCTAGATCATGTTGTTTTGTACTTACTGCAAGTTAACAGTTGTCTTTTCTTTAGACGTATAGAGAAGTTTCAGAAGAATATCTAAAAGCCTGTTCCGCAGTAGAATAAGATTAGCTGAAACCAGTCCTCCAAAATCATCCTCTGTTCCTAAAAATCCAGTACAAAAAAAAAGTAGGCTTTTGGAACTCAGACATTTCAAAGGCTATTCATAAATTCTGTACATAAGCAAACACAACCCAATTGCACTGAGGTCAGGATGAAGCTGTGCTAAAGTGCAGGCAGCCTGCTCTACGCTGCTGACAAATGCTCGGTGCCCCATTATCGTCACCACATAGATGCCTGTTGCTTTGAAGAATGTGTAAAAAGGCAATCACAGCTTCTCAGACAATAACATAAGCTGAGGTGGTCCAAATTACCTAAGCCAGTCAACTCCTGGCAGGTAGAAACATAAAAATAATCAAACACACCATCATGCCCCCAACCCCATAACATGGTAGTTGGATAAACATTTTTCATAAGGCAATCAGGAGACAACCCCAAGAAAAAAACCTGATACTTCCCAACTCCCTCCAAATCTAAGAAATGTGGAGAAAAATTAGTTTCCTTTTCCTTCAACAGATGCTCAAACTCATCATCAGTTGAAAAACACACTTACTGCAAAACAAGCCAAAACATGCAGCTCAGGACTAGGTTTCACAATTATTTTCTGAATCCCTCTTATTGTACCTCGTGCTGTCAGAGGAGGACTACATTTTTACATTATTTGAAACACAAACAATGCAACTCGAGGCGATGTGTAAAAATGAAGATGGATAAATGGTTATTTTCTGGGCCAAGGTTTTGTGTACAAGTCATAGACAAAAACACAAAGCATCTTCTTATGGCAGAAATACAACAAGACTGATGAAGGCCAGTAACCTAAAAATCTCATGTCCTCAAAAAGTTTCTCTCGCCATTCCTGCCAAAGCCTAAATTTCTCCCCAGGGTTCTTCAGTCCCCCAGGCAAGCAAAAAGCTGCTCGGGCTGTGGTCAGCCTGGGAAAAAAAACATGGTTGGCCTGCAGTGAGAACACCAATCCAGATCTCTCTACAATACCCACTCCTCCTTTCACACTAAAAAGCTCAGATTTAACAATCTTTGAGACTGCAATAAAGCAAAAGCATTCAGAAGGAACAGGAGACACACAGGGGGTAATGCTGAATGTGCATCCTGCTTAAAACTTGTTCTTTGGGAAACCAGACTAATAAAGGTAACTGTAAAGTAGAAACACTTCTAGCTCACTTATCCCTGTTCATCCGTACATTCCCAGGAGATGCAGAATCATAGTATCTTCTAGTTATTTGGGTTACATCCACTGTGGGGCTAAATTGTCTCTGTTCAGAGAGACTGACAGAAAATGCAATTGCATAAGCCTTTTTTCTTTAGGAAAACAAAGGTAAAAATGGTCTCGAAAAAATTCAATAGAAGCACTCTTCAAGGACAGTAAAGAAACTTTATTTTTTTGTCTAAAAAATTAGGCTGTCTTAGTTAATTCTTTCACTTCTTCCACATCTGGAGGGCAGATGCACCTAGTAAACTAGTTTCGTCTTCTCTCTCTCCCCACCAAGAAGCAGAGATTCACAGCTCATTTGAAGGAGCTTTGCACACAATACTGAAAACTGAAGTACAACAACTAATCAGCAGCCAGGTGATAAGAAAATTACAATATTGCTAATGACACTATTTCTACGTTTTAAGTATCTAAGCACAGAAGAGATCGAAGTATTTATCTCCTATTCCTTCTAAGCCATGGCATCACTTACCACTGTCAAGCTTTTCTTCATGATTTATTTCCATGACCACAAACTTCTCACAGACTGCAAACGTAGGTAAAGTGGAAGAGATGAACTGTCCAAACCTTGATGCGTACAGAAAAAAACCCACCATTCATGAACATGACAGATACACTCTCATCTCTCAATAATTCACCTCAAATATAAAGCCATAATAGTGAGAGGGTGACACCCACAACCATCTAATTTCTCACATCTGAAGACTGAGGAAAACTGTTTCCATCTAGAGTCGCCACTCAAGTTGCCATCAAGTAATTAATGGATCTTTGCAGACAAGGCTACAGGTAAGGGTCCCTGAAAATGCTACGATTCAAGAAAAGAAACTGGGAGATACTACGAAGACCTAGAAAAAGGAACACCGCAAGTTAAAGAAAGGAGCACAAAATATTAATCTCAAACCATTGCAGCTGAAAAAGTATTATGTCAAAAATGGCGATTGCTTGACTCCAGTCTAACATTTAGGCCTACAGCCTGTGGTGATGTAATGCAAGGTCATGGTTTCCTCAGCTAAGACAATGATATGCTACTAAGAGAAAGGGGACATGGCAAGCCTGGATACACGGACAGATGGAGCGAGAGGCTGGAGAGCAGCCCTGCAGAGAGGGACCTGGGGGTTCTGGTCGGCAGCAAGCTGAACACGAGCCAACAGTGCCCTGGCAGCCAAGAGGGCAACCGTGTCCTGGGGTGCATCAAGCATGGCATTGTCAGCCGGGCGAGGGAAGGGATTGTCCCACTTTGCTCTGCACTGGTGCGGCCCCACCTCGAGCACTGGGTGCAGTGTTGGGGACCACAGTATAAAAAGGACATCAAACTACTGGAGAGTGTTCAGAGGAGGCCACAAAGCTGGGGAAAGGTCTGGAGGGGAAGCCTTACAAGGAGTGGCTGAAGTCACTTGGTCTGTTCAGCCTGGAGGAAACTGAGGGAAGACCTCATCACAGTTTACTTCTTCCTCACAAGGGGAGGAGCAGCAAGTGCTGATCTCTCTGGTGATCAACGATAAGACTTGAGGGAATGGCAGGAAGATGTGCCAGGGGAGGGTTAGGATGGATATTAGGGAAAGGTTCTTCACTCAGAGGGTGGTGGAGCACTGGAACAGCTCCCCAGGGAAGCAGTCACGGCACCAAGGTTGGCAATTTTCAAGAAACATTTGGACAACGCCCTCACACACACTGTGTGAATGTTGGGATTGTCCTAGGCAGGGGATAGGAGTTGGACTCAATGATTGCTGTGGATCCCTTCCAACCCAGGACCATCTATGATTCTATAACTCTATGAAAGAAAGGAGATGCAATATATTCCTCTTTCCTCTGGAACTAACCTGAAATGGTCCCTAGCTAGTGTACCTTTTCCCAAGTTATACAGTATTTTTCATTTTTATCCTTATGAAGGAGAACAAGAAATAACTACAGTGTGTTCTGTAACCATTTAAGCATAAAATCAACAGGTTCATACTTGATTCTTTAAAACAAAGACAGGTAAGATGTTCGGGTTCAAACTTCTGGACATCTTTAATTGTTCTTAAAGTGAGAAGATGGAAACGCGGCCATTTGTATGCAAAAGAACACCTAACTCTGCAATATTTCATCCATTTCCATTGTAATAAAATGGGAGATAAGAAAAATTAAGTTTTCAAGGATCTGAATTCATTTGAAAGCATTTTAAGTACTCCTGTACTTATGAATTGCCATTCTTTATGTAACTTTCATCAGTCATAATTAATAGTATTATATCTGACAGCCTTAAATATCTATCTACATAATGATGATAAAGCAAAAAGCTTGAATTAAAACCTTTCATGTGGGAAAGTAATCAAACCTGCATTTTAGCCAGAAGTAACATTACAAGGTATTTAAATAAAGTGCTCGGTGTTTCATGTGAACAAGGGAGCTGCAATACAGCACCGATGCTTTTTGCCTGCAAAACATTAAGTCAGTTTAATCAGTCAGAGCTGTTCAGATGCAAGCTGAATTTAATATGCAAATTAAGGCATTAACAAAATTATTGCCTATGTGTAGCTCAGTTACTTCGCTAGAGAAAGAAATCCAGTACACAAGGATTTCACATTACTTACTCCACAGCAGTATTACCAGTATGTATATTTGACCAAGATCATCAACATCATAAAACCGCAAAAGCCAGCATTATTATAGGTGTGGGCTACCTGAGCAAGTCATAGCTGCTAGGGAAGCCTTGAAGCAGAAAGCTCAGCACGTTACTAATCGCAGCAATAGTAGGCTGGGACAAAGACATATCTCGAAGGGTCAGGAGCAGTCTTGGGATGAGTTGAAACTCCCTCATTAACTTAGCATTCTTTGCTGCTTCACTGGAAGAGGAAAGAAAGGAGGTGGTAATTTAAAATCGGACCATCCTTTACATTTTACACATTACTAGGCTGGCATTGGCTTATACCTGGATTCTGTGAGAAGTTCTATGAAGTGCTCAAATAATGACAGATGAAGCTCATAAGGTGCATGAAGCCAGACCTGAAATACAAAATAAGCAATTATGTTTTGTACACAAATACAACTTAAGATTAAAAGCTGAGATGAGTATATCAAAGGCTTTGAAAGGCTTGAAAATATTAAAACTGTTCATCTACATGACTATTCACCTGGTAATTGTGCTCAAAAGCTCATTGTTAGGTTCTTCAACTTTAAATAAGTACTATATATACTAGCGGAGACTGAAGAAAGACACATCGGTACCAAACAAATTGTCTAACAGTGTATCATGCTGAAATCTCTTCAAGAGTTCTAGACAAAAAAGTTACACACTATCTGGAATTTCTCTTAAACAGACGGTGCAATGACTCCAAGGAGTTACTGGGGCTTACAAGGCTGATGCAAAACACTGTGTAAAGTTTATTTGGCTTAAGGGAAGATTCCCATGTGCTATGTTGAAAATTCCTCTCCTACTGTCATTTTCAGTATATTTTTCGTGCCTTGACAGAGGTACTGTCATAGGACACACAAGTTAAAAGAAACTGCTGCAGAACAGAAGACTATAGAACATATCTTCTAGAATAACAAGTAGAAACATCTGCAGCACCCATTCATTCTTTCTATAGTTCTTCGGGTCATTTCAGCTAGAAAAGTTACTGGTAATCTTGCTGCTCAGCTGCTTTATCGTACTATATATGAAACAGTAAGTTCTCAGAATAACCACCTACTTTGCTGTTGTTCAATGTTTAAGGTATGCTATCAGCACCTGACTTAACTATCCAGTATCACCACCACTTTCCTGTGCAGCTTTACGTACTTCGAAATCACAGAGTAGATCCTGGAAGGCAGCGGAATTTGGAATGATGGAAGTCTCATGCCCACTATCAACAGTCCCCACCAAGGAAAACGTTAGATGGAGTATGTGGCTGTTCAGAAGGGATCGCTTCTTCTTTAGTAGCATTGCCAGCAACTTGAACAAGTAAACAGAAAAGGAATTAGCAACCTAAGAAACCACAGCAACATTGTCCAAGCACAAAGCAGCGCAGACGTTGAGAAGCCCCTTAAATTACGTCTGAACTTTAAGACTCTGAATGAAAAAGTTTGAAAGTGGCATTATGGTTGATTAGAAAAGGAGCGCATCCAGGACAGCCTCCAGCTCATCAAACATCTGGTCGAGGCTGCAGATGGTATCTAGGCCCTGAGGATTAGGTGCACACAAACATACCTCGGCTCTGTGACAGTCAGTCACAGTTTAAGACAGCACATGATACATTCTCAGATAGTTATATTCCTGGACAGCAACCGTGGATGCGCCACTTTAAATAGAGCACCCCTAGAGTACTGTATGCACAAGTGAGAGCTATTCTGGCACGGAAAAACAGAAGCCACGACAACATAAATGTGAATAAGTCTGACTTCCTTTTCTCTTGTTACCCTTTGTTGCTGTAGGCATGACTGCAGATATCGTTCTTTCAGTCCTCATTTCTGCTCTAACTTCTTACAATCTGGGTTAGGAAAGAGTAAGCTGCCAGATGTACTACTGTTATTTCTCGTCTTCTGATGTAAACTTGTCAGACTGTCAACACACTGACCTGTGCAGCTTCATCATCCTCCTTGAAACATTGCTAAAGAAAAACAGACTTCTGGGGATCTCTCTCAAATCATGCTATTTACTGAGGTCAATACAAGCGGAATGTAACGTTGTATGTGATGATCTGTTGACTGCTTGTGGTGCAAGGAGGACACTGTCTAGATCTGACTGGTCAAAGTACGCCAATGTCTGCAACAGGCTACATGGAATAACATGTTCCAATGTAACTATCCTAGCCACTAGCGTTACAAGGTTTGTAAACATGCTGCCCAAACCACAGCACAAGCTGTTTCTGTAAAGCAGTCTTCATGAAAAACATAAAATGCCTTGGTCACGTGAAGATCTTTTCAAGTCGATCAATCAATCCTGCATAACTGACTGCACTTTCCCCCTCCCCAATGGAGAATTAAGAAGTCTTCCGTTTGAAAACAAACGGCATCCTTAACTATAAAGTCTGTGCAATCTCCTCAAAATGTTGATTCTAGGAGTCCACTTGTCTTGTTTTCTTCATGCATTACTGCTCTCCTCTGTTGCTGGCAGATTACAGAGAAGAATCATCTAAGTGCCATCGTTGTTCCTTGCTATTAAGGAAGGGTCAGTTTCAGCAAAGCAGTTAAACATGCTAGCAAAACTTTCCACCCTCTCCTTTCAGAGCCTCTCTTAAATAACTCGCCTACGCTAATTAGCCAAGGGCTCAGTAAACTTAAAGAGTAGAAACTCAGGTTGCCACAGGACAACAAGGAATTTCCACGGGAACTGCTAAGACAGACAGTGAAATTCAATCAACCTGATCTGTTTTAAGACAGTTCTTACATACCTGATAACCTCTGATTCTTTCCATTTCTTTGCTGGCTAATGGATTGCTCTTTACCACACAGACCAAGGCCTTCACAGCTGCATACAACCCTTCTACATCTGATGCCATAGCTACAAGTCCCAAAATAGCAGCAGCTCCACCAATGTACTGTAGTGTAGTGGCAACAGGCTTGGGGATAAATGTTCTTACTCCTGAGCACAGGCAAGGAAAATAAATTAAAATCAAATAATATCTAATTTGTGTAGGAAATCATGGCGAATACATGCAAGTTATCTGTATTCCAGAATTGCTTGAATTCTGAAAGGAATATCAATAGAAGCACTATGACACCTCAGAAAAAGAGGTGAAGGAAATACTGCACTGGAAAATATTTTATGAACTAAAGTAATTAGGTGTATTTTCATAATGATGACTCATAAATTGAAACAAGCATTCCATGTTAGCAAAAAAAGATAACAGTATGACCATAAAATATTAAAATGTTAAATAAATTTAACAAGGTAGCAATAACATTCAACAATTAATTGCTTTATCTTCTACCCTTAAGTTCTTATTGACAAATACTTAATCATCTTTAAACACAATGATTCTCAATTACTCAACTCACCCAAATATCCTATCAAAGCTGCCCCAATGGAGCGCGCTGGTCCATTCAAATGCCCCGCCGAATTATGTAGCAGCTTCACAGGTGTAGCATTTTCGTGAGAAGAAATTGCCAGCTGAACAAAACAAGAAAAGAGCAAGGGCTAAGCAAAAGAGGGCCTTTTTATGTAAGCTTACATATAACATGTATTTTCCTCCTGTGATAAAGACTGAGTAACACAACAGAAAAAACAGAACTATGGTAGAATCAATAAGACATTCTCTAAAGTAAAGAGAAATCTCCAGTCTCTAAAGTTTGAGGAAGATGAATCTAACTTTAAATTAATTCCACTTGATCATAGAATGGTTTGGGTTGAAAAGGACCTTTAAAGATCATCTACTCCAATCAACCTCCTACGGTTAGGGACATCTGCTAAATCTGGTTGCTCAAAGTGCCATTGAACCTGATCTCAAATGCTTATAGGGACGAGGCGTTCAACAGCTTCTCTAGGCAACCTTTTCTAGCGTCTCACCACTCTCATCGTAAAAAGTTCTGTCCTTATGCCTGATCTAAATTCACCTTTTTTCAGTTTAAAACCCTTTCCCTGTCGCTACACACCCTGGTAAAAGGTTTTTATGAGCTCCTTGTATATTTTGAAAGGCTGCAACAAGGTCTTCTTGGAGCTTTCTCTTCTTCAGGGTAAGAAACCCCAACTCTCTCTGCCTTTTCTTCATAGACTGGCCTTTGTAAAATTAATTCATTGACTTTTAACGTACTTTGAAGAAAAACATAAACCAATATTCTGGTTTCCAAATCTGAATCACATTCAGAGGACTAAGCTATCAGCTTTATTCATCTGTAACAGTAGAAATATTGTTCAATTATATAATCTTAATCTTTTCAACAGGATTACAACTGTTATCTATATTAAAAAGCCAAAATGCCTCCACAAAGTGCTAGGATACGTAGCTACTAGTAATCTCCATTTAAACAAACACGCAAGTGATCATGGGCAGCTCTTCTGATAAGTTCCTGGCTGCATTGAGAAAATTGCCTTGAAAGAAGTTAAAAGAAAGGAACAAATGAGTAGTACACATCAGCCAACTCATTTCCCAACGTACCTGTTTGGCAATAGCTTTACTATCCAACTTGTTGTAAACTTTCCTTATTTTTGCCACTGTAAATGAAGAAACTGACAGTGCATAGAGACCAAAAGAGACCTTCTCTTCTGGTACCAAAGATACTGGAGATGGGTTGATTCCTTCAGACTTTGAATCTTTGCCTTAAAGACAAAAATAAAAGTTTTTTTCGGTAATAACACTGCTTATCTTTTTAGCTTTAAGAGTAAAATCTTAAGTAAATTATATTACAGAATAGATATAGAAGAAAGGTTTCACAAATAGCTGAGATTTGATATTGATTTTGCATATTTGCTTGCTGCACCAAAGAACAGCTTGATAGCATACAAGTTGTGGAATAGATCTGCAATTTAAGATAAAAGGGCAATGCATGGCAAACATTTCCTTTCAAGAAGGTAAACAATATTAACCCATAACAGAAATTGGCAGCCCGTAGCTTGGCCAAGCAATAGAACATGTCGTGCTCCCTCATGTGAATTTTTGGAAGGCAACACTACTTCTGCACTCAATCTCCATAGAGCCTGAGGATTGTTCTCTTCTCTTCCCATCTGAAGAAAAACAAAGTCATCAAACCCCAGAAAATTATTTAGCATATCTGCATCTTTGCCTGTGACAACAGGCTGTTTACAATGGTTTGCCCGGAAAAATACTTTAGAGGATGGAACAAGAGATGCGAGACTGAATAAAGACCAAAAGCCCCAGGCACTGAAGAGAATATATAACCACATCATTAATATGTTGTATCCACTGCTCTGAAAGCGGATGCTTTGGGAGTGACTGCAAATACTTTGAGTGACAGCTGTCTACGATGCTTAGAGGAAATGCTCAAAGTGCAGCACCTGCAAGCTCAACACAGAGATTCACTTCTGCATCTTCATTCCAGGGCAAAAGGTGTCTGCAACTCCAGTGGAACATATTAACGGAAGGCTCCTCACCTAACACTGAAACTAACAAGAAGCTGGATGCCTACATAATTTTTTGAATCAGTGTCAAGTTTCTCTCAAGTTAGACTTTACAGAGTTTCAGGTCTTGGTTTTCCCATAAATCCTCATTGGATCCTCCCCGCAAGTGGATGCCCTGAGAACATTCCTCCATTTCAGTGAGCAGACAAAGGAATTTCCGTCTCCAGAACCTGTAACTTCTCTCTGAGGGGTCTTTTGAAGACTTAAAGAGTATCAGGATTATCCTTTTGTTTAAGGACAGGACAAACTCTCAGAAGATGGTAATCTCGCTCACTGGAAACAGGGATAAAACTTCTGAAAGAAGCACTGCATGGGCAAATGGCAGGTTAGGCACAGTTTCTCTGTAAAGGACAACAGCAGAAGGCTGCAAAAGCTCTGCCCTTTTCCAAGACTCCCACGAGTAATCATTACATGATACACTTCTGGAACAGACCACTCCTGAAATACAATCAATTGAGCAAAGCTTGTGTGGGAGAAGTCACCACCACACTTGGAAACATCAGGTTTGTTAAGGAATGAAGAATTCTTTTAAGGTACTGTGGGCTTTCTAGTGAACACGGAATTATCAGAAGATCAGGAAGGTCTTTTTGTTCTCATAACTGAATGAACAAAATTAAAATTCATGGAATTTGCTCTGCAGAAATGCACATGCACGGAATTCAGTACTTGCACCACAACAGTCAAAACACCTTCCAGAAGACATTATAATTGACTAGCAGACACCTAAATCCACAGTTCCTTGTCAGGTTTCTCTAGTCATCAAAAAAGCAAGACTGCGACAGATGACAAAATTCAATTCTGTGAAGTTTTTCACTTGAAATGGGCAAGGAAAGCTACCTTCTTTTTCATGATACTTTGTTCTTTCCCAGCTCGAAGACCATCTAAATTTGGGATGGGTGTGACCACTCTAGGGAAAGCTTTTGCCATGAAAAGTAAGTTTCTGTGCAATCCTTGTACACATGTTTGTCTTCCTATTACTCTCATCACTCACTGCCTCCTTGAGAAGGTTAACAATTTCTCTGCAGAAGAGCTGGACAGCATTATGGTCCTCAAGGGGAAAGACAAGGTGACTTGACAGATACCCCATTTTTATTTATGTTTCACTGAAAAGTTCTTGAGATAGTGAAGTAAGGCAATGACCATGTTCTGACTTAATACTGATGTCAGTGGGGAGGTACTTTAACTGCACAGGACAGGGAGCTCTACAGAACAGGAGAATCTTACTGGCAACAATTCGTCTTACCAGAACTAATGAAGAATTTGTTGTTGGAATAGTTAATACCAGGGTTACAAGCACATATTTCTAACAAGGTTATTCACATCTCTTTGTGTTACACTCTTCTGAGTTTCAAGGAATGCTTAAAAAATGTAGCAAAACTGCCCATATGTATTTGCAATGAATGCTTAAAGACTATCTGCTCCACCACAGCCCCTTTCAGATTTTTTTAACTGACTTATTTAAGCCCTATAAACAATGACATTTCAAGACAGCTATGTTTAAAGTGCAGAATGCATAGCAGATTTGCAAATAAGTACTATCACTAGAAACTGACAAGTTAAAATGCTTTTCTGATCTCTCTTTCTACAGCTAGATATAATACACAGTACGAATAATGACAGCTTTAAGCATTTCTATCTGGTTTAAAACCAAAGTGAGGAATATAAGCACTTCTGTTATATTGCATTACAAGAACTACTAGAATTATGTTAAAACAGTAATTTGGGTTTCTATCATCCTCTTCAATAGCAGCTACTGATCATCTTCCTATGAATAGCTGACTTTTCCTCTCTGCTATCACACACTCTCCTTTCTCACCCTTTCTACCAACACGCACACAAAAGATTCCACTCACCCAGGCGAAGTTGCCAGCAGCCATTTGGACTGTACTTACACGGTATGTACACTGCTTGAAAGCTTCCGACATAATTTGGTCCCAGCTCATAAATGGTGCTAACACCTGGGGCAGGCAAAACTTCCTCCAGGAAATGCGTAGGGCCCAAACGCCACACTAACGAAGAGAGCTGGCGCTGTGCAGGTGGTGTGCCAATATAGGCATAAACAGTGCTCACCACAGGTGGATTGGCAGAACCAGACCCACTAGGGCTACTATGAATATAGTGAAGCTGTGAGGGAGAAAAACACAGTGAAGTTAGAGACAGCAAGGGTATTGTGAAAAGAAAGTAAACAGATCAGAAATTTGGGAAAGCCATCTGCAAACCAGGGATGTACAAAATGATTGTTACGTAATGTATGGTATTCTGATACCATACAGCAAAAGTCAGTGAAGAACATGAACTAGGAGTTAACCGCAAAGTGGCATTTTGGTATATAGGCAAAGAAGTTCAGTGGCTTTCAAAAGATCAAGGTGTGAATGGAAACACAGGATGAGAATATGCAAGTTTGGTGCTTAAAAACACTAATGAACAGGGATGTAACCTGCTTCTAAAAACACGGTGGTTTATGATGGTCATTATTTTTTGCAAATGCAACAAGATGATCTCATATCCTTGTGTTCTTTCTCCTCCTCTTTCAGCTGGTGCAAACATGCCTTTGGTAATTACACTGTTTTGAGCTAATGTGCAAACACGATGAACTTAATTTGATAAGATTTTCAGATGACAATAAAACAAATATACAGAAAAGATGTTGGCTTTATATAATGGCAGTAAGAACCTCACAGGTGTTTTCTATCTACCTTGTAAAAGTTCTGTTATCAGCTATTGAACGTAGTCACGTATGGCCAGATACGTGCTCGTGTATTACAGCTATTAGCATAACAAGTAAAGTTACTACAGTTCTCTTTCTAATAAAAAGAAATACATAAAGGCCAACTTTGAAAGTGAAAATACTGTTTTACCTATAGCAGTACAGTAACATTAGCTAATTTGCACCCCACACTGGGTTAGTTTACTCCCTTAAGGTCCATATCTGCAGGTGCCAAATGCTCTTCGGTTATCAGTTACAGGTCAGGAATACTTTGTGCTCAGTGGACGGACCCACAGTGCTCTTCACTTCTCTGTAGCTGCTTTCAGTCTCTCAGTTTCTTCCATTGAACAAAACACTGGCGTTTACAACTAGATGTGTTTCATCTACAAGCAGCTCACAACACAGGACATCTCAGTGGCTATCACCACTAGGCTAGGTCGGAAAAGGAAAAATATGCCTAAATTGGAAAAACTGTTTTACTCTATAACCTTCCTATTATTCAACGTTAGATCTGCTACATGGTCCTGGGATATGACTTACTCATCAACTTTTATCGTCCTTCTAATTAATGTAGTCAGCAGCATAGCCATGCCACACTTGCCTCACATTCAGTATATGTGCACTTCACTTCAGCATTACTACCAGTCATGCCTGAGAAAGTATTCATTATCTTCTTTTCTTGAAAGAACTAGGGCTGGGTCCAAGCTGCGTAGTGAGCAGAGAGCCCTTTTTGCAAGGCTCTTCATTTTGGGTTTGCTTTTTGGTTTTGTTTGGGGTTTTTTTGTGTGTGGTTTTGTTGTTGTTTTATGTATGTTTTTTTAAACTTATATACATGCAGAGAGAGAAATCACTCCAACCAGCAAACCTGAGGATCTGAAGATTTATTTTACCTTAACAGTGTTAACAAGCTGTCCATCCAGGTAGAGCGCCGCTGTGCTGTTCTTTAGCATGCCTTTACTCATGACCAGAACCAGGTGATGCCACTGGCCTTCCACAATGAGGTCACCACAGCGAAAACGGGCACAACAAGGAAGAATTTCATAAAACGATGATTCCTCACTGAAGTCATCGACTAAAGGGGAAAGCAGTAGTTAGTGAGCGCCAGTAGAAACATTATTTGTTTTCAATTTCTTACATGTTAGACTTTACACACACACAAAAATCTACATCTATACTTTAAACCCAAAACTTTAGAAAACACATAGTTAAAACGTCACCAAAATTACAATTAACAAGATATGAATGCAGTCATATCATTAACAAGATATCACTTCAGACTTCGAAATGCAATAACTTAAAAAAATGAAATCAGAATTTTTGAGAAAGTATTCAGGTCAAACTGTCACAAGTTGTCAGGCTGAGCATCATTAGATGCAAATTAACAAACCAATACAGGTCTGGTAGTATCAACAACGGGTTTATCATTCCTCTGCATTAATTCTTCCTACGAAAATTCTCAGGATACTTTCAGACTTCTGACAATTATGTTTTACTTCTCCCGTTCCTCTGAGATTTTAGCTGGGATGACTGGTTTGCTCAAGTTTTACTAACAAAACAGGTCACATGAAGATTTTTTTTTTTTTTTTTTTTTTCTAAAAAAGTTTTTACAGCAGCAGTCAGTAAGAAATAACAGATGTCTCTCCTAACTTACAGGGCTATTTTTCACCTTTCTCATACTGTGGAGAGAAAGATATCCATAATTCCTCAACCTTCTCCTCATACCTTTCCCGACTCCACCCTGGTCTCTTCCATAGGCCCCACTACCCTATTCCAGTGTGTTCTTCTCCAGGGGCTGAAGGGGACTGAGGTCTTCTCTGGTGACTGGAGCACCCCCTCCCCTCACTTCTACTCTCATTTTGGTGTCCTCTGGTCACTTTCTCTCACATTTATTAACTTACTCCTTGCTCCATGCAGCATTTCTCCATCTCTTTCATGTGTCTTCCCAGAGGTGCCACCAAGCCTTGCTGCTGGGCTTAGCTGTGCCCTGCAGGGATTTGTGGTGGACCAAGCCGGACAGAACCAGCCATATCCCAGGCATGGGCAGCCCCAGTTTCTTCCCAGAAGTCCCCTCTTGCCCTCCCAGCACCTGGCCACAGACATCCAGCATGAGCTTGCCACTATCTTGCTTAAACAGCGAGGTCACATACAAAAGACGATAAAAGTAAAAAGATTACTTTTCAAAGAGACCGCCTCAAAATCACGCTATATTAAAAAGCATAAGTGAATTAAAGATGAGGTTGAAAGCCTAAGACGTCTTTCCCTTGATAACAGCTGCAAATACAACGTCTGGCTAGCAAGACATGCATCAACCACAGACTGGGGGTACCCACAACTCAAGCCTCAGCACAGTGGTTTCTCTACTTTCCTTTTTGCAGTTCTAAGGAAATTAATTTTTCTGAAGTGCATCTACTGAAGAGGTAGCTCAGGGCTGAGACCTTTCTGCCCAAGTCAAAACAAAGACTTCACAACGTCTCATCCGTTCCATTTCAGCACTGTAACCACAGCGAGTCGCCCTTGCCTTCCCTTCAGCGTATCTGCAGTGGAGCCTGGGTCGTAAGGGTGTTGACCTGACGTGAGCAGCAGCTGTCAGGCAGTGAGGTGAGCTGCAACCCACTGCTCCACTGACCGCCCTCCCACCAACAGTGAGAGGAGTCAGAGATGGATGCCCACCTTCCAGACACACAGCCAGAGGAACTCACTCAGCCCCTCCGCGGGGGCTGCAAACCACAGGCTCATTCCCAGTTCACCTACCCATACTCTTCCAGTATTCCCCAGGTCTTCCTTCACTAATGGGTGCTGAATTACCTTCTGAATGTGAAAATATACTATAGTTTTTGGCATACATTTTTCGTTTCTCTAAAAGGCATCCTTTGACTTCATATCAGAGGGCATGATCAGTGTGCAGGTGCATTAGCTTCTCCATTGCAAATAGAATGCCCCACACTCTGCTTAAAAGTTGCCCCCCCCCCCCAAAAAAAAAGGATAAGCTCACATTTTCCACCAGGGAACAATTCAACAGAAAACAGGAGCTTTTCAGACCTTCATTCTTTCATACTGAAGGAAAAGAAACCAGTAATCCTCTTACCCCAGCAGCTGCCTGCGCAGGAAGAACACTCGCACAAGCAAAATGATAAAGCAGATTACTTGGAACTAACTTTCAGATACAAAAATACTCTCAAGTTCTTTATCTCAGCCAAACACCTTTGAGCACAATTCTTACTCACAAGAAAGATCCTTAGACCACCCCACTTGTTCTGACAGTAGTCCCTCAGCACTTCCAGCCCGTGCGCTGGTGGGTCTGCTATCTCAGTTCTTACCTGCTCAGCACTTGACAGGACAGCAACTATGACTTAGTGATGAGATGGTGGCACTCCAGTAAAGCAAAGTATCCCATTCAAATAAAAAATAGTCTTTGTAGTCAGAGATCTTCGTATCTTCTCTGACAAAGCCTCTTCATATCCAATCTCTTTTAAAGAGTTAGATAATACAGGCTTACATGCTGAAAATAATACCATCCCTAGCTCCAGTGCAGGCTAAAGCAATTAAAATGAAGGTAAACTTATTTAATTTTCTTCTAAGAAAGAAAACAGCACCAATATCTTGTAATCTAAGAGGTTTAGTTCTTCCCTTATACTATAGGTCTTGAGCTCTCAAGTTTAAGGTTTTGAACATGCATTCAGAGAAACTACTGCAGTTAATGATGCAAGTGCCCGCATATCATGAAAATACAAAATATTCTGCAATAGTCTGCGTTGCTGTTTGGGTTTTGAAAAAAATAATGAGTTGTGTAAATTCTTTATTGGTGCCTGCTACTCCAAAGGCAAGAACAAATGCAGGAAGACATTTTTGATAACCACTTGTAACCCAGCATGGTGGTTTGGTAAAGAGCTAAGCCTGAAATGTAGGAGAAGGCTGCCCTAGTCCCCTCAGCTCCTCCACGGCCACGGTGCATAAACGGCCCGTCAAAACTGGCCATTTTTGGAGGCTCTGACTGAGACAAGGCAGGAGACATGACATGGCTAAGCCTGAAGCCCCCAACCACACCGATAGCTCTCTCTAGCAAATTTACTGGCCTCACCAGCTTCATTTAGACTTTCACTGCACTTCCAGTAATTCCACTTTTGATCACAGATACTGAAAGAAGCTACAAACTCTTTCTGAAAACCGATCGCAGCATTTAAAAATGAAGTGAATGACTGCCTCCAAACTGCCCTCTAGCATTAGGATTATCCAGATTGAAAAAGCCTTCACAACCTGTTAGTCTACTATTTCCAAACTCCAGTAAAGCAAAGGGAGTTGACATTTGCACCTCAAGAGATGTCTAAAATGAACAATACAAGATAAATAAAAGGCAAAACGTTCCAAAAGCAATGATGCAATCTCTCCTTCACATCTATAGCACTTGGGGTTCTGGCAAACTTTTCTCTTTATATGCAGATACCAAATCTTCTTTGGAAATTAAAAAAGCTCTTTAATTTCTACCTAATGTTTACATTTTGCATTTTTCCATTGTAAAGATCTATTAAAAACTGGCGAAGCTGCATCCATCACGCACAATTCTTCTACATATGAGGTTCAAAATAAACTTGCTGTTGCACCCCCGCACTGTCATCAGGATCAGCTGATGACACAACACAACTCTTACCATAATTTTGAAGCAATTCTTCTTTAGTTGAAACAATCAGTGACCGGTCTTTTGCCGAGAGGACAATGGCGAGGCATACATAATGCTGCTCTGAGGAGTTTGCACGCCGTACTACAGTAAGAAGTCTCACAGGATGGTTATTAGGAGGCATACTAAAATGTTCAATACAAAACCAAGTTGAGTAGCTTAAACCAGATGGCGGTGGAAAAAATCTTTCACCTAAAACCAAAAACGAAAGCCCATTATGTATCCGTGATAGCTAGTACTTAGGATACCTACTTGTTCCTGTTCCTTTTTTCCTATCAGCTCAGTGCATACCAGCTGTGCATTCTCAGGCTTTTCCTTCATGGACTTCAATGTTACTTCTTTCATTTCTGACTCAAGTTTGGAGGAAAAACCACATAAAGCTAACTCTAGAGGTTTATCTCACAACAAAGAAAAGCAAGAATTACATATGATTCTCTCCTAAAACTAAAAATCAACTCTGAAACTGTGCTTGTTCAGAACCCAGTTTCAGTTCCCTAAAGAAAGAAAATGGAAATGTATCAGGCCCTCAAAACTTGTTAGTATTACGATGACATGCTTCTGCCATAGGTGTGACTTGCTGAAGAAGCCTTAGTTGAAGATCTCTCCATCACACACACTTGACTCTGTTTAATCTCCAGAGGCGCTCCCACAGAATAGCTCACAGACTTCAGTACTGTCCAACACTAACTCCATCTCGCTGCAGTAAACCTTCTATTTTGTTTTTATACTTAAGTGGCGGTTCAACCAGCCGCCCAGAACACAACATTCCTGCAGGGTGAACAGCCTACAGCAAACAAGCACAAGAGACAGCAAACAATTTAGATGGGATTTCTGTGATGACGTGTGTGCCTACACCTGTAATAAATTCAGTCAACAATTCAGCAGAATAAAGCCCAAGTACAGCATTACAATTCATTCCCTGTTTCCTATGCTCTTCACACTACTACCTCAACTTGATCTTAATGCATCCAGGTTCATTACTCACACACTTCTCTGATTACAATTCAAGCTTCTGCTGAAAGCCTTCAATTTTAAAGCAATCACACATTTGTATTTTGCATTGTTTTCATTGACTGGGGGAAAAAAGCAACAGACACACACACAAACCCACAAGAAGTTCTCAATTACGAGCGTACAACATTCAACACTAACACTCATGGCTAACAAAGAAATGTAAGACAACTAAACATATCAGATACAAAACGCTGCTAACAGCCATTCTCAAGTACTTACCAGTCCCAATTCCACTGACAACCGCACCATCAATAAGTCCTGTGGTAACAGCATTATTTGTAGGTGCGTTATGGGGAGCCAAACTTGGTAAGAACAGGCAGCTATTAAACAGAAGACCAGTTTATGAAAGTCAATATAGCCAGAGTTCAATACAAACAAATATAGCCTTGGAAAATACATCATAAGCACACTATCACTCTTCTTGACTGCACGCACTCATGAAAAGCAGAAATGAATTCTCAAGATTTCTCCTTGTGAGGATGAATTATTGCCAGTGCAGAGAGCTTTGGCAACATGTCTTTGATGCAAAGGTACAGAGACTTATGCCCACATGGCTCCATTGCTCCTCTGTGGGCAGCCATAGCTTGCCGCAGCCTTTGAGTTCTTCTGGATTCTCAAAGAGACTGGATTAGCTAAATATTCAAAAGATCTACAGTGTTCTTATTTTTAATACGTATGCTCTCACAGTAATATTTCACCAAAGTAGCTATGTGGACACAATGAAAACAGATATAAGGAGCACCTCCCTTACGTACTAAAAGATTTGGAGAGCTCAGATGGTGTCAGTGACCAGCCTACTTGAGGTGAAGTGAATCCCCACAGGAGTTCAGCTTCTAGTTTGTACAGATTGTCCTTTTTGGAGGCAAAATGACGGCTCTTCTTGGTGAAGAATCATCATTTTGTCGACATTTGCACGGAAGCAGGCTAGTTTAAGCATAATGTAGATGAGTTGCCTGACTGAGCTCGGAGTTATTTTCTTCTCACAGAAGATATAAAGAGTTAACTTGACCAACCATCTTGAAAGCAACTCCACCTTTCCCATAGCCCCTTTAAGTACTGGAAGGCTGCCATAAGGTCTCCCTGGAGCCTTTTATTCTCTCAGCCTGTCCTTGTACTGGAGGTGCTTCAACCCTCTGATCATCTTCGTGGCCTCCTCTGGACTCACTCTAACAGCTCCACGTCCTTCCTGTGCTGAGGACTCCAGAACTGAATGCAGGACTCCGGGCAAGGTCTCACAAGAGTGGATTAGAGGGGGAAAATCACCTTCCTCACCCTGCTGGTCAGACTTGTTTGATGCAGTTAACTTTCTAGGCTTCCCATGCTTCTCTTTACTAGAGAACCTGTATTCCTTCCCCCCACATTCCAATCACAGGATCCATCACACTATGGTTCGTGATGCAAAATGAGATCATAGCCCTGCAGGCACATCTCGCTAACTCCTCTTACTTATTCCCCATGCTACTGAGTCTGCAAAGAGGCATTTAAGTTGGGTTTTGATGAAGCTGACTTACGGGCTGGAGATGCTTTGTGTTGCTCTTCAGGTGCTCTACTGCTGGCCTGTGTTCTTCCTCCAGGCTCTGGGCATCTATTGCTGGCACTGGCATCAAACTGGTAGGACTGGGATGGACCAAGGTTCCCCTTCCCCCAGCAACTTTAGTTTAAAGCCCCTTTGCCAAGTCTATGACCAAAGATGCTCTTCCCCTTCCCCGAGAGGTGGACTCCATCAGCCCCTCAAAGCAAGTCCCACAGTCTACGTAGCTGAGCCCTTGGCTGCAGCACCAGTCCTGTAGCCATTGGTTGATTTGCCAGACTCTACTGGAGGATACCTATTTCTTATACTATTGCTTTGAGTTTTTACAGCAACTTTTGAATTATTTACTGCTTAGGACAGAACAAAATGAATGTTTTGGGGCTTCCTACTCCATTCTTTTAACTAAAAGGACAAAACATTTTCCTTAAATGGATGCTGAGAATGGTGTCATGTTTCCATCTTCTGAACAATCAAGTTAAATCATATTACATGATTCTCAAAGTGCCTCACTCAGCAGGTGTTTAATTATAGAGAAAAACAGTAAGTGAAGATGATACTTGGTTCTAAAAGCAAAAATGAGTTAAGCATTACATTCCAACTATATCTCTGGTTAAGAATTTTTTTCCAAGTGATCTAGACTCAACATAGCTGCTTTTCTGGTTTACTTCAAATTTGCCCACTTCTGTGTTTCTGAGTTCTTCAGCAATTTTAAGTGGGTTTCAGAGCATTTGGACCATCAAAACATCGTACTTAAATCCTAGCAACTAATGAGCTTCTGCAAGGGTATATTTGCATTCCTTTGTTTTAAAAGGCACGTGAAATCCAGAACTGAGAGGGCACTATCAAACTTTAGATCACATACTGACTTCTACTTTCACACATGGCAAGTAAGCATTTGGTTTCAAGGCATTAATGAATGACAGAGTGGAAATTTATGTGGTTTGAAGTATTCCTTTCTGATCTGCAAACAGTCAATTAAGAATTACAAGTATTTCTTTGAAAGAAGTAAGAAAACATTGCCCTGTGCCCCACGCTATTTGAGAGCACTGTAGGACCTTACCCGAACCCTTCAAGAGATGTGTCAAACTCAATGAATGCTGGCGTAACTGATGATCCATGAAGCCTGATATCATGTGGGGTTGTCATGGAGACCAAACACTTCACTCTCGTCAGGGGTACTGTGCTCCCTTCTACTGGCTTGAGCAGGCTCTTGCTTATCCGATAGTGGCTGTCTTCATGCAAACTGAAGACGCTGTCAGAACCCAGACCTTCCATTGAGGTAACCAAGCTATCTAGAGTAGAAGTCAAGAAACAACACAGCATTGCAAAAGGGAGGCATTTTCAGGCTATTTATTAGGACTTTGAGTATTGCTTCCAATGCAACAGCTGAATCGTCAATCATTGTTGACAAGATGAACCTCTCAGAAGATGATGAGTTGGGAAGTATTGTGCTCATTATAAAAATGTTCAGCTGAGGCAGAGAGACAATCATCTTGCGCAAGGTATTACAGAAAGACTGTGCTAAAGCCAAAAAAAAATGAGCCAAGAGGTCATCCTATTATCTAAAACTAGGAAAGTGTCCTTTTCCCAGAGGCTGTTTCAGCCTCCTGCTGCTCAATTTAACAAGCAGGATAAACAGGTAGGATATTTTTCAGGGGCAGTAACTCTGAGGTAAAATTCTCAGAGCTCTTAACAAGCAGAAAGGCTCATTAAGTTTAGCTTCAGAAATTTAACATAACTTGCAGCACTCATAAGTGAGTTTTGCCTTCCCTTTCCTAGCTTAAGAACTCTTCAGACTCACATTTTTCATAACTGCCATTCTTTACTTTCCCTGTGATAATACTCTATTAAAAATAAATAAATAAAGTGCTGGCCAGAAGATCAGTTGAATCTCTCCTTCTCTCCTCTTTTTAATTGTACTGAACCTGACCACGTTACACAAATTTAGTTCTTTTATTTTGCACATTTATTCAATGATTTAAGGCTTGTAATTCAGTATCATCTAGGATACTTTCTACTTCCTTTTAAATATTTCAAACATTTCAACTGAGGTATTTTTAACTACGTGTTACAACTGACCATACAACGACTGAGCTGACACAAAGAAATAAATACCACATGCTTTGGAGACTTATCCATAATTTGATTGTATACCATTTACTGAGACTCTCCTACACCACTTGAACAGCTTTACAACTCATGGATAATAAACGGACAGACTGCATTTGGAAGAGAGGTTTGGATCAGCTGGAGGAATTCATATGTCACAGATATTCAAGTGCACTTTATCAACTGATTCATTAAATGGCTGGGAAACAGATGTAACTTTCCAGTGTGAAAATCAGAGCTGATGTGTAATTGCTGATAGAACACGAAGCATTGTATTAGATGGATGAACTTCCATGAAAGGATACTACAATACATTTTGAATACCTTCCCACAGTGTTAATTCCAGGGCTAAAACTGAAACTCAGTCATCGTGGTGCCCTTCCCCACCCCTCCCTTTGCTTTACAAAAAAACCAAAGCTGATGTAAGTCTGTCCTCATTCTTGAAAATGTTTGACAAGTTACTATGTCGTCATAATTCAACATATTTAACATGTTTCAACTTTACAATATTATACTAGGAAAATAAACATATTGAAAGTAATGAGTGAAATCATTACAAATATTTACTATGAAAAATTAATGAATAGTTAAAAAGAGTCTGCTGAACTTCAAATAATTAAAGGTAGGTGTTCCAACCTCAAATTCTACCTCTTTAAAAGAGAAACAATAATTAGATTGAGATTCTGCCAGATGAAGTAAATTGTGCTTTCTCATTTTTTTTAATTAATTCTATTTCTTTCTCATTACTAGCGATGCTAACCATGAGCCAGGTTCTTGAGTCTAGCTGAAATAAACGGAATTATGCTCAAGTGTAGGAATTCCAGTTATTGTACCTGACATCTTACTGAACCCATGAGAAACACATGTGATGTGCACACGAAAGTATCAGAGACAAATATTTTTCCTTTTAACTATTAAATAACTATGAAGTCAGGGTCTACAAGACTTAAAAGCAAACCACTACAGTATTTAATAGTTACTGTTGCTACAATAAAAAGTTATAATTACTGCACTGGATATACATTAAAGACAAGTACTACATTCCCTCTGCTCTTAGAACATTTTCCAATTAAATTGTTTTGATGATTTCACATTCATACAAAGCTGAGGCCAAGTCAGGTGTTTATCTACAAACTGTACACAGGTGTGCACCTGGGGGACGTCAGTGAAGCATTCTTTACATATATTTCTAGCACTTCAGCACCTACTTCTCATTTCCGGTTCAAAACTCAGCGAGCTGGGTTTGTGCACTCGGTACTGTTTCAACAGCTTTTTGTCCCAAGCTCCACAATTCAAAGGGTTTCCCAAGCGTAAAAATTCCCTAAGAAAGAGAATAAAAAATTTACAAATCATTTTGTCTATTCTTTGTCTAGAATGGCACCCAATCTAATAACATTTTTAAGAAAAGACAGTAATTACTTGTGACAATGACAAACATAACTTTTAAATAGGAAAATAAACCAATGTATAATTACAAGAAACATATTTGATCCATTTGAAATCATTTAAGTTTCGAGCACATGCTCTCAAGAGTTGGCATTATTTTAACTAATGAAACAATTTTGTTCTCAATTCCCTTCTCTTAATTCCCAAGATTAGGCAGAAGGCTGCTGCATCCTGTGGGAGAACATCAGGATGCTCACTGATGCACATTCAGCAAATTGATCTGAAAAGTGAGTAAGTGACCTCAAGCTTTGTTTCATCTGTGTCCTTTTTTTGCTGAGGGATTGTTTCACATCTAGATCTACAAATAACTATAGGATTTGTGTCTAGAGCTACCTAGGCGATCGCAATCTACGCTTAGGGAAGCTGATGTCCCTGCAATGTGACTACCAGCAAGTGTGCTCCTCGCAGAGCCCTTTCTGATACAGCTACCTGCCACTGAAGTGAATGGAGCAGCTGTCCTTCCTGTGGGTCAGCCAGTCGACAATCCATGGCAGAGAACACAATTGAGTTCTTCTTTCCAGCTGAGATCACAGAATCAACAGGATGGTTGGAATTGGAAGGGACCTTCAAAGATCATCTAGTCCAACCCGTCTGCTGTGCGCCAGGACACCTTCCACTATACTGAGTTGCTCAAAGCATCATAAAACCTGACCCTTGAACACTTCCAATGATGGGGCATCCACAGCTTCTCTCACCACCTTCACTATAAAAAATGTCTTCCTTATGTCCAGTCTGAATCCATCCTCTTTCAGTTTAAAACCATTGCCCCTGCTTGTGTCACTAATAGCCCTGGTAAAAAGTGTCTCCCTGCCATTCTGCCTCCTTTTTATACTGAAAGGTGACAAGAAGGTGTCCCCAGAATTGAGCTACCAATCCAAACCATCATGCAACCACATGTGTACTGAACAAATGGTTAAAAATATGCTCATAAACTTTTCAAGGTTGCTCTTCCAGTACTAGCATAGATGTACAAACCTACTTGCATTAATATGCTCCAAAAGATCAACTTTTTAAAGGTGTGCATGCCCAAATTTTTCCAGACACCTCTTGTATTGCATTCCTACATTTGCTTCACATAAACTAAAGTGCTAAATAAAACTGCTGGCCTGAAGCTTTTCCAGACTGAAGTATTTAATATTGCACAGAGAAGGTAAGGAATCCATCCTTATGTCTCCTCTCTCTGAGGACCTAGCCAGGAATGGAATTTTTTATATCCTCTCCAGATTTGCAGGAAGAAAGCAAGCACTCACCTTCAGCACAATATGAAAAAACACCAAACGGATTTCCCTATTCCACATTCCTCCCTCCTCCTGCCCTCCAATTCCTATGATCTCCACAGTTACACGCTGACTGACAGAAGACAGTCTATTTGATGAGAAATAAAATGGGATCCCATGTGATCACCAGCACACAAGCTCACTCATGCTCTCTACTAATCTAAGCCATTCGCTGGCAGTCAGCACCAGCCCAGGGCGCAGGGCTCATCCCAACTGGACTTGAAGGCTATCATTCTGACCTCAACACCATCGGCTGCAGCGCCTGGGAGGCCAGCCTTTCAAACATCCTTTGGAGTGGCGGATGCAGTGAGTGGTCCTCATCAGCCAGAGCAGCGCTGCATCTTTGTAGAAGTCGTGCATGGAGCCCGGCTTCACACATGACTTGCTGGTTTCTCTCTGTGTGCACCAGAGATTGCAGGATATTGGCCACTGCCAGCTGGAGATCCAGTGCATGCTGAAAAAAAGAGCACACAACTTCAGAAGAAGCAAACTGAGAAGGCAAATAAAAGAAAGTTGTTATACATAATAATGAAAAGGAAACTACCATTAGCAATGAATACACAAAACATCCTATACTTAAATATACGTGCGTGTGTGTGTTGGGGTGTGAGCACATGTGTGTGAAGAGACACTTTGATCTCCTTCTGGAAAAGGATAAGTTACAAGAAGGAGTACCACAACCATCATAAAGAAAATCAACCCAGGTAGGGATGGTTAAACTGGCCTCTCCTTTTCACCAGCAGAAGTGAGTCAGTTTAGATGTTCTATGTGCTTAGAGCAGGGGTGTCAAACTCGCAGCCCACAGGTCAAATCCCCCCCCTCCACCTTGTTATAACCCTCCCAGCATCTTGTTTCTACCCAGCGTCAGCACTGAGCCCCTATGCTCCTGCCAGCACTGGCCATGTGTGCAGTGTGTGACGCGCATTACGCTGCAGGAGCAGGAGAAGAGCGGGAGCTGTGAGTTGGACACTCCTGGCTTAGGGTGTACTAAAAAGTTTTATTTTTGTGACTGCTAAGCTATTGCTAGTAATTTAACACAGAATCATAGAAACATTTAGATTCGAAAAGACCATTAACATCATCAAGTTCAACTGTAAAACTAACATAGCCAAGTCGACCACTAAGCTGTGTCGCTAAGCATCACATCTGCACATCTATTAAACACCTCCAGGGATGGGGATTCAACCACTTTCCTGGGCAGCTGCTTCAATGCTTGACAGCCCTTTCCTGAAGAAATTTTTCCTAATATCCAATCTAAACCTCCCCTGCCACAACTTGAGGCTGTTTTCTCTTGTCCTGCCACTTATTACTTGGGAGAACAGACCAACACTTGCCTCTCTATAACTTCCTTTCAGGTAGCTGTAGGGAGCAATAAGGCTTCCTCTCAGCTTCCTCTTCTGCAGCCCCTCCCCAGCCTCGTTGTCCTTCTCTGGACATGCTCCAGCCCCTCAATGTCCTTCTTGGAGTGAGGCGCCCAAAACTGAACCCAGCGCTGAGCACAGGGGCACAATCTCCTCCCTGCTCCTGCTGCCCACGCTGGGTCTGACACAGGCCAAGGTGCCACTGGCCCTCTTGGCCACCTGGGACACTGCTGGCTCATGTTCAGCCACTGCCAACCAACACCCCCAGGTCCTTCTCTGCCAGGCAGCTCTCCATCCACTCCTCTCCAAACCTGTGACACTGCACGGGGTTGTTGTGTCTCAAACGAAGGACTCTGCCCTTGGCCTTGTTGAACCTCATCCTGTTGGTCTCAGCCCATTGATCCAGCCTGTCCAAATTCCTCTGCATAGTCTCCCTTCCTTCAAGCAGATCCACACTTGCACCCAGCTTGGTGTCATCTGCAAACTTGCTGAGGGTGCACTTGATGTCTTCATCGAGATTGTTGATAAAGATGTTGAACAGGACTGGACTCAGCACTGAACTGCTTGTGACCGGTTTCCAACTGGATTTAAATCCATTTACCACAACTCTTTCGTCATCCACAGCCTTTCCCTTGTCCACTAAGAGGGTTGCATCATCATAAAAGGAGAACAGGTGATTCAGGCAGGACCTGCCTTTCCTAAACCTGTGTTGACCTGGCCGGATCACCTGGTTATCTTGTACATGCATGTGATGGCACTCAAGAGGATCTGTTCCATAACCCTCCCCAGCACTAAGGGTAGACTGACAGGCCCATAGTTCCCCAGATCCTCTTTCTGGCCCTTCTTATAGACAGGCATCACATCTGCTGGTGTCCAGTCAAGTGGGATCGCCCTGCTTAGCCAGGCCTGCTGCTAAATGGTAATAAGTGCCTCGGTGAGCACTTCCACCAGCTCCCTCAGTACCCATGGGTGGATCCCATCCTGCCTCATAGACGTGCATGTGTCTAAATCGTGTAGCAGTTCACTACCCATTTCCCCTTGGATTATGGGGGCTTCATCCTGCTCCCCATCATTGTAATAATCTCTACAAAATTTACGATATATGCAAAGTAACTGCCAAATCAATGCTCTGCAGACAGAAAGTCACCATACTCATCACTGGTGGAGGACAAGAAAGAGGAATCAAATCTAGTAATTCTTGCAAGGTTTCAGAATTATTTTTTAAAAATTAACAGTGTTCTTAAGGGAAGAAATCTCAAATGAAAAGCACTTAAGCAACTTCAAAAAATGTCCAGTAGATCTTTTGCATACAAGTAGAAGGTTTTGCATACAGTAGAAGGTTTGGGTTGGGAATTGTACAAAGCAGAGAAGACTATTTTGGAACTAGAACACAGTCCAAGTCTTTCAAACAGCACGTAGTACACCAAACTATAATGTCCAATCCTGGGTCCTCCCTGTACCACGTGTTAATACGTTATACTTAGGGAAACCATGAATTAATCACAGTGCTTGTAAACTTATCTGATGGCCACTTCAAACATTTCTTTAAATTTACAATGTTACCAGAAGTTTCAAAGAGACAAACAAAACAAAGCCTATGAAAGGAAACCTTTTCTATCACACCTCTATGACAATTCAGCTCAATTAGTCCAAAAAAAATGCTAGTTTCTCAGCAAAAAGAAAGCAGACATTATCGGTTTTCCCATTTCCCATAGCCATCCTTTTCCCCAGTCACTCTCAAAGTTTAAGACAGCAGAATTTTTTTCCCTACCTCTGGGTGTGTAGCTGATCCAACAGAGGCCAGAAGATCCAGCATTGCAAGCATAGCACCAGGATGGATAATGACTGCATCAGAGCTTTGCACGGATGTGGGTCCTGTTTGGAGTTTCACATCAGCTATGTTTTTCTGAGGGCAAACAGGAGGTGTTGAAACAGAATGATATGCGTGCCTGTAGGACAGAAAACATCCCATGGTTACAACACCTGTCTATGAGCTCTGCATTTTTCAAACAGCTGTAAAGTTGAACTGGCCTATAGATGTTACTCCTCCCTCCTTTCTCTTCCCTCAGGTGAACAAACCAAGTGCTTTCCTCTTCTGAAACCTGCTGGATGTGTTTCCCCCAAAACAACTTGGAAGGATTTCAATTTCTCGACTATGCTTGAACTCAGAAGCCTTTTCCCCAGGTACTACGTACTTTGAAGAACTTAAAGGTCACCTTTATTGCCTCCCTCCTTTAGTTGCAGTACACTAACAGCAGCATGCAAGCTACCACCACTCCTGTTCTGGGGGATGAATTCAGCTCCGAATACCTTTCTCCCCATTTGCTTTTCATTAGCGGCTGATTACAAAACCTGCCATCACAAAACTCTTTGCAATCTCTAATTAGCAACAGGCACAGAAAGCTGGTTTCTGTCCACACACATGCCAGCAGTCTGTATGCTCTCAGTATTTCCATGATTGCTACAGCAATAAAGTTTTACATTAAGCTGCTTTAGACTGATCCAGGGAAAAGAGGCTTTGATACACCGACTTAGAATCATCCTTTTGTGCTTGAGAGCCATTAAGTGTGTTTCTCATTGAAACTCTCGCAGGTATCGGCTTGGTGCCATCCGTCTTACAGCACAACTTTCAACACACAAACAGCACAAGCAGTTTACTGAACATATGCTTTCAAGATGGTATTTTAGAAGCAAAAGATGGCACTTTTTAAAAGACAGGTTTTTGAAGAAAGATTAAATTACAGATGCTTTACCCATTCAGCTAATACATACAGCAAACATGAAATAGTATGGCAATTTTATTGTAACCAACCACTAGGAAAAAAAAATGTATCCAAATCAGTTTTTCTAGTGTTTTCAAAAACTCTCAATTAGTTTCCTAAACGTCTCTAGCAGAGTCACCAACTGAAACATCTGGCATGTAGAGAATGGCTTCATTATCTCTTGTAAAATTAAATGGAATTAAGAACAGCAGAACAACTGGTAATACTAGCACAGAGAGATGATAACCCTTTTCTCTGTCTCAATGTAAAGATTGCAGCACAGGGAATTGTTTCTCGTGCATCCTAATAGCAGCACTGCTTTTCATTTGAAGAAAACTGCTACCTCTTTCTAATGTCACGTTGAGCATCTCAGTGCAAGTTTTCCAGGATACAGTTTAAAAGCTTAAAAGCCATTTCTATTTAAGAATGCTCTTCTGCCTAGTGAAATTCCACTTCTGGAGACAAACCTGAGAATCAAGATTTCTTTCACTTTTAAGCACAAATTGCACTTCTAAGCATCGTGATCTCACCATCCCATTCACCTCATCAGGTAAACTGTGAGATTATAACACCGTCGTACAGGGAGAGCCTAACATAAACCCGAGCCATAGCTCAGTATGATTCATGAGCAACCACGTGATCCTGGCCTCAAATGGCCTGGACTTTAACATTACATACAACAAACTGAAACACGGATACAGTTAAGACTAGGCAATTAATTTTTAAATTATATTAGCCTAATCTAACAAAAAAATAAAACTGAAAAAAATGTTCAAACTTAAATGATATAATTAAACACAACTCTTGATAAGAAGTAGAACACCATTTTCACCTGGAAAGTTAGTAAGATTTATTGTAGATAAACCCTCTGCATATCAGACCCCAAGAGTAATCACCATCCAAACTTTGACTTTAGAATACTTCTAGTCATTGTTTTTACAAAGCTACATCCTATTCTCTAGTTCGCCCTGCCAGGCTCAAAGCAACCACTCAACAGAACAAAACAAAAAGAAAGAAAGAAAGAAAAAAAAAAAAGTCCTGTCAAGGTAAGCTTTTTCTACCAAAACTTACAGCAATTGAACAACTGGCAAAGGTGAAAGCTGTAGTTCTTGATTCATATTAGACAGGAGAGGTGGAAGAACAATGAATTCCAGGTAACAGGGAGCACAGCTATCCCAATGCACGTGCTGGAAGAGTCCTAACAACTCTGTTTATGTAAAGATAACCCTCGGAGGGCACCACTCCTCAGGGAAATACAGCTTTGAGAAGAGGCACACATGTCAGAGAGAATATTAGCCTATCTATGTAACCAAAACCTTTCTAGGCTGTTAAAAACAGAACGCTACTATTTCTGTTTATAAGAATCATTTGTGTGCACAGTGTCTGCTTGCTCTTTTAGCGAAATAACTCAGGGCTCTCCATCACTTGTCCCACGAGTCAAAAGGCAGAGAACCAGGGAAACAAAGCAAAGGAGACAGGAACCAATAAGTGAAGAGCAAACACTTCTCTCAGAAGAGTCAACTTTGACAGAATCTGACTGTATCTGACATTTAAAAAGAGAAGAAAACAAAATCAAATAGTGCTGGACTACAAAACCCAAGCTGCTTACTTTTGAAAGAAGGAAGATCCCAGCTACTAGCCCTGGATTCACTAGGAATGACAAACAAGACATGAACAGCCGTGAGAAAGCCGACAGCTGCTCAAACAGACTTTTTGAAAAGCCTGGCCCTGTCTCTTTTATTTACTTGACAACACGCTTTTACAGAAAGGATCTGAAAAGTCACCCAGGGCAGTGGTATCATTCTTTCTGTTCACTCTTGCTCTAAGTCTTACACAAATTGCTACCATCCACAGGCTTTTTTCATTTGTGAAGGTCTGTGCCAAGCGCAGTCCCTTACCAGAGCAGGTATACATGTTGATATACCGCTGCTTACCTGACTTGACCAAAGTACCCCACAAGGGACACTGACTTTTTAAACTATCCAATCCTTAATTTGCCTCATACCATAGTTTTCCAAATAGTGCATGCACTTTCAGTACTATAAAAAACAAAGGAAGACTAACATACACATTCATACAAACATGTATTTGTACACATCTGGCACTCTCTTATTCATTACACCCTGGCATCAGCTCCTGCTTGGCAGGTAGTGCACGTGTTCTTCTGCAAGCTTTTCCATACCTGTGTGTTTGAGTAATTCAGTGAACCTGAGCAGCTGTGCCAGTTATGCCCAAGAGAACAGCAAATCGTAGGAAAGCAAAGGGCAATCCATAATGCTAGAGATTAATATCGGGCACAAAGCTGTAAAAACCCTCCCCAGGGAACGCTGGTTTTTTTTCAGCTTTCTTTAGAATAAATGAGAGGGAAAAGAGTTTGGCAGCTAAGGTTTTTCTCTGGGAATCACAACTGCTACGTTTGTTCTAAATGCCTCAGTGTTAGAAAAGAAAGGAAATGGCAGTCTAAGAGGTTCTGTATTATTGGGAAAGTGGCCTTGTCCAAGCCAATCCCTGCGGAATACCTAGGTATGGCGTCGGGAACACCATACAGCAAACCAGAAAAAGGCTTCTCTTTACTAACCTGCTCAAGTAGAAACATTTCTTTTCAAACTAATTTCCAAAAGCAGCTTTGGTTGCTTTCCTTTGCAGAACATTTTGCATTCCAAACATGAAACTAGATGGCATATTACAAGTCATGACCTTTTCCCATACATGGCACCTGCACCTCTAATAACGGACTGTCTTTCAAATGTCTTTTTAGCCTTCCAAAGCATATTTCCACCTAACCTGCATCTTTGGACAACAAATGGCTGCTCCCTTCCCTAAGGGCTCCAGGAGAAATCTCCTTTTCATCATTTGCACGGGCCTGTAAGTCACGCTGTTGGTGAACCAGTAAGCCTCTTTTTAAAAGAAAAAATAATCTCCCAGACACTAAGACGCATAAGAAAAGACAGCAGCTTGGGAGGGGATGTGGATGCTAGGATTTCTGAATTGTGCCATCTGTACTTTCTTTCCAAACCTTCTAATTTAGTATGCATCTACATTATTTAGCAGTCAAGTACTGACAGGTTCTTTTTCTCTACTTTTTATTCTGTGCAATTACTAACAAAAATAAGCTCTTTAACTCCCTACTGAAAGTACCTTTCCTTGAAAAGTTAGCAAAGAAAAAAGAAATCCTGCTGTATTAACTGATCCACTAGCACAGTCTGAACTTCTTTGAACTGCTCCCGAGGGTGTCTTTTATACCTCCCTGACATAATTTCTTATACTAGGTGTTGTTTGTTTTTGAACCATGAACTTAAAGTGTTTCAGGAGTCTGGATGCATATCTTATCTCATCCGCTAGCATCACTATCTAGGATTCACTACAAAACATACCTTTACATTTATCTATCCAATACACAAGCAAAAATGCACATCTCAGAAAACAGCAACTTGAGAGGAAAAAAAAACCCAAATTAAGAAACACAACAGCGAGAGAGAAATAAGAAGCAAGATCAATTTCTCTTTGAATAGTCGGTACCTTTTCCTGGACAAAGCTGGCGTACCCCAGGGAGAGGGGAGAGAAGTCTCATTTGTCAGGCAAGGAGGGATCTGTTCTGCACGACTACAGACAAAACAGACAGGGGTAGGACAGAGAGGTTAGAGAAGAAATGAGAGACTGTAAGCTTGTTAGTTTTACAGAAGCACCAATAAAATCATTACTAGGATCCATTCTTCAGAAACAACATGGGTAACAAAGGACATTACTGAACAACACACATCAGGTAAACAGGTGGACATGCAAAGTGTGTGTTTTTTTAATGGCATGACTGCAGTGCTCGTTCTTTGCTCCACAGAGGTTTGCTGATCCGACCACACCCGCAAAAGAGAATGCTTTTCAATGTTATGCAACAGAAACGGAAAGCAAAATCTAAAGCCTCAGTGAGCTAAGTATAACCAAGACAGGCAAGAAATGAAATCAATGTAAACATGACAAAGACTGATGATCAGAAAAACTAAGAAAAAAGGAAGAATGCAGTCACTGAAGACGACAGCAGAAAAAAAAGGAACTTGATGGAGGTAGCTTATGGAACAACACCCTGGAAATTACTTACTCCATTAATTCCTCATAATTCCTGCTAGTCAGTGTTAGAACTTCTACAGCACGTGCAACACATTCTTAATACACATTTTCATCCTCTTACCTTAATCCTTTATCAATACTTTAAAATGACAACAAGTAAATTGATTTCTGTATTTGGCTTTTGTTTGGGGGTGGTGGTTGTTATTTGGTTTGGGTTTTGGGGGTGGGGTTTGGCTTTGGGATTTTTTGCAGCTTTATTAATATTTCATCATACTCGGCCACACCTTCAACACGTGGAAAAATCACACCTTGTGTTTGTTTGCCCGTCTTATTAAAACAGGTTCACATGCATCAAACAGCTGGGGTGCAGGAGCTCCAAGGTGCCAGATATAAAGTTTAGGTGTGTGTTTTACTTTTTTGTACCTTAAATGATGGGCAAGAACTACTTTAAGACAAGCCAATCTTCAATACATCCTTTAGTAAGTTTTGCTGTCATTTTGAATCATTAGACACATATTACCGTTCATTTCAAATCCCAAGTATAATTCAAATTCCAGTCATTTAACTCTGGGAACACCTCCCAGTTAAATTTAAGAACCAATAATTTACAGACTAACTAGAACTTTAAAGAACATGTCATTTCATCTAAAACAAGATGACTACTCTAGATGTGTTTAGTCTGGAGAAAAGGAGGCTCAAGGAAGACTGCAGCACTACCTCGACTACCTGAAAAGCGGTTGTAGTGAGGTGGGTGTTGGCCTCCCAAATAATAACTGATAGGTCAAGAGGAAATGATCTCAAGTTTTGCCAGGGAAGGTTCAGATTGGATATTAGGAAAAATTTCTTTACCAAAAGAGTTGTCAAGCACTGGAAGAGGCTGCCCAGGAAAGTGCCTGAGTCCCCACCTCTGGAAGTATTTCTAAGACATGTAGATGTGATGCTTAGGGACATGGTTTAGTGGTGGACTTGTCAGTGTTAGGTTAAGGGTTGGACTTGATGATATTAAAGTTTTTTTCCAACCTAAATGATTCTGTGATTCTAAATTTGTCACAATACTATCTAATTACCTACTTTAAAGTCCCATATCAAAGGAAACTTAAGTTGTGACATTCAACAACCAATTTCTCATTTGACTTAATAAAAGCATAAAAACGTAATAGGTCTGTATGATAAAGCAACCAGTCTGCCTATCAAGCAATAGGTTCAACACAAATATAACCATAAAGTGACATCTCTATCTTAATTGCTGCCATGACAAAAACTTTCAGTATCAGAGAGAACATTGCATACTCCAGAGAACATCAGATGGTCATATGTTGACAGCAGAGTGAAGGAACAAAGAAATAAATTTAGATGAAAATACAGAAACTTGCAAGGAACATATTTGAAGAAAACTATCCTGGTTAACAGTGAGGTGGGGGGCAGGTAGGGCAGGAAGAGGGGAAAAAAAAAGGTAAAGTTCATACCTGTCAAAAGAATCTGTTGCTACCTTGTAGAGGTAAATAAAAAGTTTGCTGCAGTGTCTTAGCGTAGGTGACACAGAATCCAGGGATATTAGGTCATCCTCCAAAAGTCTTTGAAATAGCTGTGTATTTGAAGGGAAGACATTCAAGGGGCTTATTTTTCTCAAGTCTGAGAAGCAGCCAAGTAATCGAACAGCATCTGCCAGTTTTTCATACTGGATCTCTGTTTTGAAGAAATGAGAGTTGGCTGGCTCATAGCGCATTGCTGCAGTCAATGTGCAGAAAACAGTGTGGAGTAGTTCAAATACTTGGTTCTGGTTTACTTTCTCCCAGCCATTCTTAGGCGGTGAGCACAAAGACCTTTCCATAGCAACGAGTAAAGATGTGACATACACAAATCCACCAACTTTTCTGAAAACAGTTCTTGTGCGGTGACTTTCTCTCAGAACTGAGAGCAGGGCCTATGGACAAAACAAACAATAGAAACAAAGAAAGAAAAAAGGCAACAGCATTACAAACAGCTTGAAAAAAAGGTTTTTGTTTGATACACTAGCAAAATCTTCATTTGTCAGAATTGGGGAATGCCTATAGTCTACAAAGATCAACTTTGTACTGCAAGAATCTCCATCCTCAAGAGCCTCCAAATGTAAAACGAAAGATTGGGAGAAAAAGTAAAGCACTGACCCTAATTTAGAAATAAGAAACTAAGGAAATAAACTTGCCAAAAGAGAAGACTTGATCAAGCCTAGAACAGAAACCCAAATCCCCAGGTATTTCCCTTAATGACAAGGCAGCGAACTATTGGAAAGGAATCCACTCTGCCATCACACTTCACAAACAATTCTGAATAAGAGTGGGCAAACCACTGCCTGTAGCAATGAGAAATATAAACTTTGCAGCATCTTAACACAGTCTTCCAGAAATCTTACAATGCATAAGCACCTGCAAGCTACACAGACACAACAGCACTCAAAGACAGCAGCAGCAGCAGGGAATTAGCCCAAAAATCCCACTTAGTTTAAGCCTTCCTTTATAATGCAACCCATAAACCTCTGAATTGAGTGAAACTTAATTTTAAGCATTGCTGTTCAAAAATAAGCCTGAGAGAAAGAAAAATGGACAAACTCTTACTTCCTAAACAAATACAAACTCACAGTATAAACAGTGCAAACTACATGAATCAGGTACTACCAAATAATATTGATTTATCTCTGAAATCAGGGGGTGGAGAAGTCCATCCATCCAAGCGAAAACAAAGAAAAAACCAGTTGCCACAGGGAGTTTGACCCACATGTGCATATGGAATATAGAAGAAAGTTTCTCCATACGAAGCATCGTGCTTATTCTTTTTTAAACACCTAGAAAACGGGCAGTAAAACAGTGAGACTGCCTTTCCTTTGAAACAGGATCTCATTTTGTCCCAAACCTGGATAAATGGTGAGACGTATCACTGCACCGTTCCAGGTTCCTAGTTCCACAACCAAAATTTCAGAAAACAGCATGGATGGAAAACACTGAGAGATAAACTAGATGAGTGAGTGTTCTTTCCCGTAAGACTCATTTACTCATTACTACTGCCTCACCCTTTCTACCCTAAAATAATAGTATTATGTCAATTTACAAAAATAACATTAGCTATTCTGAGAAGAAATTGTGGGTCTAGATTAGCAGCCGAAAACCTAATGCGATAGAAAACAAGTAAGAGTCTTCTCTGTTCCTCCTCCAGTCACAGCCTTACTTTCCTACTTTTCCACTACTTTGCATAAGCAAGTTTGTTCTTTGGTTTTATCTTCTACTATTGTCAGTACAATTTACATTTCTATTAACTAATTCAGCATTTCTAATTCACAAATTGGTAAAGTAAAGTAAGTGCCACAGAAAAACACAAGCCAACACTGAAAATCAACTTGTGTTACATGCTCGCTTTCCCTCCCCCCCGTGTATTTGCATTTCTCTGCTGAGGAAGGTTATAACTGTAGAACCTCCTTTCCTACGCACTGAGGCTGATTACAAGTGATGACGCCAACATACCAACACACATCTCTGATTCTGAAACATGCCATGCATAGATGGAAGAAAATAAAAACCATGCATCAAACCTAACATTTCAAACCCAGAGACAATCTACATTCGGTAGCTAAATACCATCCACACAATCCAAAGCTCTTCTCAGTGTTTTAGTTTTTAAAAAGCAGCTTAACAGCGAGAGGCCTGAGCTTCATTTACCCTTAGGATGTCCGTTTTCAGCTGCAGTTCCGTAGGTGGAGCTGAGTGCATCAGTCCCAACAAAGTGCCCATATCATCTTCTCCACTAGGTGATAACACCAGCTGCTGGATGACCATCAGGGCATGCTGCCGGCACTGGGGATACTTAACTATGTTGTGCACGCATCTCGCACCACCAAATTCCCTGAAAATACCTACTCGGAAAGAGAGGGGTTAGGGAAATAAGCACATAAAGAGGATGAAAAATACAGTCAGTAACAAAAAATAAAAACAGCAAAGCATGAAAGGTGTTTATTTGCTTTTCCACAGATTAAATCGCAGGGTTTTAGCCCTATGAATGTTTTATGACTTACTATTATTTTTCCTCTCCTACCACAAATAACAGAACTCGAACGCTTTTCTTCTGCAAATATTTTTCACTGAAGGTTTTGAGTACATGGATGCAAGTCAATTCTAAGAATTTCCTCAATAATTCTGTTGCTCCAGGAGCAGTTATTCTTTTCATGTGAGAGTTCAAAGAGTCACAGGATGAAACAAAGAAAAAGATATAGCAAAACCTCTATGTTCAATGAAGATTATATGCTCTTTTGACTAAGGATAGTGTTTACGTTACATTTAGTTCATGGCCAAAAATATAATTAGGCTGCTTCTGGACAAGATGAGCAAGTCAGGAGCATTGGTGGAGAAATGTTTTGGTCTATCCATGATATTTCAAAGATTCTGCAAAAGTTTTCTCACGGCAAAACCTATCTCTGTAGAGACAGCTGAAGTCAAATAAAGGTTCTTAAGCTTACTGGACACTCAGAAGAACGTAAGTGCAATATTAGTTGAGAAATCAAATGAAAATTGATTCTGAAAACATCATAAAACCCAAACGGGAATATGTATGGTACATATAATGTGTGTTTAGTACAGCTCAGCAGCTGCCCTATGGTAACTACTGAAGATGAAAACCCAGTAGGGAAACGGGTCAATGCTGCATTACTGCATCAAAACGGATCATTTTCCCTCTGTCTATAAACTGAAAGAGCAGTTTAAATGACCAAGTTCAGGATTAACAAGCCAGTCAGAACAATATTTACTCCCTCCACTGTACATACACAAGCCTTAGTTCCACACTCTCTTTCTGGTTTCCTGCCTCTGAAAGCAGGATGTTCTTTGGATGAGACAAGGACTTGAACAAGGCAAAAGGAGAGCCCTCAGACTCTGACACAGTTAAGCTGGTTACACCTCTTCACAGGCTAAGTACATCTCCTCTTGTTTTCAGAGAGACTAAGGCAACATTCTATATTTCCTCCCACTCTTGGTCCAGACTATGAACTATCCAGTGAGCCTGTCTGGGTCTGGACATCCAAATTTCTTGTTTGAAATTCAGTTACGCAATATTCAGGAAACCTTATTAGCGATACTGGTTTAAGACCAGAAACCAAGTTTTGAGTGTGGTATTAAGCACTGCAAGGCTCCATACGCCTATTTATGCCTCCCTCTGATGACCTAAAATCTTCTCTGGCCTCCGCACACAGTGTGACTGGGCTCACATCCCAGTTACACTGCACTGACACCACAACTTCTTTGAGATACGGCCTCATAATTCCTCCTATACAGCTGTGTCATACTCCTGAACTTGGAAGGCTACTGATGAAATGAGGCCCTTGAACTCTCCAGGAGCCCTCAGAAACATCTTTGGCATTGTCTCACAGTCCTGATGCATTTTACACTAACCTCTGCTGTTTCTCTGGTGGATACTCAGAGCATAGGTCAGTAACGAGAAGCAGCAATGAGGTACGGATGGCTGCTTCAAGCTTCCTAGGCAAGGTCAGGAACACCGTTTAAGAGCAGCCAAGGATTTGTCACAAGTCAGGTGGACTATCATGGTCAGAACATAATCCACACCTCACAGGAGCAAGGCTAAAGTACCACAGACTCTGAAGCCACACAGGTACATACACTCCAGTCCTATGAACGAAGACCTGCTGCTTCTGAAATACGAGGCAGTTCCAGTCCTTCAGAGATGTTATTGACACACACTTACCTCACCCTCCTCTCAATCATCCTTAAAAATCAAACAATCCTGAGTTTTGGGGGGGTTGAGGTTGGTTCCCTCTTCTAGTTTCTCCTTATATGGAAGGCCCTGTATGTACCTTTGTGCCACTCCTTTCTCAGTTATTTCTAACCCTGCCTTTTCTTACCTGGGAAAACCAAAACTAAGTAATAAGTGGACAAGTGTGTATATCACTTCCTCTCTAAAACCTCCCTATTTCGGCCTATTTCACTTGCTTCTTTGTCCATCATTGAATAGATTCACCTAGTAAATCAAAGATCACGTTTTCTTCCTTTCCGTTGACAGGAAAACTAGCTTGGTGAACAAAAGGAAGACAAATCTCAACTTCAGCAAAGCTTCTGGCAGTGTCATCCAGAGTTTTCTCGTAACCAAACCGACACTGTAGAACTAATTGAAATATCACCTTGGAGTAACCTCTGCTTCAATGCAATGCCTTCCTGTTTTGACTACGCACATGCAACCGGGGTTTAACTTGAGTGCCATGAATAACACCTTTCCAGGTGGAATGCAGAACTTACTTATCAGGTATGTGGGCAAAGCCAAGGGTAGATGTTACAAATGTTCAGAGGGCAGAATTCAGAAACCATCTTTGAAAGCGGTTTGAAACCTCATGCTGAAACGCAATAGAACTTGGAAGCAAGCACAATGGTGAAATGTCATAGACACACTGGAGGTTTCTCCAACGCCGGGCCTAAATTTAAATTAAAAAATGTGCCCAGGCAAAAGCAGAAAAGAAACAAGTTACAAGCTTTACATCATTAGGCCAGGAGCTAATGTTTCAAAAGTGAGCTGTCAACCAAGCTGGCCAAATTTCAGGATTTCATTCTTAAACATTTGTCACAGATTGTAGTTTCTCCTACTTAAATGAAAACAAAAACAAAAGCAAAAACGAGAGAACACCAGTCAGAATTAAGAAGTGGGGAAAAAAACTCTGCTGAAATAAGGATAAACCATGGCTTACAAGGCCAGAAACCTCCAAGTTCCTCAGGGTGTTGTCTGTTTCCCTCTACCGCTCATTTTCCTTTGGGGTCCAATAGAATAGACAGCGTTTAAAAACAATTCTCACTCCTTCTCAATCTGTTATTTCAAGCTCTTAGATACAGCTTTTACTAACATGTGATACACATACTGTCTATTTTGATATCACTAAGTCTTGGCTAATGAAGCATAACAAACCTGCCTGATTTAGAAAAGGATACTCAGAACAAGTCCTTATTTATACACACTGACAGGGAATACGCCTTTAAAAATTAAAGCCATCTTTCACTAAACATGCAAGCATGCTACATTTAAGTAGACGCGACACTGTCAACAGCAAACTAGATGTATAACTATATGCTTAAATTTGTCGGTAGACAACCAGTATGACAAGTCCTACTACAAATTATTATGGCATTGTTGGAGAGTGGTGGGGTGTGGTTGTTGCCTTCAGGTAAACAACAGCAAAGGAAGTCAAGTTTAAAAGAAATACTATCTTGTACTCCTTTATTTAAGGCACTCTAGTTTCTGCTGCCTATGTTCTCTTCTGGAAAAACCTGGCAAGAGAAAAAGTATATTTTGGTGTGCTTAATTACTTGCCTGAAGATAGTAAAGATTACTTTGCTTTCAGGTATGATTTTCTGAGTTACTTTCTTCACAAATATTTTGACAGTGTTCTCTCTACTCACCTGCGTTTGTGTTTGATGCTTGTAGTAGTACTGTCAAGGTCTCCATAACCAATAAAGCCAGCTGCTTTTGGTCCTCAAATGAACTGGTTTTTGAATCCCCTAAAAATAATTTCAGAAGCCAAAGTCATAGTAAAAATCACTCTTTTCTAAGATGCTTCTTGATACTTTCCACTAACACTTTTATTTTCTTTGCTTCCTGAGGGAACATGCAGCCTAATCATGTTCCAAAGCAAATTAAGATTTAGTCTACACATGCATTCCTGGGAAAGCTTAACTATGAATCGTTTGAAAAGCTGATTTATAAAGACAAGGATTTAAACAGAAGATTTGAGCACTATGAGCTCAGCAGCTGACACTGCAGCTCTATGTATAGCTTCATAACTCCAATTCTTGTTCCTTGAATTTACAAAACCAGATCACAGCCGAAGACTTAACAGGATCAGTTCTTGTTCAGTAGTCAGTACTTAAAAAGAGAAATTCTACACAAAAGCACTGCATTCACATAATTACAGTAAATGTGCTGGCGATTCAACAGATGTAACAGACAAACCAACGCTGCAAGTGGCATCTTAAACATGTAATACTTCAGAAAAAATACCTTCTTAAATGACTTTAATAAGAAGCAAGCCACAACATAAGGACATGTGCATCCAGGTAGCACCCGAATCAGATGACAACTTAATCCATTTATTTACAAGAACATGAAAACATTCTATGGAGTTGTTGGCAACAAGGCTTTCTAACCAACTGCTACCATTCATTAATGAAGCTTCAGACAACAAATCCAGGTGAAATGTCCAACAATTATGATTTAAAAAAAGTCAGTGATGCACACTAACTTGATTGCAGTTTCAATAAAGAATGTAAAAAAAATTCTCTGTGTGTGTGTGTGTGTGTATGCACATACGGCACTTGGCAGGGCCCGCTTTGCAGGCTAAGCAGCTGTGCAGCTTATCTCAGATCTGCGACTCTGGAGATGAGATAACTAAGTTTTAATTTTTTTTTAAAAAAAGACTGTTAGAAAAATTTAGCCTCAACTTGTAAGCAGTCTGCAAACTTGAATACATACTCCTGTTAAGAGCTCAGATATGCACTCTGCAGCATATTTTCAAAGCTGGGGCTAAATGCAATGAAATGCACAATTACCTTTTGTGAGGAATAGTATGGATACTATGCAGTACTCCTTCACTCACTCTTTATGTGTTAAGTAACAAATATTAAACTAATACATTAAAAAAAACATTTAAAAAGGAAAATATGAACTCCTACTAATTTGCATTCACACAGCACCTTTCATAAATCTTGCCTCAACTTTCTTGCAGAATGTTAAAAGAGAAGCAATTCCAACGCACTTTTAAGGTGGCACAGCAGCCCCCAGCACAACTCAGCCCTTCAGATACATGTTCGGTCTCTCTTGTTTCTCCTCTTAAGCTCCAGCCTCCAACACTCCCAGCCAAAAAGAGACATGTATTAGTAAAAACGAAGAGCACACACTACCTTGTTCATTCAGTGCCTGAGTGGGATCCTTCAGAAGGGCTGCATATTTATGAAGAAGATTTACCATCACTTCCAGAAGTCCCACTTCCCTAAAGACATCCTTAAAGATGTAGTCATGACGGGTGAACTTAAGGAGCGTCTTCATGGCAATGATGCTACACTGAAAAGAAGCGCTGGACTTTAAAAGGATGCTCACACTGATCAGTTCTTTACAAGGTATGTAATTCAAGCTGAAGACAACAAATTCCAGCATTTCAAAGTATTTGGTCTGTACTTCTGGAAGTTTAGGAATTTTCTCTGCAAACTGAGACAATGTGTGCTGCGATTCCAAAATGAAGTAGTTGGCACTGTCCGCCATATAAATATTTGTGATGGCATCAAGGATGGTTTGTGCTAGATAGCTGGTTTTTGCTCTCAAAAATGCATTCTGGAGGACTGCAAATGCTTGAATATTCCTCACACTGTGACCTAAAGGAGGAAACAAAGTGGGATGGGAGGAAAAAGTAAAAATTAAGTTCTCAATCATCATAAACAATAAGTACACTTATAAATAATGATGTGTGCATTTTAATAAGTGTGAATAAAAAAAACAGCATACGCCATGTATAGTAAAAAATTTTATTTGAACTGACTCTTCAAAAAGCCTCTGCAGAATCACTTACATTGTAAATCCTACAGCCCACTGTTCATTAAGGTGGCATCTTCAGCTTTGAAAGTAAGTGTTTACATAAGCAGGTAAATAACAGATCATTTCTTTAAAATAAGTAACAGACCTACTGTTATAACATGCAATGGGATATAGTTCTAGAGACAACAAAGCCTGCCTGTCCTCTACCCAGGCCAGGAGAAAACTCATTAAAACAAGAGTAAGATTGTCTGTATTCCATAATGCAGAACGCAGCTCCACCATCTACAAGTATTTGGCAGGCTAAGTTTCGAATAACAGCCACCTTTATCCCCTCACTCCAGAGCAACAAGCAATGACAAATCCTCATCAGCTGGGTTCAAACCTAGAAACGTGCATGGCCTCCAAACTACCCTCTCGCTTCCACTCTCTGGCAATCGCCTGCAAGAAAGAGAGAACTACAAGTAGAGAAACTCCTCTGGGGAAGCTGCCTTCTTTCCATTGAGAGGCTGCTCTTGCTCAGGCCTGGATTAACTGGTGTAAACGACCGTTGGGGCATCAGAAGATGGCATGAGGCTGGCTTTGGGAATCAGGCCTGGGAATAGGAAAGCGTTGGCAGGGTCCAGTACTGTTAATGATCAAGGAATTAAAACAATGGGAAGGAGTAGTAAAGTGTAAGGTAGCTCTAATATTAGCACACAAAGAGCTCATATCTTTAAAAGCTTGCTCAAATTTCTTCTTACAAATATCTTAAAGTTGAATAAGAATTACTTGATTGAGCCAAAGATTGCATCATTTACAAGTGCTCCTTGTGACCCAAGAATTTTCTGTGGGCAGACTGTTATTCTTATTTCACTAAAAAGATGTCTCAAAGCCAAATTTTTAAACTCTGTATGAACAGTACAAGTCACAGCGGACAAATGTCTCAATACAGAAAACAGCTAACGGTAAAAATGATTAAAAAATAAAAAAAGAGTGAGAACTTCAAACACATTCTAAACAAAGCATTTAGGATGTTATAACAATAAAATTTCCTTTTCAAGTAAGCTATAAGAAAACCAGTAACCTGATTTAAAAACTCTTTCATAAACAAAAATTCCTGATTTATGACATATGGAATGCTGCTCTCTTCATCGTTTATAAACTAAGTTGTCCAATTTAGAAATAAATTCACTTATCTTCGTGTCTATCCTGTCTTTACTGTCAGTATTTCTCCAGAAGGCAACAGGAAACTTCCTTGAAAACTAACACAGAACAATTTCACATACTGGAAGAATATTAGGTTACAATGTAAGTAACAGGACCAGGGTATGACAGCTAAAGCCCAGACAGAATTAAATCTGGCCAGGGATGGCAAGGACAACAAGATAAGCTTCTCTGTCCTTGTTAAAAGGCAGACTACGGAGAATGTGAGCCCTCTCCAGAAGGAAACGGGAGATATGGTTACCCAGGATATGGAGAAGGCTGAGGCATTCGATGACTTTTTTCCATCAATCTTCACTGGCTCTAGCTACACTGTCCAAGTCGCAGAAGGCAGACAGGGACCGGCAGAAGGAAGAACCACCCACTGTAGGAGAGGATCAGGTTTGAGAGCCCCTAAGGGACCTGAAGATGCACAAGTCCATGGGCGCTGATTAGATGCATCCATAGGTCCTGAGGGACCTGGTGGATGAAGTTACTAAGACACTAACATAATATCTGAGAACTCATGGCAGTTCTCTCTGACTGGAAAAGGGGAAACACAAATCCCATTTTTAAAAAAGCTAAAAAAGGAAACCTGGGGCACTACAGGCTGGTCAGTCTCACTTCTATGCCTGGCAAGATCATGGAGTACACCCTTCTGGAAACTCTGCTCAGACACATGGAAAAGAATGAGATGGATTGGTGACAGCCAACATGGCTTCACTAAGGGCAAATTGTGCCTCATGAACGTGGTGGCCTTCTACAATGGGGCTACAGCGTTGGTGGATAACGGCAAAGCAACCAGCATCATCTACTTGGACGTGGAAAGCACTCCACACTGTCCTGCATGACATCCTCGTCTCTCACTTGGAGAGACAAGGATTTCAGGAATGGACCGCTTGGTGGATAAGAAATTGGCTGGATGGTCACATTCAAAAGAGTCACAGTCAACAGCTGAATGTCCAAACAGAGACTGGTGACAAGTGCCATTCTGCAGGGATTGGTACTGGGACTGGTGCTGTTTAATATCTTTGCCTGAGAGACGGACAGTGGGATTCAGGGCACTCTCAGCAAGTCTTCCAATAACACCAAGCTGTGTGGCGCGATTGGCATGCTGGAGGGAAGGGATGTCATCCAGAGGGACCTTGACAGTCTTGAAAGGTGGGTCTGTGCGAACCTCATGAAGTTCACCAAGGCCAAGCGTAAGGTCCCGCACCCAAGTCGAGGCAATCTCAAGCACAAATACAGACTGGGCGGAAAAAGGGTTGAGAGAAGCCCCAAAGAGAAAGACTTGGGGATGCTGGTGGATGAGAAGCTCAACATGAGCCATCAAAGTGTGCCTGGGGTCCAGAAAGCCAACTCCATCCTGGACTGTATCCAAAGAAGTACGACCAGCAGGTCGAGGGAGGTGATTCTGCCCCTCTACTCTGATCTTGTGAGCCTCCAACCTGAAGCGCGGCACACAGCCTTGGGGTCCCCAACATGAGGAGGGCATGGCTGGAGCACTTCTATGAAGAGCCTGAGACAGCTGATGGTGTTCAGGCTGAAGACAGAAGGCTCTGGGGAGACCTTAGAGCAGCCTTCCAGTACTTGCAGGGGCTACAGGAAAGCTGGGGAGCGACTTTTCACAAGAGCCTGGAGTGATAGGAGGAGGGGAAAAGGCTTTAAATTGGAAAGGGGAAGGTTGAGATTAGACATTAGGAAGAAATTCTTCATGCTGAGGGTGGTGAGACACTGGCACAGGGCGCCTGGGAAGCTGTGGGTAGCCCGTCCCTGGTGTTCAAGGCCAGGCTGGATGGAGCCTTGAGCAGCCTGGGTTGGTGGGAGGTGTCCCTGCCCATGGCAGGGGGTAGAACTGGATGATCTTACCTAAACCATTCTGCAATTCTATGAAGTTGCACTCATTTGTTTCTAAGAGGACATTTCTTACATGCTTTCTGTACCATGAAAAACACTGAAAAGGTAATATAGAACTTATTAAATGTGACAGGAATAGGTACTGACAGATGCAACTATTTTTACTTTAATTTGGGATCAACAGTTGTTCCAGGCAATCAAGTATATCAATAAATTATTTTTGATTATTAGGAGGACCCCTGAAGAAACCAAATCTTAACCGGTTTTTCAGGTTCAAGAAGCAAAAGCATTTAAATAGAAGCAATTAAGAAAATGAGCTAATATGGCCTTCATAAAAAGACAACTTGCCAACATAATGAAAAAGAAGGTGAAAGGAACAGAGATGTCATGACAAATACCAGAAAATTAAATAAAATAATCCCTTTGAAAATTGCAATAGGTCATGGTTCTTTCATGTAATTGTATCAGAAAAGCTTTCAGTTTAAGCAAAAATTAGGATGTTATTATCAAAACATTGAGAAATTAAGCTATGAGTCTGACTAGTTCCTTCTTTCCCTATTTAGGGCAAATGGAAAACAATTCCCATAAACAATGAACCCTCTCAATATCAATGTCCAAGGAACCTAGATATATGAGGGAAACCGAGAAAGTAGGTCTATGAGCCTATAAATCTATAAATGTAACTATCACAAAAATTTTCCTAGTATTACTAAATCCCACAAAATGTCCAAGTAACAAACTAGCTCCACTGTCACTATTAAATTCCAAACTCCTTAGTTACAAGACTTCCCAGAATTTTAAGTTTATACACAAGATGTGAAAAAAGTTTATTTTTATAAACCCCTCACCCCACCAGTTTTCCTTAATGTTATCTCCATATCATAACTGACTGTGGCTGCAAGGCACCACAGAGTTCACCACTGTGAGCAGTGGTGATGAAATAATAGATGTCACCTCCCAAGTTACACCTGCCCAAGCTGACAAAAGCTAATAGAAAGGAAAATTGGCCAGTAAAAAATGAAAGAAAACAATATCGAACCAGCACATCAACCTTTCATGTCAATTTAGTAAGATCAGCTTTAAACACCATAAATTAAACCAGTGCATCTCTCCATTATGATAATCTCTTGAAACATCCATGTAGAAAACTGTCAGCTTTGCAGTGAGAAACGTCTGAGTCAGCCCTTAGACCTCAAAGATAAAAGTCCTATATTTTCCTCTTTGGGTACCAACTGCAAAATCGAAACTTTGAGAACAACAGAATGAAGAATTTAATAGGCAAGCTTAGTAAAGGAACCTAGACTCAATTGCAAATGGTTTGTGTAGTAGACAGCTTCTCTGTTGTCTACATTTGAAAAACAAGCAGAGGGAAAAAGAAAGCAGACTCACCTTTGCCTGCAGGCTGTGGGACTGCAAACCCGGGCAGCAGGAAAGGTACTCCAGTGGTCACGCCAGCTGGCTTTAGTTCATTTACACCATATGTTGTTAAGGAAGTTATCAAATTAACTAAGTCCTTCAAAGCATCCTTAGATTCAGCCTCTTTTGCCTGTTCTAATCTAAAGAAAATACAACAGATCAAGTCAGCAGCCTTCCAATCACTTTAATATCTTCTGTTTTACTCTACTTAAGATAGAGTTCTATTCCTGCAGTATTTTGTATGTTCTCTGTTCGTATTTCATACCATTGAATCACCCAAACTTTAGTGGATTTATGAGAGCACACATTTATTTGCCACAGAAATTCACCTCATAAATCTTTCCTTGAACTCAACAGTCTGCTAAAAAGCAGCACAGACGTGCAATTACTTGTACCATGCTTTTACAGACACGAAGCCATTGGATAGGAAAATACCTAGTCAGTCTGTCATTACATAAATCTATAATTAACTTGCTAGATTATATCTGCCACTTTGAGAGTTAATATTTTATGTTAATGAAACAGTACCCTAGTAGAAGCCTCACACTTAGAAGGAGACAAAGAAGCATCTTCATTAGAACTACAGGCCCTTTGCTTTGAACGCAAGAGGATGGAAACGCTGTCATCTCATTCCAACCACTGTTTCTCGCCAGCAACACACTATCAGACCAAACCCTAAAAACCTGACTCCAAACTCTACAACAAACCTAACTTTCCTTCTATTTCACCAAAAATTAAACCACTTATAAACTCCACAAACTCTATAGATCTCAGGAGAAAGCTGGGGACCACAACCTCCTGTTTGTTCAAGCAATACGAGCTGTATTTTTCTTCTTGCTGCCAAGTGCCTGGGAGCCCTTACAAGCAGTTCATTCTGTACCTTCTATCTTCTCAGTTAGAGATGTAGCTGAACCTCTTTCAAACAGCTATTACAGAAGCACACGGCTCACTTACTGCCATTCTACTCACCCTCCACCCACCCTGCCCTTTCACATCATCAAGGTCACATTACATACTCGTATCTTTGGTCCTCACATACCTCCTGCACTTTCTTACTAAGTCAGCTTCTTCACATGTCCTTCTGCATTACCAATTCCAAGTCGTTTCTTCTTTGCAGCTTGACACCCAGTGCCCAGATTTCATATCCCCATGTGACAGTTAGCTTCACAATACTGCCACACAGCTGAACAATCTCTGTCAGTAGGTTTGAGCCAAAACATGTCCAGGACAATACGTGATTGTTGTTCATCACTGACTGACACACAGGCTTGTCCAACATGACAACATGACTATTTTCTGAAACAAACTGTTTTGATTTGAAGACCACATAAACTAAAACTTGCAAAAAAACCAGCGAGAGATATGGCCATCAAACTGGCAGTCATGTTCTGAACCACCTTCCATCTCCTCTACAACACACAAATTGCTGTCACTCACAGGCAGTATGCACTGTTCCCCTTATGCCAGGCATTTCTCCAAGACTCTTAACAAGTTTTCTAAAGCCACCCTGGAAAGAAGGATAAAGCATTCCCATGCTTTTAACCTTTACTGATGGCAACTGAACTACTACAGTACTCTCGTTCCTCAATCACACGTGCAAACCTCTAGTCTTCCTATATCTCTTGTCAGGGATCCCCCATTCTTTGATTTAAAAGTTGAGCAAGCTCAGGAGAGAGTTAACTTAAAACTCTCGATCTACAGACAATTGTCTTTGTACCTGAAAATAAAATTGCTAATGAGAGCGTGTTCCTCTCAAATCCCACCTAACCTCTGGCTGTCAGTTTCTGGAAAACAGGTGAGTTGTAATTAAATCACTTTTGAATGGATGCGTTTGTATAACATACTCAAACCCACCATTTATACTACAAGAACAATAACAGTGTTTTAGCTTTTGTAGTTTCAAAGATAATTTATGAATAATTTTAACTGTAATTAAGAATTTCAAATGCCATGTTGATTTCTGGTATCCATTTAACACAAAAAAAGCCCCAAAAATGTACTATGTTGTAGAAAATTTAGTTCAAATATTTGAGTGTCAAAACTTAGCATTCTAGCACGCAAAACTTCTCATTAATGGCCTTTACAGCACTGTTTCTAATCATCTTTGGCCGAAGTTTAATCCATAAGGTATACACTCATAGATATAATTTCCCAGCTAGTGACTTGGATTTGTAACACACATACATGTTTCAACAGCTAAGCATGCATCTTCAGATCTTCATATCCAAACAACACAACACAAACTGACTGTAGATTTTGCACAAATAATGCGGCAGATGGTGATTTGCTGACTGGGAAAGAAAAGAATGAAGTTTCTTTCACAGAAAGAAATAAAATTATGGATGGATCATACATCCAAGTTTTGCTGGGCAGTAATTTTTATTACCATATTTTGTGATGCCTTAGCATGTTAACAGTATCTTCAATAAAAAATACAAATTAAAATAATACATCTATATCCTGATTCCCTAGTAACATGAGAGTTTTCTCCAGCACTCTGGTATTAGAGCTTATGTATTCAATACTAAGTAGCACATACCATATTTATGTATATGGTTTTTCATTACAATAATATGTCAAAAAAAAAAAATCAAACCTCAAACCTCAAAGTCACTTGTTTGCTGAATTATTTCAGAATTTTTAGTATTAGTTGCTTTTAAGCATCTGCTTTCTCAGCACATACAGAAACATTCAGTAATAAATCAGTACTGAAGAATTAAAAGTGGAACAATACATAATTCCATATTTTGGTCCTAATTTCATTTCATTATAACCAGCAATCACTTATTTGTTAAAATCTATTCACCTCTTCTTCATTAAGAAATCTTTTCAGAAAAAGTTTGATCTGCAATCCTTCAAGCACTTTTGCATACCTGAGGAGGAGGTCACAGAGGAAGTTGTATCCTTGCCATATCCTAAAATCATCCAACAACGTTTGGGATACATCACTGGAGTCTTTGAGAAAACAAGAAAGTCCAGCAAACATCTCAACAATTTCTAGGGGAGAAAGGTCATCAGACTGCTGCATGTTCTGAACACACGTGGACAAACACTCCTTTTCTGAAAAGAATTGCAATTCAGAAATTCAGGATTTTACTGACATTAATCGCAGCAAGAAACATAACAAGTAAAAGAATCAGGGAAATAAAGTAATTGGTACTCAGCTACCCCTTATCACATAGTGTTTACTATCACAGAACACGTGAAGATGAGTAGGACTCTCAAGTGGCTTTGGACCCGAACCCTAACTTCTTTTTGCCAATCCTTCCTTTTTATAATCTTTACTCCTGTAAGCAGGAGACCATGCAGACAAATACTGGTTTTTTTACCCTAAGAAGTTTTACCAGATAACTCATCAGAATGAAAAGACAGATATGGCAACCGTAAATAATTCTGAAACATCTTTTTTTTCTCTTTTAAAACACAAAATGATATAAAGCGCTGACTTAAACCATTACTGATGGTAGGCAAAACCCTATACACAACCCTTTACACCATGTTTTCTTATTGCTACTCTGGTTGGAATTTCTTTGGCTGGCACATTTGCTTGCCTGGTAAATCCTCATCAAAGAGAGACAGTGCTCGTCTCATGCTGCACAGCTCTCACACTTGATCAGCTCATTGGTCAGCTGCAAAAAGCTTTCCCAAGTCTACAGGCAGATTTTAGGTCCAACTCCTGTTTTAAAGATGCTCCCTTCAATTATCCCCTATTTTAACATTGCAGCATGTGCAAGATAAGTGCAGATCTTTCCAGGTAGTCTGATAATAAAATTTCCGGAGATCAAACCCAAGCATGAGACACAGAAAGGCTGCTCCTTTGCATATGATGAAGCGCCTTAACTTTTTTCCTGAATATGAGATGAGCCTCTTGGCAGATGACGTTACCTCTTCAGTCAGGTTCATTTCTCAATAAACCAGTGAGGGGGAACGCTGACTGGTTTTCTTTTAAAGATTTCATTTCACCTTTTAAAGAACCTAGAATATCTTTTGATACATCAGCCTCCCTGCTCTGTGGATCAAGCCCACAGTGAAGGGATAATGGTGGTAGCTGTTACAGTCAAAACTTCACTATTTTCTTTGTTGCATTTTGTAACATTTTCACATGCACACCTACACCGTCTACACTCCTCAAGAAAACCACCCAAAGGCAGTTACAGACACATGCAAAGCACCTATCACCTTTTGAGTCCTACTGAAAACACTTAACTGATGACTATGCTGTGCTTCCAAGTAATACTGTACATTCACACCTTTCTGACTGGAACTGGAAACACGCTGCTAGCACAAGAAAATAAAACCACAGACTGAAGTTTTCTGTGAAGTACGTGGGAGCAGGGTGACATATTTTGTAAACTGTCAAAATGGCTTTATGGAGCCTCATAACTACTTGCTTTCCAGGGTGTAAGGAAATGGGGTTTCTTTTTTTCCAGTAGGCGTGCACTACTAAAACGTATGATAGGGATGTCTGTTCACTTCAACAGTTGCTTCAATTTAAAAACTACAAATGCTCCTATGTGGTCCTACAGACTAAAAGCCCTAAATATAATATTAGAAACATCTTCTACAGAAGCTCCTACCTCGAATCCCACATACTTAAACACCCATGCTGATTTACATTAATGCAACACAAGTATTTCCTACGCAAAGCTGTTCCCGGGCGCTAATACCCTCTTCAACACTGGCTTTCACCTCGCTTTGCTCTCACAAATTCTTGCTAAGCAGACCACAACCAGTCCCTTGTAAAGATACACAATGAATAAAGCACTTTTTATATTAGCTACTAAGATCTGTAACCAGCTACAGTAATACCCCTGTATGCTATTTTCCTTGCCTAAAACAGTCAGGATGCTATTTGTCTCAAAAAGGGACAGCAGAGAGAATGGAATGATTCTGGCTGCTTCAGTCATTTGGTGGCTTGCAGGCTGGATTCAGGACCAGGAGGGGATTTTATTTTGGCCTTCAGGATGCACAAAATCTGTAATTTGTAATTTGTAAGCTGTATGGCAAGGTGGGGAAGACAAGGGTCTGGTAGAAGAAACACAGGCCGGTTGATCTAGTCAACCAGCCAACAACAGGGGCTGCAAATCCATCTCTGCACTTCATTGTTACCCAGGCTCTAGGACAGACTACATGTAGGCTTCCTAGGAGCACCGGTACTGAGAGATCACCTCCTTTGGGCACAGGTGTGGGTCTCAGCCAAGTGAAGGAGAGCCTCTCTGGGCCAGGCCCTAGGGGCAACATACTTAGGTTGGGGACCCACAGGGAAGCTGGGCTGGACCACAGCGGAGGAAGCCAGCTGGCCATTCCAATCAGCACTTGGAGGTTTGCACTCAAGTATTTCTGTGCCCATACACCATGATCCCTTAAGCGTTTCCTAGTGCCCATATCACGCAGGTTTTGCCGTTATCAGAGTATGCCACTCTTGATATCCTGGATAACAGAGTACAGTGCAATTTGGCAGTGGTTGTAACAGTCTCACCCAGTCTCTTCCTGCAAAAGCAAGGTGTCTGAGAGAAAGAATCTACTTCCAGCACACCCAAATTAGCTCCCTCTGGTTTGCGTAACACACCCGTATTTACTACAGGGTAGCAGCTTTCACAGGCTTCTAATAGCTTGAACTGCATCAGCAGAACACAAGGAGCTGGTTCCCTTTCCTCTGGCTTCCTCAGACATCTCTACACTTTTATTGCCAGCTAGAGGGGCACTCAGATAAGTAGTTGTAAACAGGGCACTGCTACCTTGACTCATGCCTCTACAGGGGGCTGCAGCTGCTAATTCAAATGCAGGACCAAAACAACTAGAACCTGTTAAGAATTACACTCACAGCAAAAATGACAAACTTATGCATCTTCCCAGTGAACATTTTGCAACACAGGCAGTTACTGAGGTCACCAAAAGCCTTTCCTTTTGGTCATAATATACCTTACACCAAAACACGAGGGGAAACTCTGTCCACTAATGTTAAAATGAAATGTAGGTGAGGCAGGCTCAGCTATAAATACTTCTCTTCCCTGTACAAGCGCTCTGAAAGCTTACATGCACATAAATACTTATACGTCCAAAACAAAAAGCCTACAAGCTTTCCTTGATTTACTGTTTTCATGCCTATCTCTGAACTAAGAGAACTCTGAAAGACAAAGGAAAAAGACCACAATGAATAACATGGATAAAGACACGTACCGTGAATGTACTTCACTACATTGACACTAAGGCCATGACGCGATATGGTCATTAGTACTTCCCCTGCACTCTTCCTCCAAGGCAGATTATAGGGAGGGCACCATGAGGTTATTGCACTGAACAGAAGCTGGAGATCATCCTTTTGAGCCAGTTCTTCCGCCGGGGACACAAAACTGCACAACTTTACTAAGATCTGAAACAGTCATTAAAAATCTAGCATTAGCAGCCTGATCAATGCTATTTTTGCCTAGAATTAGTAAAAGATGAAACATTTTTCCATTTAGCATACACATTAAAAAAGGAAACCAACTGTTTTACCTTTGTGTGTTGTTTCTGCAATCTGAATTGAAGAGAAGGTTATTCAACATGTGGTTATTTCAAGTCCCAGTTCAGTTTAAAATGACTAGCAAAAGATTAGCAGCAGAGTTTAAATCTCTTAGACTTACATAGCATACTCGTACGGCTACCAGGTTGCTCCGTGCTTGGAGAATTTGCCAGTTACTAATTTACAGGTTTAAATGCTTCAGTGGGGCAAAGGCTCTGTGAAGCAAACTGTTGTATCCCTTCCTAATGCAGGAAGAAGACTATTGATGGGCTGTTAGCAGAGCAGCATCCACAACATCTTGGCCAAATGAAAACAGCCGAAACAGTGGCAGGAACGGCTACAGCAACATTGTAGACGTACCTGGGTAACTGCACCTGGATCTGAATTTCCCGGTCATCATAAACAAGACAAAATGCAGTCACACAATCAAAGTTACTAAATTACGCTCCCTTTTCTGTATGTTTTGAGGACATCTCATGTCCAGGTTGTGTCTTGTGCAGGAAAAGCTGAGGCTCCCTCTCTGAACACTGGTAGAAGACTTTGCAAGGCTGTCTGCATCCAGAGAAGGAGGTTTAGGAGCTATCTGAAACCTCACCCATTCCAACGAGCACATTTGAGAGCTCTACTATACGGTCCTTGAAGACGGACAGAAAATAACTGAGTGGCAGTATATTAGGGGGACCCTACGTGGTAACATGGATCATTTGTTAATTCTACTGACTGAAACACAGCAAAGCGATTTCCAAAAGACAGCTCAAAGCACATCATGATTTCTGCCTTGGAAGACAGCCTGCAGTACTATGACAAAAAAAAAAAAAAAAAAAAAAAAAAAAAAGAGGCAAAAGGGCATGTTCTCACATAGTGACTGTTACTGGGCAGACGTCCTGGCTAGTAATCGTGGGAATTAGGCTCTTATCTTTATTTCTGTAATGCAGGTACCAAAATGCCTCTTAAATATTATACGTACAAATCTTAGCACTGTCTTCAAATCTCTGAAGGATGTGATTGCTCTATGGTTTTACACACTTGGCTGCAGTAACCCTACACACAGATGAATTCAATTTGCTCATGGAAACTGGTAGTATGACCACTAACCCCATTCTAAGAGTAAATGTAACTGTCAATTCCTTCTAAAGGTCTCTTCAGAAATTTCTTTGCAAGATCTCCAAATCTTTGCAAGATCTCCAAATGAAACTTCAGAAAGCAGGAGCAGGTCAGAAGTCGTCCCTGGTCTCTCTGGGAAATCTGAGGGTAACTGTAATAGGATCTACAAGCTCAGATGATTCCCATATTTAAATGATTTTTCCACAGTCATGGTTTGTTTTCATAATTAAGGAGAAAATAGCATAGGCTAAATTAATTCATAGATTATTATCAATACTAATGACTTTTACTATGCCTATTTCAATTAGTAGCAGCCAAAAATACCAAAGATTAGGACCAGGTAGAGTAAAACAGAACAATAGTCAACATGTTGCTCCTTTTAAGCAACTGTGTGGAACAGCTGCATGCATTTTTGGGGATATTAACCAAGGCAAAAAACAGTGGGGGAGGGAAGTTTAATCTCAACTGTGCTTGCAGGAAAATCCATCTTCCTCTGAGCCATCAACTTACGAAGAATCAAGGAACAGCAAAACCTGGTTCAAATGAAAAGTTTCCAGACTACTCTCACATGACGCATTTCCATTCTTCTTGCAAATTCCATGACCTATTCTAACTTTCTTACCTGTACAAAGACTTTCTGTAGTAGCGCTCGGCGCTCTGCGAGAGGTAGTTCATTCTGTGCTCCTCCAACTACCTCAGGCACATGTGGAAGGTCAAAAAACAGATATAGACATTTAACAAGTGTGGAAGGCACTGACATTGTAGTCATGCAGTCCACAGTTTTCTGGGGAAAAAGAAAGCAGAGGAAAAAAACCAGTTCAGCATATTCCTATACTCAAAAAGTGATGCTCCTACAATGCAGTTGCCTCAAATGCTGGTTTATCTTTCTCACATCTTTGGTGAGGTGTCCACATGGCAGCACAGATTTACCATCTCGCTTGAATGTCTATCAAAACACTAACCTTAAAAATAGGATCATAACTTATTTACATGACAACAGCATTTAACAGTCACGGTTCGAAGCAATGTACAGGACAGAAATAAAAACTGTCAGTCTCTGCCAGCACAAGCTTACAAGTTAATTACAAGACCTTCAGCCAAGTCCTTAGCTAGCTGTTCTTTGTAGCAGTAGGAATAGGAGTGGGAGGAGGACTATTCAAATTACGCACTCACTTGGCAAGAAGGTAAAAGCATGCATAAGGAGGAAAGTAGCAGAAAACACGAAAGCATCAGTGGGAAAAGACAAATTGGGGTGGAGGCTGGCAACACACTAAACACAGATAAGACGATGTGCTGAAGTACAAAGGCAGATTAGAGCAGAAAGATCAAACCATGCAGCTGCCAGTACATTGCCAGACTGGCTCTCTGATGGAGGGCAGCACCAAAAGCAGAGGCAGTAACTATTGATGGTATCACTTGCTCAGCACTGCTGCTGGCTTTGCTTTTTGCAGCTGCTGCTGCGCTCTTTCAGCGGGGAGCCCAAGTTCAAAGTCCAAGTGATTCAGGTGCTGTATGTGGCATGCATCTCATGGGGCGGCTAAGCAGCAGCACGCAAAAGAAGCCTCTGGGGAACAATAAAAGTTGTGGGCACAATTCAAAAGAACATTATGAATTAAAGTTTCAAAATTATGGCAGTTTTTATGCAACTGAAACCACAAGGAGACAAAGCAGAAGTTCTGTGGCAGTATAAGAGAAAAAGGATCTTAACATAGAAAGCAGAATATAGTTACAACATCTTTTAGTCCGTGTTCATGCAGCTCATTAAATAACGCTTTTGTCTTTCCCACTCCACAATTTATTTTCAGCCTTGCTGCTTAAGACTTACCTGTCCTGATGAAGCTAGTAAATTGATTGTAGTGAGTAGCATCCAACCTCTACTTGCTTCTTCACTTTGATTGACCTCCAGAAACTGGACGATGGCACGACTTGCAGCCTCTGTAGGAAAGCAGTTAAAAAAAATGCAATAAGAATTCAATCAATAGTCTGCCAAAGGGAATGCATCCTCCCAACAGTCCCAAGTGCTGAGCATGAATTCACCTCTTCAGCACTACTTGAAAAAAGCTCTAGGCTTAGGCCTACACTATCCAGACACTCTTTCCAGTCTTGTACACACACTTGGCTTTGACATTAGGAAAGGCTGCAAAAAGTATGTTTTCAGGTCATGTATAAATCTTTTAAACCAGCAGACAGATTTCAGTAACATGCAGCAACATTTGTTTGAGTATTTTGGCTTCATCAAATAAAATCTATTCTTTTCCAGAGAAGAGGAGTTATCATCAGTGAAATGGTGGGAAAACCTGATATTCAATTTCTGAAAAGACCCACTGCACTGAAACAACAACATGGAGGATAATGGGAAAAGACTGGAGGGAAGAAGAGGTGCAGAAAGACCAAAGGAATAAAAACCAGAAACAAGAAGTAAAATTAAGTTTAAGACAAGCAATTACCATGTCGCTATCCTGCGTTTTTGGAAAATGAAAATGCTAACAATTTCTGCTTGATTCTTATTATTGGGTGGTCACTTCTGGAACCAGATGCTATTCTGTATCAGTCAGAGCCAAATATAAATTTATGATTCAGCCTAGTAAACAAATTATCAGCCTCAATAAATAAATGAACAGAGCACGTGATCCTATCTTACTGCTGTCTGAATACACACTAAGAAATCTATAATACCAGTCATGATGACTGTCCACTAGCCTTAAGGGAAATATAAAACCATTTTTCATTAATATCTGCATATAAATAATCTTCAATGCTTTTAGTGTCAACTACGACAGAAAGGGAAGGTGCATAATATTGTTAACAAAGGATTAACAAATGAATTACTAATGGAGAAATAAATCAGCAACTGAAGAAAAATCCAATTTTAATCTTGATTTGCTTTTCTCTGCTGTCAATATTCCCCAGCACACACATGTGAAGGAGTTTGTTCTAAAGTAAACACACTTTATATGGCAAAGGACTTCTCCAAACTAGCAATGGTTACACCAAAAAGATAATTTTATGGAGCACCAGACTGTAAGCTGAACTGGACCAGTAAGCCTATAAAGTAGACGATCCTCGAAGATGTCTGCAGTTGTTTGGCTTTACATTCCTGATATTAACTTTTCCCAAGAAAGCCTACCACCATATAGAGTAAAGGCCATCAGCCACCTGGTGGACTGGTGAATCAACATAGCAAACCCCAAAGAGTAACGACGCACTTTTAACCCCAGGCAGACAGCTGGCTGATGAAGAGAAGCGATTACCCCTGTCAGTACTATGCTTGTTAGATCACATGTGGAACGCTGCGTTCAGTTTCAGTCCCAACCCAATACACGGAAGACGATGAACAGGAGCTCAGCAGAGGGCCACCAAGACGTTTAGGGGCTGGAACACCAATCCCGTGAGGAGAAGCTGAGGAACCATGGCTTGCTCAGCAGGGAGAGGGGACAGCATGTAGGCACTGGACAGCAGCCCCTGTGCCCACAGTCAGGGGAGCTATTGAGAAATTAAGAGGCCTCTCTTCACAGCACTGCATGGCTGGAGGGCGCTAGACAACAGGCTTAAAGAAGAGCGGTTCAGACTGCATTTAAGGAGAAATTTCCCCCACCTCAAGGACAGAGATGCACTGAAATGACGCCCAGAGAAGCTGCACTGTCTCCAGCCATGGATATTTTCAAAACACAACAGAAATGAGCCCTGCACACCTACATCCATCTCACAGCTGGTCCAGCTGTGAGTGTGCAGTCAGACAAGACACCTATCTTATTCTATAGTTTTCTCTCATATGCAGAAAAAGTCTATTTGCTGTCTGGTCTCACTTTCATTCCCTTCCAAGTGCAAAGAGGATGTACTCTTCCCTAAAGGCCAGAAACCCTTTTATAGTCATAATCATACAAAAAAGAGAGAGACAGATTTAACGTAGAAGTCCAGATTTGGTTTATTTGTACAATAGCTATTTTCCCATGATTTTGTTTTGCAGCCTTATTCCATAATGAGTTTTGTATAAACCACCGGCTTTTCCACTTCTGGCACCGAAGCAGGAGGAGGTACCTGCCAAATCCCTGGATGAGAATGACAGAGATAATGCTCCAAGCTTGAAATACCGAGTTGAAAGGTGAAGGGATTTTTAAAACACACAAATGCTGACATGCAGCAACCTCCCCATGTGCTGACTGAAGTACCTGGTGGGCACTTTGTCTTACAAAACCATCAGTGCAAAATATGGTCTGGATGGTTGGACATATGAGCAGACAACTTGGAAAGCACAGCAGTCACACCACAGCCACAGATCTCTCACCAGAGGTATATGCAAAACACTAGAATTCCTGGCAAGAGCCACTTTCCTAATTGTTGAGTATCAAGAATGTCTAAAGCATGCACTGCTTTTACAGTGACAATGCCGCACCACCCAGGTTAGATGTGACATAGCAGGCTCCTTCTCTTTCTGTCTGACCACAGAGCAGGGCCATCAGTCTCTGACTGTAAGGAGGTACAGCTGGTACCAAAGAGGGTTTGCACAGCCTCCTTCGGGCACAGTCCCCAACAGCCACCAGAAGAACTGAGGGCCCTTTTACTCATCTTTGATAGTAAAACTCAAGGGTTAATTATATGCTTCTGAAAACGCTGTCATGGTGCTGGCAACCTAAATTGCACAGCAGTTGAACACTATAAATAGCAGTTTCAAAACAGTCAGTCTTAATTAAGCACTACCTAAAACACAGACAGCATTTTAAGTGCAGGAAGTTCTCCTGTCATCTGCTCTGAGCAAATTTGATAGCACTATCATTTAAGATTAATTTCTATCATCAGCTCTAGTCTTAATTTATTTCTTGTACCTTTTCCCTCATTTTGAAGTGCTCAAATCATCTTTTTAATATAATATCCTCCATGTGCCCTGCTCGGATGTCCTTAGCCCTTCAACTTCTGCAGAATAAACCACTAAATCTAGGAGTGGGATATGCTAGACAGTAAAAACAGCAAAAGGGTAAAGAGAAAAATCTACAAAATAATATGCAAGCATACATAGCTTGGCAACTGTGCAAGCATGAACACAATAGTATGACTATGATTATGTGGTTACATGGTTAACAGAGTAGCCAGATTTTTCAGCATGGATTCAGTATACATGGAATAGAAGCTTGATAGAATAAAACACCAGAAGTTGTTTCATATATAAGAGACAACTTAGGGGCTTTGCATCGTGGACTTCAGAAAAGCAGCAGATGGAAAGCAATGGGATTAGACCCGTTCAGATTGCTAGCCTACAGCTGCACTGCATTACAAGTGACACTACTGCCTATAGCTATAGGACTAAGGACAAATTCAGTACATGAAGCTTTTAGTCAGATGTCCTGTGCACCATAACCAGTATATAATAGTGTCATCAGACTGTTGGATAGCTTATTCTTACCCCAGAGTGAAATAGTAGAGAAAAAAACATCTGTGCATATGCCAAAGGGGGCAGTGGGGCAGGAAGTACGAGGTGTGGCCTCCAAGAAGTTTCTGCTTCTCACGCAGAATGCCTCAAAACAGTCAGACACCTAAAGCATACAAATCATTCCAACTGCAAAGACAGGAAGAAAGAACTATCAATCCAAACAAAAATGGGATGACAAAAAGTCTTCTTTCAATCACCAAGAACAGAGCAGAGCTGTCGCCACAAGCCGCAGATATGAACTGGCTGATGCCTTTGCAGAGTGCAGAAATGGAGGGCTGCTCATCCAAAGATAAACAACGCAACTATGCCAGCGTTGAGCCTCACTAAGCCAGCCAATACAAGACTAAGCTTTCTAGGATCTCTTGGGAAGGTGTTTAAATTGCACTACACTTGCCTTGCATAAGGTCTGGTAAAGAGCATAAAAAATAAATTGAAGGTTAACCAAAATTACAAGATAGAGCAGTCACTGATCAAAACTGACTCCTGAGTAGCTGATAGGACACTGCTTCCTTTCCATAGCAATTTCAATATATTCAAACTCAAATCATCTTGTAAAACAAAGTCACCCATAAGTCAGGAAAAATATATATGTATAATATGAAAAAAAAAAGACGTGCAGTCACAGCACATGAGATCATTTCCACTACAGTCTCTTCTCAACAGAAAAGTTAACTAACAAACCAAAGGAAGTCTGAAAGCAGCCCCCAAGTCCACTTATTTTAGTAAGAAAGATCCTCAACTCTTCAAAAAGGAGCAGACACTACAAGTATTGCTTATCAGGAAGACTTCAGACTCCATTACAGGAGGAGCCCAGAAGGCTACTTATTTGTAGAAGATAAGAAGCTTCCTTTAACTACTACCAGTAACTCACTCACAATGTGAGATGTGCTTGAACAAGTAACACTAACTCTTACATATCTAAGACAAACAAAATTAGTTCTGCTGAGGTGATAGAGGTTAACTGCAATAAAAATTAACCATAAAAACAGAGTTAACAGATCAATGGAATTTTTAAAAGAATGAAGGGAGCCATTGTCAGAGTCCAAATGCAAATCACTGATGTGGTTTTCTGCAATGGTTAAACATTATGATGATGAATGCTTATCAATTTGGTCTCCCAAAGTGGTTTAAAGCTGAGATAATTATAGTCTTTCAGAAGATCTGTTAGAGGCCAAAGAGGGGGGTGATGCCTAGAGAGGCTAAAAGCATTTTCACTGGTGAAACTGTTTGACTAAATCAGTGAAACTAAGAAGAAAAGAAAGGGAATGAGGAAAAAAGAACCTCCCAGCCCCCCAATGTCCCACATACACACACCACCTCATACAAAACCAAACAAAACCCCACAACCAACCACCACAACATTCAGAGGGAATAAACAATAACTGCAAATGTTCTTTCTGGAGGTAAGTGGGATTAGCTGAACAGTCTAGAGGTATGGTAAAAATAAATTTAGCATTAAATAGTAAATATTGAGACAAATACACTCAGAGAACGTTGCAAATACAGAATAAATGTTAACTAAAGTCAATGAAGCAACGCAACACTAAATGTAATTTTAAAGGTGCATAAAACAGCGATGTACAACGACCAGTACACATGAAATCATTGAAAAAAACCCCAAACTCAGTCAACTTTTAAAGGTGACCTTGAAAGGTGATGTCCCTAGACTGTGATGATCTATTACGCTTTCTCAATCTTCAATTTTCTACCCTTCTGCACAGGTTTCACAGATTGTCCTCACAACCACTTACTCATATTCTGACTAGGGCAGAACCTTCCAAGTTGCAAGACCACCCATCACACTAAGGGAATCATTCTGAATCTCCCTGTAATTACCTAGTGTTTAAAAATCCTTACACACTGAATCATGGGAGCTGTTGCTACATCATTTGGTACACCTGAAGTGCAGACAACATAGGGCTGTGTTAGAAACTAATTTTAGTAAACATGGAATAATGAGCACAAGGTACCAAATCACAGGTTTGCACACCCTGAACTGCTGAAATACAAGAGAGAGGTGTATTCTGTACTTGCCCTGTTTCTTGCTTTCTGTTTGTTCTGTGATTCTGATTAGTGACCACAGCCAGGAACCCAATGCTTGGTGATGCAGGTTCACGGTTTGATCCAGGGAGGACAGCTTTATGCACTTACCTTTAAGTGCATATGTAAAACTATTCAGTAGTTGGATTTTCTCATGTACAAGGCACAGGTACTCACTGAAATGGCACATCGTAGGTCCCAGGCTATTCAGCTCACAGCCCCTGCAGCACAGGGAGAGCTCTATCGCTTACCAGCCAACTCCACACAGAGGACTTCGGGGACCACACTCCAGCATGCATCAGCCTAGCCAGACACCTCGAAACAGCACACAAGTCCCACTGTCTGTACCAGAGGGATTGCCTCAACTCCCCTTCAACACCTGTCTATTTAAAACTACATGAAATAAAAGAATTGCTTCCCCTCCAACATCAGTAGCCAAAGTAGAAACTAGTAGCCACATTTATTCTAGCAGGATTCCAGCTGTTCCTGTCCCTTTTAAAAAGTCTATCTTTTTCAGCCCTGAGCCAGATGCACTTGCTCCCAAAAGAAAGGTTCCTTTTGGGAACTGAGACTATGGTAAAAACAGATGTTTGAACAGATTTTAGCATAGTACTAACACAACTTTTTGATCAACTCAGACAAGAAATTGCATTTATTTGTGGAAAATTTGACAGCTAAAAAATCTCAAGTATACAGAGCTCTCTCAGTCATGACCCCAACAATGGACCAGATACCCTGGGGCAAGGGAAATAATGCACTAATCTTCATAGATATGGTTAGTGCTGTCACTTGCCAATTATCACTGTTGTACAACGACTTAAAACATAAGGTAATTTAACTCAACTTTAACTGCTTCATTTTTCTTTCTCCAAGGCTACTTTCATTCTAGAGAAAAAAGATGGCTGAAATTGTAGTTGAACACAAAACTACAACGGCAACGTTTAGAGACTACTTAAGATAGGGTGCTGGCACAGTTACTACTGAATCACGAAACACTGTTCTCGGAAAAGTACTACAGTCTGCCAAGAATAACTGAGATATGCCTCCGCGACGGCAGGCTTTACTCACACAATAATTAGCATAAATATTCAAAGGCAAGATGAAAAAAATTGCCCTCTCCTCCATCTCATAATGGAGCACAGAGGAGGGGAAAAAAAACCCAAAACAAAACACCCCAACAGGTAAGACTTAATCATACCACATTCCCAAGTGTAAAATACTGCCAACACGTTTATCTCTTTATTGATAAAGCAAAGTTTCTTCCCTTTTATTAACTATCTAAAGTCGACTTTTGATAACGGTTGTATGGAAGGCTTGTCTCTGAAACAAGCTCAGCAATTTTGCTGACTTATATGGAGCGTTTCACACCAACAGGAATTTACACTTGGACCAGAGACATTTCCTGCACACAGTTGTTACTAAAGTTTTAAACTTTTAAAAACATGCTAGGAGATACAATTACCTGCTAATAGCTATTAAGATATGCTGTATCTTTTTTGTTGGTACATAAAAAGAATGGAAGTTTTAAAATAAAAATGCAAGAGCCTTCACAATATTGTCTCTAACATAAAGCGTATTCTAAAAAGCCAAGGATTTCTATTATTTTTTTCAGTATCGCAGGAAACGTGTATCGAGCTCTATACAGTTAAACACAGAAGTCTGAATCTGAATAGCTTGATAATTGATCGTTTCTGGAAAGGCCACTGCAATTCCCTGCTCCCATGTCACAGGAGTCACAATGCAGTTGCAGAATATGGACCTATCAGGTCTGCTTATGTGAGGTCTGAAAAGGGTTTACTGACTGAAGTAACAGCAATCTTGTTAACAGAGGAGAAATTACTGCCTTCTGTTTTATTAAAAAACATTGGTACTTATTACATTAAAGCTCAGAATAGCGTCAAACTGTCTTTGAAGTCATTGTGGTTAAAATTCCAAGTGGCATAGAAAATAAGCAAGCTCCCCAAAACCACCAGCACCCACCTCTGACTTGAGAAGTTTCAAGGATGATAACTGGATTATCTTGGAGCAACAAGCAGAGTTATGGCTTATGTAGTAAACATACACAAATGGCCATCTTAGCAGAATTCAACTGACTAGCAGGCGTAACAGATGTTCCCCGGAAAAAAAGGTCAAATGAATACCACCATTCTGCCAGCATGGCTATTGGACATTGCTTTCCCCTAAATACCCAAAGAAAAAAAAAAACCCTTTTGCGCCTGTTTACCCATAGAGAACAGGTTTTGTCTACGATATCTGTTTAACCATCTGGAATGTTTCACTGTTAGTCACTCACTTAAAATGGAAAGAAATTGTAATTGGCACAGTTTGCAACTCCTCACTTCACGCGTAATAATTTGCACAGCCTTTTCCAGCCTGCTATTTCCTTATTTACCACCAAATCCAAACTAAGAAGCCAGCACAGATCTTAAAATTATCCAGTAGACAAAAACTTGATACTTCTCTAAAATGCTCCTCTTCAGAAGAGGAAATCAAAGAGGAATGCTCATGAAACATGCTTTCTTGGCGCACTGTCCTCAGGTTCTGACACACCCACGGTTCAACAGAACCAAATCTCACCCTGACGTTCAATGAACAGAGCAAAAGAGGGGTCCACTAATATCTTTATGGGGCTGGCAGTGCTGGTCCTAATGTAGGACTCACTGTACTTTCATATCTTATTAGCTTCCAGGTCAACAGCTAATTTAACATTCCAAACCCATGCATCTTTATCATTATCTGAGGGACAAAACACATCACCAACAGGCACCTCAGGCAAGATACAGCAGCTGTCCACACGCACGTTCTTGCTCTCCTTCTACTAGCAGGTGACACAAGTTACTCACTCCTCTTTTTGATGTGTTGTCAAGTTTGCGGAACCCAGCTTTCTCCATAATTCATGGAGGAAAACTCTAGCCACCTCCTCTCTCTCAGCCCCAAGAAACAGAAGACAAGACATTTTTGTTGTGAAGGCTTCAATTTCTGAGCCTAAACAGTTGCTGTGGATGCTCACATTACACTGACTGATCAGAAATTCATCATGCACATCTCTCAAAGTCCAAATATGTGCCCCATGCAATACCTGTGGACTTATTTGACGCTCTCCGTCGGATTTCAGTCACCATCAATCGTGACACTTGAGTAGTAAACTGCAGGAGGTCCGAAAATTTTTCTGTCATAGTACTTGGAGGAGCATTTCCAAACACCTAAAACAAAAGAGAAAATGGATGTATCAGAAAGTCATTCAGTTTACAAGGATCACTACGAACTAATACATTCCTTCACAAAGAAAGAGTATTACTATGGAGACGACAAGTTTTTGTTTTCCTGCTGCAGTACTCATTGCTGTACTGGTTTTCACAGAGCATTCTCCAAGATACATGGAATGAAGCTGGAGTTGAACCATCATTCCTGGAGGTAAGATCTGATAAAGGGAAAAAAGGGAATCACGAGTTTTTTTGCAAGAAGAAAATCCCACAAATCCCCAAAAGACTGAGATTGCACATAATGGGATAAATACTAGATACCAGAGCAAATTCTCCAACAGGAGTTCTCTTTTTAAGGGCAACCGCTTTGCTATCTGCAGGATCTAAACATCTCACAGGGGTGAAGAACCTGTACAAAATGATGCATATAAAATCTACTACAAGTTGGTTGACAGCTGGCTGGACATGAGCCAGCAGTGGCCCAGGTGGCCAAGAGGGCCAGTGGCATCTTGGCCTGTGTCAGACCCAGCGTGGCCAGCAGGAGCAGGGAGGGGATTGTGTCCCTGTGTTCAGCACTGGTGAGGCCGCATCTCAAGTGCTGGGGTCAGTTTTGGGCCCCTCACTCCAAGAAAGACATTGAGGGGCTGGAGCGCGTGCAGAGAAGGCAACGAGGCTGGGGAGGGGCTGGAGAACAAACCCTGTGAGGAGAGACTGAGGGACCTGGGGGTGTTTAGCTTGGAGAAGAGGAGGCTGAGAAGAGACCTCATCACTGTCTGCAACTGCCTGAAAGAAGGTTGTGATAGGGTGGGTGCTGGGCTCTGCTCACAAGTGATAAGTGACAGGACAAGAGGAAATGGCCACAAGTTGCGCCGGGGAGGTTTAGACTGGACACAAGGAAGAACTTCTTTACTGAAAGAGTGGTCAGGGATTGGCACAGCTGTAGAGTCACCATCCCTGGAGGTGTTTAAAAAATGGGTGAATGAGTTTCTTAGGGACAGGGTTTAATAGGGAGACAGGCACGGTTAGACTCGGTGATCTCAGAGGTCTCTTCCAACCTAGTGATTCTATGATTCTAAAAGGCCCTGTTGGGTCTTGTCTTGGTATACCAACAATACCAGGAAGCCTCCCATGTTGCTGGTATTCCAAGGCCTTGTCCTCTCTTGAGATCCTCCTGAAAGTAACAGCAGTCTTTACTAGGGAATCTTTTTATAAATTGCCATCTAATTCTTTATGATTAAGCATTAACTTTGTTATTAAATCCTTTACTGAATCACATTTAACATGGACAAACGTGTTAACTAAGATATTGCATAAGCTGTGGAACACAACATTATCTCAAAATGGATTAGCTGGCTATTGAGGTAATTTACTTTTTGTTCAAGGCTGCACACAAAAAGGAGCCTCCATCCACACTTCCGACGTAAGCCTTGCACTAAAACAGTCTCAGTGAAACCACAATATCCATTACCAAAGTATGCAATCCGAATTCTGGTATCGTGACTTGTGTCAGTGCTGAAAAAACAAAACAGCCTGCTGAATACCTGAATCATCTCAATACTTCTCTACTCGTTTATATTTTCCTTCCTTGTGTCTATTTACATGACCTGCAAGAGCATCACCAATGACCCAAGAAGTGTAATACATTACAGAATTTTTCTAATAAAAGCTTAGTTCAACATGTTGTATTTTCCTCTCAGAATCAGGATACAATTTACAGCAATACAGCTGATTTGGAATCAACAGCTGTTTCACTCTGGTCTCCTTTCCCTGGGTGACCCAGTTACACTGTGGCAGCTGAGCTGCTGACATAATTGACTGAGGTCACTAAGTCTAGGGACACCCAGTGAAATCCACAATACTACAGCCAACAGGGATAACTGTAGTACAGAATTACGCTGGAGGCCCAAAGTTACTGGAGAAAACTTAAAGGCAGATGACAGAACAACCCTTGTTTAAGTTTGACTTCTTACTCCATTTAGTATCAGTTCCTGTGGCACATTATAGAACAGCCAAAAATATTTTCCCTGCCTACTTGCATTGGAAAGTCATGATGAAACACAACAAGAAATACAACACTGAAATTGAACACTCAGTGTTCAACTGAGAAGCACTCAGTTCACCTACGATTTCCTCAAAAATTTAAGCGTTTCTCATACAGGAAATTTCAATCACCATTATCAATAAAGAAAGCGAAAGGGAGTCCAGATATTACAGACAGAAATTGGTTTTGGCAGATCAAGAAAAATATCCCTCATCTGGATTAGAGAGTAAGCAACTTTCCCAATACAGACAATCCAGATTTCCCTAAACCTTTCAAAAGATCTCCTTTTGCAGTTGTCTGCGTCAGCTCCCAGTTCATTGGGGAGCCTCTGACTTCCACAAGGCTTACACGAAGGGAAGAAGTCCTCGAGGCCTCACTGACATAACATTGGCAAGATGATTTGAAGACTGTCTTGCTATCTTTAACTGTTTAAAGCTCTTCCATTCAGACCAAGGAGAAAGGAAAAACTAATAGTCCTGTTACCTGTCTTGAGGTTGCCTGGAGTTGTCAGCAGATCCCAGGAAATGAAGAGAGCTCAAAGTTACAGTAAAAGGCTGACTGAAGTGAACTGGTTTTGAATTAGTTGCCTCATAAACAAGTTTGCGATATGGAGCACAAGTATCTGCATTGGATGTTGATACTCTCTCTTTGACTAAAGGTGGTAGTAAAATCCAGGAACAGGATATGAAACACGTTACCAGTAAATCATCTTTTTAATAAGGAAAAGTAGGTTCTTTCAAGAAAATGTAAACAATGTATGCCTTATTCCAAATCAGCCTCTTCATCATTCCATCCACTTTCTCCATATACTGCAAAAGTGTTACTACCGTGCCGGCAGAGCAAATGCTTTGGTGAACACATCGAACTCTGAAAGGAGCCTTTCAGTACTCTTCCAGAGGGCAAATCTATTATTATGCACCAATTTAGCTTTTCATTACTACATCATTCATCATTTCATAAGCCTCCCTCAATAATGAGGAAACAGAAATGGGTTTTAAACCCGTTCGTTACCAGAACTAGCAAGATGGTTTAAACTACTGCATGTTACAGACATGTTGTATCGATGAACCAAAATTAAGAATGCTTTAGCTCCTCTGGATTTACTGATTAATAATCCTCAAAATATCAGGAAGGAAATGGAACTGCATTTCACACAATGCTTCAGATACTTCTGAAATGACTTAGGCAGGAGCTGATTTTGACCAAATAAGAAGAAAACTTGAAGCTCCTGATTTGTTTTTCAGCATGCTTAAACATATAAGTTCAATGAGGGATAGTAAGAGAGAAAAAACGGGGCAAAGACATGAGGCAACTGCAACCAGGCTTCACCAGTATAGAAAGAAGGAAAAGGCAGAACAGAAAAAGGAGAAACAGAGAAATTACAACTTATTTATTCTTTTATCTCTGAAATCTAATCAAAGTCTAAGGAAAGACTGCTGCACAGAAATAGGATATGCATTGCTGCACTTGTTTGTCTTAAACCCAATTACATTACGAACTGTGATTTCCATAGCTACAATGCAAGTATCACATACCACAAGTAACAACCAAAAGGGCCAGAAAAGAATTTCTTCGTCACCATCAGTTTACAATTAAGCAGTGAATCAGCTATAGTGGACACGTTCCCTTTTTCAGAAGCATCAGCCACCTGTAACCACAAGAGGGAGATTCCCAACCATAACTGCATCAAACTAACCTCCATGGACTCAAACCAAGATTAAGATTCCATTGTGCTAATTTGTAAAAGCAAATTAAGTCCATAACTAAAGGGCATACAATCCAAACAGATAAATTAAAAAGGAAATATATTAACCGAACTTATTTCTCCCAGACTCACACAACAGGTTAGCAGTAGAACTAGGAACAAGACCTAGGGCAACAAAATGACGTTTAAAGAATCTATCCACTAAAGCATGTCACCTAGTAGACTGAAAATCCTATTAATACTATGACTTGACTAGGATTAATTTTTCTACAAGGCATGTAAGCATTTCAGTGTCTAGCCCCATCATAAGCCATACTTTCAACAAAACATTAATCTAAAAATGAGAAAGCTGAATTAATTTTCCTATCAAGTTTTCGCATTTTAGTTTTTGGAGGATTCTCTTTCTCCACAGTACAAGCACAAATCCAGCATCCAAAGAGCTTCAGAAGCAAGGGCTCAGGCCACAGCAGGGAAAAAAAAAAAAAAAAAGGAAAGTTAGATTTGTACCTACTGCTCTTTCAAGACCTTAAAACTATCATCAAAGTTATTATTCACAATGAAGTGGCACACTGAGTGACATAAGACGTAAGATTTAACTCCTATTAATTCCAGCGATGATAATCACAGTCCTGCCTACAAACCAAACATTGGAGCACAAGGAATACTGAAATAGGAATGGCACTGTACAAGTGGCTATTGTATCTTCCACACAGACTGCTTTTTCAAAATCCCCCTTGTTCAAGAAGAGGGATTCATACTCTATACATAAGCAAAGGGCTACAAAGTTGATGAGAACGCAGAAAATCTATCACGAAAAGAGATGAGAATTCTTCAGCTTGCATGGCCTAGCAAAACCAAGTCTGACAGGAGATACCATTATTGTTATCTCTAAATATGCAACAGTAAAATAAATGTGAAGAAGGGAGAAGAGTTATTTAGACTCAAGGCCAGGGCTCTCACAAAACTGGATATTAAACTTGCTACAAATATGTTTATACTGGAAATCAGATGACTTTACATAACAGCAAGCTCTGCAGAAAAGCTTTGTGACAAGTCTACATGCAACTGTGGATTCAGAAAAAACAACAACACAAGAAAATTACCAATAGCAGGTTTATCTGCTTACACAACACTACCTGAGGAGAAGGGGAAAAGTGAAAGAAACTCAACAGAAGAAAAGCTTCTGTTGTGCTAAGTGAAAAGTCTTGGAAATATAAAATTTGAGTAGTCAATTCAAATACAGGAAACAACTCTTGCAGATTCTCTAGCGTACCCTGTTAAATACCGGCAACATCATGTAAAGTTTTTCTTCTTGTTCTTTTTGGGTCATATGCCGTGGAGGATGACAGAGCTCTGTGAAGAGGCGACGCAGATGCATCAAGCCTAACGCATTATCCTGCGGGCTACATTCCTCCTGCCGTGGCCGGCCCATGATCCTCTTCACCATATTCATCTTGACTGACTTCTGGAGGCTCACTTGTATCCTGTTCAGAAAGGAAAACAAACTTACTGAGTACAACAGATTGAGGCATTACTCCATCAAAGCCTTTAAATATATAGCACCCTCTCTCACAATAAGCACCACACTGCAGATCAGAGCATTAGCTAATTTTATATGCTAGGTATTGATTAGTATGCGTTTGGAGAACTGAAAGCCAGTAACTCGAAACAGGAAAACATCTGATACTCTTCTGCATAAAGCAGGCTTCAAACACCGCAAAACACTTTGGTATTTTTATTAGATTATTTTTATGACTGTGTGGTGCACATTCCACAGCACTGACAGGAGTGTTATCTACGCAACGAAAAGTATGCTCAAAATAATTCTAGAATGAAATCAGTACCAGTTATGTACTTGAAAATGTAATCAAACAAGACCTTCAAACTCTCTCAGACATGGGCTTTATCACACAGAGGCATGTCTAATTTTTTTCCTGACTTTCCTATGGCAAAAAGATAAGGCTATCAAAAGGAGTTATTGACCATCTCACACCTCAGCTGTTGCTTCTGCAGAACAACACCTCAGTCTTCTCCCTCCTGAAGCACAGGAAACTTACTTTAGAATCACAGAATGGTTTGGGTTGGAAGGGACCTTTAAAGATCATCTTTTCCAGCACATGGTGGCTGAAGTCCTCTAGCAAAATCAGGGCCTGCAAGTGTGATGCTTCCAGTAGTTGAAGTCAAAACGCTTCATCAACATCCTACCCTTGATATGCAGTCTGTAGTAAACACCAGCCACAAGGTTTCCGTTTACAACGCAAATGTACACAGCATATTAATTTCAAGCAGAGTAGGTACTACTTGTAGAATTATTTCAGAGTTGAGTCCTACTGTGTTTGTTTCCTACTAGAAAAATGCTAGCATGGGCATCATGGAACACCATCCAAAATAGACTACATGAAATCTGAAAGAATTTCTGTGATTTACTTTTGCCAATGCAAATACAGCGATATTTTTCCTTATTACCATAGCATATATAATCTACGGAAATACAAGGAAGATGGCTGACAGCTCTGGGAGCTTCAGCATTAGACCCAAACCTTAGAAATGTGAGAAGGATATTCATGGTCTAAGGCAGGCAAAAGCTTCCTCATTGTGAATCTCAGTACCAAAACTTAATTGACAAGAAAACACTAAGATGTTTAAGCTCATCTAAAATAAAAAAATTAAAAAATAAAATAAACCAAAATAAAATAAATTAAAATCTTCAGAGGAATGATACATTAGAAATACTACAGCAGAACACTACACTTGTTCCCCAAGTGAAAGGCCTGCATGTCGCTAGTAAGTCCTGTATAAATATTTTGACCAAGGTTTTCTTTGTTTAGGCTTAGGTCTACAAAAGAGAAAGCAATACACCTAAACCTTTTACTACAAACAAAAAGATAGCTAAAAGAAAGGACCTTCCTATTTTAAGGAAAGCATCTGTGCAGTCTCCACAGTCAGCTGTGACCACCACACAGGACTTGAATTAAAAGCCTGGCAGTCTCCTTAATGCCTAAAAGGAAAGGACTCCAGTATTTTCAGCAACGGCCAAAGTCACCTCTTCATGACTGCCTGCTTACAGCACACAAATCCAGCACTTTGTGCAGCAAAAGCCTATAGGAAAGGAACCTTCACAGAACCAAACTCACAAGTTCAGGAACCCTGTTTGGTAACTGCTTATAGAGCTTGAATATGGCCCAGCTCTGTGCAGGTATTACAACACAGCCTTCAATTGCATGCTCACTTCCTCCAGTCCCCTAAAGGACCTCCTGCCCATCTCAGCACACAGGGCGGACACAGCCCTCACTTCACCAGCAGCTGCTCAGCATTTTGTTACCTTATGCCTCCACACCTTGGTTACTGCAAAGTGGGCTGAAAGCCTGCTCTGCAAGCATGGCCATGGGTTGGGCTGTCCTGCTCATCACTGCCAGATCAGAATGCCTCACAGTTATTAAACTGACTTATTTTCATAAATGCTCCCACAGCATGGGCATGTTAACAGCCTCGATAGACACACAATGAACAGACACACACACCTTACACTAAAACTGATTGCGTTTAATAATCTGGATATCTAGTTTAAGAAACCTTGGAGAGCAGTTAATCCTACATGGCATCTTGTAATGCTTGCATCTTTCTGTTTGCTTGTGTTGTATCCCTTAGAGACCAGCTGACATCCTTTTGCCTGTCAGCTTGTGATTGTGAAACTAGACGCTCAGTACACAAAGCATGCAATTAAGCAACTCCAAAAACCCTATGAAGACTTTTGTGGAAGCGGCAAGGACAGAAGCTGGTTCCCAGGAGAGGAGGCTCTTTGGTACCTCGTGTCCCCTCTTCTGGCTCATGTAGCCACATGTTCTTTACTACGCTGGCCCACTCAGTTTGGTGTCATCCGCAAACTTGCTGAGGGTGCACTGGACCTCGCTGTCTGTATCATCGATGAAAACACTGATCCCAGGACGGACCTCTGAGGAACACCACTTGTCACGGATCTCCATCTGGACATCAAGTCCTTGACCACTACTCTCTGAATATGACCATCCAACCAATTCCTTATCCACCAAACAGTCCACCCATCCAATCCATATCCCTCCAATTTAGAGAGAAGTATGTTGGGGGGGACCAAGTCTAAGGCCTTACAGAAGCCCAGATAGATGACATCCATTGCTTCTCCTGTGTCTACTGATGCGGTCACCTGATCATCGAAAGCCACTAGGTCAGACAGGACTTGCCCTTGGTGAAACCACCTTCGCTGTCTCGAATCATCTCCCTGTCCTCCACGTGCTTTAGCCTAGCTTCTTTTAAAGTGTCTTCTACTGTCAGTGGAAGCTGTTGGACAAATGATCATAAATTAAATCACATAAAATACTAACAACTTACAAAGCTCTAAGACAGACACTGTGAGGAAAACATAACACACACATATAATCATCACCACACGTTAGGGTATGCTAATGCATGGGTAATACGACTGGAGCTATCAAAACATTTGTGAAGGAAAAAATGTAGACAGAAGCTGCATGAGACGCACTTATTTTCACAATAGCTATTGTAGGTCCAAGCTGTGCATCTACTTCCAAAAGGGTGTTATTTAAATAAACAGCTAGGTAATTATCTGCTTCATAATTACAGTCACAAGTGTTTCTCCAGGCACTGTATTGGTATTACATCAGCAGCTTAGCAGCGAAACAGGAACCAGTTTCTTTCTTTGCAGATTATAATGTGACACCAGCACACACCTCCACCTCAGCTACCTCAGGAAAATGAAACTTAAGAGATGTCTCATTGCTGCACTGAATCACAAAAGTCCACTACTATCAGTAAATTCCATACTTGTTATTTCCCTCTATATTAGGGTTTTTATTTCTTTTGCGATTTTAAGATTCCCTACCCATGCAGTTAATTCTAATATTCCAAAGATGATCATACGCACTATTGAAAAGGACTTTTTGTGGCTTTCAAAAGAAACAATAAAAACCTTTACAAGATAGACAGACATACATTTGTCCTTAAAACTGAACAGGAATAATACATTCTCTTTGTAGGCAAAAACATCAGCAGGAGGGGAAGTGAGGAACACAACTACTTCCTCTTGTTCCTCAGAAAACAACTACTTACACACAGAGAAAATCATGCACAAGGAAGCTGTGTTGCTGAAAAGGAAGCCATCATCAGCTCTCCTTGCCGGACACACTCATTTGGGGAATATTGCTTGGTCCCTGCAAGACAGGGCCTGGAGGAAAGCCAGCATGCTGACTCAGTAACAAAAGCATCTATTCCTGTACTAAGTTTTCGTCTTGATAAACAGCTACTCATCTGTTTAAAAGAGGAACCATTTCATTGAGAAATCCTCCCAATAGGAAAACACTATCAACCACCACTCCAATTTTTGTATTGCAAAGTACTATGAATCAATAAAGGTGTGCAGACAAGTATTTGCAAGGCTGCACCGGCGAGAGGGGGCAAAGAAAGAAGGGGAGAGGGGGCAAAGAAAGAAGGGGAGAGGGGGCAAAGAAAGAAGGGGAAAAGGGAGGGGTTGCTATCCTAATTCAGGACATGTTTTTCCTGTTCTCTAAACACCCATCTGATTTGAGTTCAAACATAAATTCCTTTGTTACTTGCAACATTAGAAATGTTATTCTTAAGCTCAGTCTGACCTTAACACCTTGACATCACTGCAAACAAAAATTCTTAACACTTCAACAAATATGAAGAACTTAACTGGTTAGCGAGAAAGATGCAGATATAAACCATGGACTAGCAGTCTTTTTTCTAGGTCCATTTCCCACAAGTTATTCATGATAATGACACATAATAGCACGTGCTGATTGAGTAGATTTCCTGTGGTTTGTATCCTCTTGAAGGTCAATGTTTTATATTCAGTGAAAAAGAAGGACAACAATTAAATAACAGTGATACTTTTGACCTGTGCTGCAGGGATGGAGGAAAGCTGTCTCACTCAAGAATCATAATGCATGTAGTTGTTATTTAGTATTAACTTAAATGAAAATGAATTTCAGTTATATGAAGGTTTTGCACTTCACTCTGTTCAAACAAGAAAATGAAGAACTGCTTTTCACTTTTGCATACAGTCTTTATTTTTCCTGACTTACTAGTGTATGGATTGTATCTAGAAGATAATCCTATCATTGCATTTTCCAATTCTTTCATCAATAACCACAAAACCTCATTTCCCAAAATTATTTCCAATACTTTCATAAAATCTTTACAAGGTAAAAACATTTCTTCTGCCACTTTCAAAACATAAAGCCCATAAAACAAAGTATTAGATCCTACCATAGCTGAAAATATGTAGTGCTTCTCCAATCCACAGTTCAAGTTGCATCAAAGAGCACAGACAACTTGAAGATCTCAAGTGCAGACCTATTATCCCTCATGCCCTTGTGACTTTACCTTTCAGTAGTGCAACAGCACAGGACAACATTTACCCAACATGAAAGACCAGTGAGACACATGTGGAAGTAAAGGATTTGATTAAAATCGTGTTTAGAGGTGGTGCTCAAGGCTCCTGGCTTTATCGAACAGGAGAGAAGTGCAGGTCAGTTTTACTGAGAGCAAAGAGACAGCTCATGAGGAAGCAAGCACATGCGTGCCACCTTTTCCCAGCAGCAGCAGAACTGTCCACATAGCATCAAGAATGTGATTTTTGGCTGGATGATGAAAAAATTGCTTCCTAGATCTTTATTTAGCACACATTAAGATCTGTTATCAGCACAATCACAATTCTCAGTACTGCTTTTCTTTATGCAAGCCTTTAACAAAGCTTACAGACTCCCATTTTGCTGTTCAGTAACAAACTCAGAAAGCTAAATTGCAAACGCTCACAAAACAAACTGCCAGAAGGCTCAAATATACTCTACTTAGACTGACCACACACATTCATTTAAGGTTTCTGCCTTTGTATTTTTTACTCTACGTCTTTTCCAACTAAAATGAAAGACAAATTCTCGTTCTGTCTTGACCTACCACATGCTACCTGAGAACCAAAAGATAATTCTGCTTTTGTGTGGACTTGAGTAGATACATCCACCACTTGTTTAATAGTGGCCTTTGAAAGAGGTCAGGGAAATCTAATGAGTAATTATCACATTTCAGAAGCCAAATAGCATGTAATAAATATTGCATTAACATCCAACCAAGAGGTGCAGAAAATCTCACCTTTGAGGTACCTGGAGCAGTATAGACACACCTTCATCTCTTCTCAAAACAAGACCAAAAAATACAGTCCTTTCCCAAGGCAACCCAAAATCCATGTTTATCTGCTGGGTTCTACACAGTTTCATCTATGAATTTCGATGCAAAGTCTTTAATCAACTCATCTATATATAAACACAGACGTGGTCTCCAAAAAGCAGTTCAGATTTGCTATCCATGAAGGAAGTCTACAATTCCATACCTCAAATTGTTCGCTCCGCGGCACCTCCTTAGGTTGGAAAACAAATGCAGTATGTATACCAGAAGAAGGTTTTAAATAATTTGTGCAAGGCAAACTATACTGCTGTTACAGATTTGAGGACCAAATAAAACTCCTCTGCATAAAAGCAGCCTTTCTGCTTTAGGAGATGAGGAATGGTCACTCCAGGACAACAAGAAACAAAAAAAGTTTCATCAGCTCTAATCATCCCTTTCAGTAAAGATCAAAATAGGTATTATTTTGAAAGGAGAGACCTGCGTTAGCATGTTCAGGTGGTTCATTCATAGACATTCAGGCTCCGAGGAACTATTTGCTCGTGTTTGTGCAATCAAACCACTATGGCATTTTTTCCACTCCCTTGACCTGTTCCAATGAGGTCTCAAGCTGGCAACTCAGCACTGACAGCAATGGAGTCTGAACCAGTTCTGGATATACAATAAATACCTCCTCTCCTTCAAGGAGTGCAGAGGATTCTATTTACCACAGAAACATGGTAACTGAGGAGACTGATGTTGTGTGCAATGCAAAAATTCAGAGACACAAGCTGGCTAGAGCACAGACACAAAAGATAACAAGTATAGGAGAAATTTCTCCACTGACATGTATTTTTGGAACACTCATTTACAGCAAGATTGCGTCTAGTAATTTAACAAGTTTCAAACTGATAGAATAAAAATTCTGGGTTTCTATGTTATCAGTCTGCATATATTATAAACACAGCAGCTTTCTTCTGAAAACCAAGATTTGGTAATTAGTATTAATCTGCAATTTTTTAACTGGACACTGTTGCAGGTGTGAATGATCCCCATTCACAGCTGCGCGGTGACAAGACAACAGGAAAGCAAATTCAGAATGTCCTACAAACCTCAGTACAGCTAAAAAACCCATACCGGAGGAAAGCAAGTACTGGAACACCATTCTGGTTTTGAACATAAGCTGGAAGAACTGAAACAACTCGGAAACATCTGCACCTCAGCAAAATCATCTGAAATGGAGGAATCAGTAAGATTATTTGGATCCAGAACATTATTCTGAAAGCTTATACAGCAACTAATCTATGCAGTGTGAGGAAACTTTTGGTCAATACTATAAAGATAGGTAAAAACTGGTTAAAAAAAAACTCCAAAAATGAACAGGTTATTTGCTTCCTCAATATTTTTGGAGACCAAATTCTAATTAATGAGTTCTTGCCTTTGTGAAAAAATATCTTCAGCATCTTTGAATGTCATTTTTCTTGGGCTTTTTTTGTTTTTAAGAGGCCTGGGTAAACTGATTTGCATTAACTGGACAAACAGAATGCTGGTTACAGCCCGCTGGGAAGAGAGCAGAACCAAAACTTTACTTTGCCAACCTGAACTGCATGGCAATGACTAAACCAGGCCAATCAGGAGAGGAAAACCTGCTAAGAAGCTCCTGAAAAAAAAGGAGGAGGGAGACACACGAAATAACAAACAAACAAAAAACCAAAATAATCTGGGATCTGAAGAGATAAGCACGTGCCTGGTTGGCATGTGGACATCAACAAAGGCAAAGCAAAAAAAAAAAAAAAACCAACCCTGTTTCAGAGGGTGGCTTTTGCATAAACAATAAACAAGCAAAGTAAAATTTCCTTCCTAGAAAAGTTATTCTACTACAATCAACAGTGAAACGATGAGCCGTTATTAAGAATGTTGAAGAGTGCTTTGGTCTGTTTGCCTTTCCAAGTGGGGCAGATAGAGAGAAGGCAACGTGTGAACTTGGAACACGCTGTTACATCCAAGCAGTAGGGCCACACACTAAACACAGCAAAGCCAAAGAGCACGTTCAATAATGACAATAGCGAGTCTAAGCACAGTTTCTTAACTAAAAAAGCCACTGGAGTTTTTTCAAAAGGAGCATCGTATCACACAAAGTGGGTCCCTGCTTTTTGTTGTGGTGGTGTGTAGTGGTTTTTACTTCCCAACAGCTATCTAAAGCATAAACTTCTACAAGCCATGTAAAAATGCTGAACATTTCTTGTGCCTTTAGGAAATTTACATATGAAAGAGCAGTAAGTAGAAGCCTGTTACCTGCAAGATCTGTCTCCATAGATCTGCCCTTGTTTCTAACAACCTGGACTGAAGAACAACTAAATGATCCTACCAGCACATGCTTGGCTGAGGTAATAAAATTTCTCCCTCTACTACCACCTAGTAAAAAGAGTGCATCAGAAATAGCAGTGCATCAGCATTAAAATCAGCATTAAACCCTGGGCACAAATGCTTGTTTATTTCTGAAGCAATAGGAAGTAAATAAGGGTGAATGATCACCTCTTTCAAGTTGCAAGCTCATAGTATTCCTAAATGGAAAACAAACCAAAACAGCCCAAGACCTTGTAACTGGTAATTCAAACCAGAGATGCATGGAAAAGACATAGAAATACTTGTGTACACATCACTACTGTCTTTTAGACCATAACAAATCTATTTCAGCTACTGCATTATTGCACTGTGTGTATTTTCCTAACAGGAAGCGGCTTAACTTGAGCACCCCACACACCTCAGGCAATGGCTCCTTTACAAACACCATAGGAAAGCTGCCCAGTGAGGCCAACGGCGTTTACTGGACTCCTCTTGAACTGGCTTATCTTAGATGGGGTTCTCCTACATTAAAACTAGGGGGGTCCAAAGACATCCACTGACCTCCCCTGGAACCAAGTGCTGCATAATATACAGTACAGAATCATAGAATCGTTTAGGTTGGAAAAAGCCTTAAAGATCATCAAGTCCAACCCTAAACCTAACACTGTCAAGTCCACCACATGCTCCTAAGCACTACATCTGCACATCTTTTAAAGATCTCCAGGGAAGGTGACTCAATCATTTCCCTGAGCAGCTTGTTCCAAGGCTTGACAATCCTTTCAGTGAAGAAATTTTTCATAAAATCCAACCTAAACCTCCCCTGGCTCAACTTGAGGCCATTTTCTTTCATCCTAACACTTGAAAACAGACCGACCCCTATCTCGCTACCACCTCCTTTCACGTAGTTTTAGAGCATTAAGGTCTCTCTCCTCTAAGCCTCCTTTTCTCCAGACTAAACAATCCCCAGTACCCTCAGTTGCTCCTCACAGAACTTGTTGTCTAGACCCTTCACCAGCTTCATAGCTCCAGCAGATGCGTTGTCACTGGGAAAACCAGTAAAGATTCCTATGTTTCACGTAACTAAACAAGTATTGTAAAAATAGGGGAAACAACACTGTGTTTTCTCACCTTCCCTCTCTGCTGCTGCTCCTCTCTTGCCCCTTCTCTGTTGAGTGACTCTGACAACCATAGTCTCAAATTGCAGATAGAAGCAACTTGACCCTCCTCAGTCTCAAAGCCTTTAAACACCATGCCATGCCCTGAGGACTTTGAGCAGAGCTAGACTTCACATTGGGCTCCAGTCCTGGCTTTGGAAACAGCCTCCCCACATTGCACATGGAGACACTTCTCAGGAGCCTTGCATGGAGTGAGGAGTGAAAACCAAACAGCTGACTGTGAGTCTTTCCTTACAGGAAAGGGTTCTAGCTGCCCACTAACATGCAGGAGACACTGCTGCTCACAGATGACCAGGTAAAGTCTGTCAAGAGGGCTAAGAGGCTTGCAGAGGAAGACCGGGACAGAACATAGGCAGGATACAGCTCTTCTGATTTAGGAGTACCCCACTGGAGTCACAGGATTTCCATCACCCAGCAGTGAACATCAGATAAGGGATTAAACAGAAAGAAAGAAAAAAATCCCACATGCACACCAAACAAACCCCAAGCCAAAAATCCACATCGACAAAGGTACAAAGTAGATTAAACTGCAGAATTTTAACGTAACATTAATTGCTCAAGTGAATGTATTCTTTGAGCTTTCCCCAATTCTTTTTTCCTGATGTTCACTAGCACACTAATACATGACCGAAGTGGGTATAGATATTCTTAGACATTAAAGCTGATGTCTCTCATGCAGGGACAAAGCTGCAACATTTTCAAAAATTCGTGCTTATTTAGGTTATTTTTTATTGCCAGGAATGGGGATGGTGTATGTATTTTTTACCATAACTACTTTCAAAACTATTTTGTTTTCCTCTCCATTACCCAAGTTCTACTCCCATTTGGCAATAATGCCAAAATGAAAGTTAGATTTCACAGTGAACAAATGCTTTCTCAACAGAAGTTTATGCACTATACTGCAAGATTAAACACGACAGGCAGAAATCCCCCAAAGTGAGCTTCTCTAATCCAAAGGAAAAAAATGAAGCCTATACCACTCAAGAGACAGGCAAATTACTATTTTAACCTGATGGGTTCTTCTCCAACTTTGTTACATTTCCAAGAACGTTGTCTAATATAGAACAAGCTTGCTTCACACCAGAACTACCACACTTGAAAGCAGGCTTGATTTAACTGCATTTTGAAAACTACACACACGACAAACTTAAGTCAATTATTTTTTTCCTAAGGTGGAATGACAAGTGTAAGCTACCTATCTTTCACTTATTTCTGTACAGCCAATATCCTAAACACAGAAAATTATGCAGTTACATTATTGATATTACTCAAAATATCATCATCTTTTGACTAAATCTCAGCTTACCATTTAGTTTAGTTTCTCTCTTGTAACAGCAAGTACAGCTGAGTCCAACAACAAGAAGTACAACTTGGCAGAAGCTAGTCATGTAACTCACTGTGAGTCTGGGGGAGGGAAAAACTAGCGTACAAAGAAATATGAGCAGTTTGCACCCATTTAGATCTCGTCCTACCTCGAACTCTCAAAGTTCAGCGCAAGCATCTTGATTTTCAAATTCTCTCCTTGTAAGACAGCACTGATAGGAGACAGTACGTTCCTCTGCCTCTGGCCAGTACCAGCCCACCGCTGGTACAAATCCCGCTGACAGTCAGGCGGCCCTTGCCAGCCCTGGCGTCGGCTGTACCAGTGCCCAGGCAAGTCCCATGGCAGAACGCAGCTGGGCCCTCCCAGCCAGCCCAGGGATGCAGGAAGGAGAGGGACCACAAACCTGAAGGGAAGGGCTTCGCAAGGCTGAAGAGAAGGGATTTGGGTTCCTACAGCGTTACAGCACCCAGGCCACAGTAACTGATACAGCTGCTTTACAAAAGTAAATCAAAATCACACAGGCAGGAGATGAAAAACTGGATGCTTGAGTATAAAGACATCTGGTTGCAGCACAGTCACTGCAAATGAGAATGACGTATCACCACTTACAAATTAATTTCTAAAATGACATTTTCTCTGCTTTTCTTATCACAGGAAAAAGTATATTTGTTTATATTTAGGTTACAATAGTACTAACTATTCTGGAAAAATAAAAGGAGTACAAGAGACATTTCTTACCAGAGTCTAGATCAGATGCAACGTGGGTTTTCCTCACTTTATATTTTCAGCTTTTTTTTTTTTTTCTTTTTTTTAAACAGCGTTTGCTATTCTAGCTGGCAACATTATTTACATGCACAGCACCATAAAGTATGCTCAAAATAGTTGCTTCATATCAACACAATTGGATGTTTTATTTTGTTTTAATAACAATCATTCAAAAGTGGTAGGATCTTCTGAGGAAATTCATTATCAATAACTACAGCTACTCACATGTTATGTCTCTCTGCTACACTAGCCTCTTTCTCCAGTAATAATCAAATATACAGAAAACAAATCAGGACTGGAGTTGCAGCTCTCTGAAAAAAATTCTCCCAGTGCCACAGAAGGATGCTCACATGATCATCCTTGACTGCAACAATCACTCCTTTTTAACTAAATTTATCTCAGAAAAGAGCCTGAACATCCACACAGTAAAAGCACAACTACTGAAGCAGAGTTTATTCCCATTCTACCATAGGTTTCATCTACACATACAGACAATACACATGTTAAGGGAATAGCCCTCCTTGCTGGAGGAATAAAAACATCAACAAGCAAAAAACCCAACAAAGACAGTAATCATACATCAAGACTGCACCTATAACACTTTATTTAGGAAAGTAAGAAAATGAACTATGACCACCTTCAAAGTAGTTCCCTTCTGAGCTGACACATGGCTGCATACAATGCTGCCAACGTTCAAAGCAATTCCACAAATCATTTTCTGAAAGGCTGTTGAGGATCTCCATCGTTTTTCCTTTCACATCCTCTACTGACAAAATACTGGGTTCCTCTGAGCACAGACTTGATCTTTGGGAAGAAGTGAAAATTGCAGGGAGCCAGTTCTGGTGAACAGGGTGGGTGCTCAAGCGCAGTGATGCTGTTATTAGCTAAAAACTGCTTTACAGACAAAGCATAGTGCGCTGGCACACAATGACATTTTCCAACTGAGGGTAAGAAAACATCTATATCTGAACACACATCCACTTGTACCACAGTGAAACAATTGAGTTGAGCTTTGTCTCACAGTGACAGGTTAGAAAATGTTCTATATGTTTTTTTGTGTTAGATCTTATATTCCTTTTCATTTTTACCATATATTCTTTTCTTTAATTTGATTTTACTCCTCTGTCAGAGTTTGCAGATGTTACCTTGAGTACACACTCAGTCTGGGAACAAGGAGTGAGAGAAAGGGAAAGGTGTTTGGGCTTTTTACATGAACTTGTTTGATAACAGCTTAATTTGAATAAAGAAAGGATGCTTTAAAAGCTGAGTAATTTACACAGACCTCAGAGGGGTAGCAATATTCAGGTCCCTGAAGTAAAGGGATTTATTCAAAACTGCTGCATATTACATAAAGTGCACATACATAGACACAAACCTTCCCACAACTCAGCTGGATAAAGACAGTGTTCAGCACAAAAGTAGAAGGAACCACACAGTCACAGTGTCCAGCTTGGTAACAAGCGTGAAGTCAAGAGACAGCATCATTTAAGAGTGACCAGTTCACTCCGACAAACTGCACAGAAGCAACAAAGTCAACATAGTTCACAGTATCACACAGTATTACAAGGTTGGAAAAGACCTTTGAGATCGAGTCCAACCTATAACCCAACACCAACACCAACTCATAATCTAAACCATGGCATTAAGTGCCTCATCCAGTCTCCTCTTAAACACCTCCAGGGATGGTGACTTCACCACCTCCCCAGGCAGCGCATTCCAACGGCCAATCACCCTCTCAGTGAAGAATTTTTTCATAATATCAAGCCTAAACCTGCCCTGACGAAGCTTGAGACCACATCCTCTTGTTCCGTCACCAGTCGCCTGAAAGAAGAGACCAACCCCTGCCTGACTACAACCTCCTTTCAGGCAGTTGTAGAGAGCAATAAGGTCCCCCCGAGCCTCCTCTTCTCCAGGCTAAATAACCCCAGCTCCCTCAGTCGCTCCTCACAGTGCTTGTGCTCCAGCCCCTTCCCCATCCTTGTCACTCTCCTCTGGACACACTCCAGCATCTCAACATCTTTCTCAAACTGAGGGGCCCAGAACTGGACACAGTACTCAAGGTGCGGCCTGACCAGTGCCGAGTATAAGGGAATGATGATCTCTCTAGTCCTGCTGGCCACACTATTCCTGATGCAGGCCAAGATACCATTGGCCTTCTTGGCCACTTGAGCACACTGCTGGCTCATGTTGAGTTTCCTGTCCACCAGCACTCCCAAGTCCCTTTCCGCCTGACTGCTCTCCAGCCACTCTGTTCCCAGCCCAGAGCTCCGCATGGGGTTGTTGTGTCCCAAGTGTAGGACCCGGCACTTGGACTTGTTAAACGTCATGCTATTGGAATCAGCCCATCTCTCCAGCCTGTCAAGGTCCCTCTGTAGGGCCCTCCTACCCTCTAACAGATTGACACTTCCTCCCAGCTTGGTGTCATCTGCCAACTTGCTAGTGATGGACTCAATCCCCTTATTCCAGATCATTAATAAAGATATTAAACAGGACCAGGCCCAACCCCTATCCCTGGGGGACACCACTAATGACCGGCCGCCAACTGGATGTGACACCATTCACTCTCAGTCTCTGTGCTCGGCCATCCAACCAATTCCTAACCCAGCACAGAATGCCCCCGTCCAAGCCACGGACTGTAAGCTTCTCCATGAGTTTACTATGGGAGACAGGCTATAACTTAGCAGTAGCTCTTCCAGCATCCTCTATTTGGGACATAAGATGGGGCATTAAACATTCAGAGCATTCTTGCTATTCCACTTACACCACTGGTGCACCAGGTCTCCGCTTCTAAGGTGTAAATGTTACCAACTTAATTTGCAGTTTTCCTAGAAAAACATGCGCTATGATACCCAAGAGCGAAAGCCACACTCCAAGAAGCCAGGAAAACAGCAGCAGGGATTAAAGAACCAGAGAGGAGCATCTCCACAGAACTAACCTCAACAGAGATAATTTTTTTCCTCATGATGTTTCACATCCATAAGACCCTATGGAATCACCAACAGACAGGAATACGTTAAAAGCAGTTTCAGGTATTAATCTATTGCTAACAAAAGTTATTGGTCTAGTGTGAAATATTGGTGCTTACCTCTAAGGGAGCCAGCAAATTAATCTTTCTTGATAACCCAACAACTATGTGCAGCATATACAAAAGCACAACACACAAACATCCCTCTTCTATCACAGGGAGTTTAAAATCAAGTAGTATGTTAGACTTCTCCAACACCATCCCAGATGACAATTATTTCAATGATTCCTATCTTCTTCTACAAAAGCTCTTAAAAAAACAGTCACTCCTCCCTACTTGTACATTTTCCCTCTGCAGTGGATTAAAGGAATCACTACCAATAAAACAAACATTAGGGAAAAGTCCTGCAAGGAAAAAGGCTTGAAGTTGTGAGGGAAGCACTAATAACTCCCCTCCAGCACTCTAGCAAAAAGGATACAGAAGTTATTTTTCCCTCATGTACATCTTCAACACACCAAATAATATAATAAATACCTTAGCACTGCTTTTCCCCACCTCGCACCCTTCCATTCTTCTTGAACCTCAAACAGCAGTGTATGTTTTTGACTCTGCACTCAGAGATGCAAAAAGAGAACAGGGGCTACAGGAGCAGCCTGCTTTCAGAGTCCAGACAAGCTTCTTTAGCTGCATTATGGGATGAAAGAGAGGGAGGCAGCCCTGGTGTTAGCTTCCTCACTGGATTTGTTCCTATGCTATTGGCGGAAAGGCAGGGAGGTTACAATGCTAGAACTCTGTAGAGCAGCTGCCTGTTCCACAGTGACTAAACTGCTGCTGCCCTCCAGCACAAGAGAAAAATGCTGGGACTTCCCAAGTGTGTCGCTAACCTTGCCTTCCATGTGTGTAACTCAGCAGAGTCCCAAGACCTCAAAGCCAGGTACACCATTTTCTAGGGTAACATCCATTTTCATCCCAGCACTAGGTTTCAGTGCTGTAATTTTACTAAAGGTTAGAAAAGTGCCACAAACAAAAGAGTGTTGGAAGCGGCCATCCAACTTAATAAGCTCAATATACTCAGGTTACATACACTAACTGAGTTATTACTCTGGCATAATAAATAAAATTGGGTGAGTCAGGTCAAACAAACACACACAAACACTTAGCTTACCCTAATTACAAAGTCAAACACCTTAGTATAAACCCTTTGTGTCTACTGCCCATACTGTCTACTCCCAAACTGACATCATCTTCTCATTTTGTAAGCAGACTCCATCATCTAAGTCACAGATGACATTATTGACAAATCCACGCACAGCAAGCTAGTAGGGAAGCCTACTTGAAATGCCTTTCGAAAGGATCCCAAGTCCCTGTTAACTGCTCCACCAAACCATTTTTAACAAATTTTGCTCCTGCAGAACAGTGGTTAAAGGAGGATTCCATTTTTTTAAAAAATCACTACACATACTACATTCAAAAGAACATCCTTCAAAAGCTTACCCTCTTCAAGCTCTAGCACTTCTGTCCCTTCTCTCCCATATGCAGAAACCCAATTCATCTGTCAAGAAAGCAAAGTAAACAGCCTGATGTAACTGTCTTCCTGACAAATTCATGTTGGTTGGCTGTCCTCCCTTATCTCATTGTCTTCTATGTGTTTATCAACTGCATCACAACTTTTACTGTCATCCATGTAGCTGCAGCTAAGTCATGCCACAGCTGGAAAGAAACTCAACATGGCCTCACAGACAGCCTGACTGAATCAAATATAGCAGGCTCAGGTCAGAAAAGAATACGATGACAGCAGTGCTAAACCCAAGCTAATAAAACTCTGCCAGTTCTTGCATGTCCTCGGAACTGGAAGAACAGGATGCATTCAGTGCCACGAAAGTGTTTCCTACAGAAGTATCTGAACAACAGATCATGACACTAATAAGAGTCTTCACAGATTCACAAAACAACCTGCATTCAGTCTGCTTGAAACAGACTCGTTTGACTAAGTCAAGAGGGAGACTAACAAGAACAGATGAGCCCTTCGTCTTTTTTTATTCTCAATAAAGTTTGATTTATTTTTTAAAAAATAAAATCTAAACACAATAGGTTAAAAGGCACAAGGTATTTTCCATAAAGGTGAACAAAGACACACTTCTTATCAGACCCTCTTACGGAGATATTTTTTTTCATTAATGAATAAAACATGGGAGACCGAAGAAGCAGCACAGAGCTAGAATGAAAACACTGACGTTGGAATGCAGGATTTCATATGGGAATATGTGTTTTGGGGGTTTTGTTTTTCTGTCTGCTTTTGTTAAATTAGAAGTGATCCACCTCCTTGAACATTCTGCAGCTCTCAGTTTTACACCAGATAAGACAAAGGTGGTGAGAACATATGAATAACTAAAGCTCTCTGCAAGAAATGGCACCACCTCCAAGAACAGTTGTTAAGATTTACACGCTTCGAAGAGCAACGTCAACTAGCATTTCCTTGTACTAATGGGTCTTTTTCCACTGGGTCACTGCTTCACTTTCTGTGTCTGTGATGTTCTGCAGCATTTTTTCCACTGCGTTTTATTCTTTTTGCTCCAAAAGGGATTATATGTTAAAGGGTGACCTAGCAAAGCTTGGACACTGCTCTTCAGGAGCCACACCACACACAACTATGCTAACAAAGGTTACAAATCCTTCACATTAAACAGACAGGTTTAATAAATTTCATCTCAACTGCTGCTACAGAAATTCACTTCTTTGCTTAGGAGCACTTCAACATGCCTACTTTTTCCCCCTCCCTTCATCAAATTTTACTTGCTACATTCATTTTGCAGCAGCAAAACAAACCATTACTGAATTTGATAGTTACATGAGCTTTTTCAGCTTCACTGGTGAAGAAATCCATTGGGTGATAAATCCACTTAATCCTCTTTAGCACTACAAAAAACGTGAAAGTAAATTAGACTGAGCACTCTCCTTGCAAGAGGAAGCATCTTGTAGACGATGTTTGCAGTAGGACTATACAGCTACTGGAAAAAACACTCATAGCAAGCAGTCTGCCCAGTTTGTACAAAATCCAAAGGAACCATGATATATAACAAAAACACAAGTCACTCAAGGCAAAAGTAGAGATAACATGTCCTTTGTGTGGATACAGAATGGACCTCTCCCAGCCTTGTCAATTCTATTGAAAAGGAGGAGTAGATTTAGACTAGACATTAGGAAGAAATTCTTCACAATAAGGGTGGCGAAGCAGGTTGCCCAGGGGAGCTGTGGATGCCCCCTCCCCAGAATCGTCAAAGCTAGGGTACTGAGCAGCCTGGTCCAGTGGGAGGCATCTCTGTCCATGGCAGGGCGGTGGGAACTGAATGGGCTTTCAGGTCTGTTCCAACCAAAAACATTCTATGATTACATGATTCTATTCTTCTCTCAAAGTAAAAAGGAGAGACTTGAAAAACTCAAAAAATAATCATGTATTATGACCATTCTTGCCTTTTTTTAAAAACAACCAACTATCAATTAAAACCTCCAAGTTTAACGCAGCTTGACTTTGAACATGTACCATACCACACTTTCTCTGACGATCCAGCTATGTTTCTACAGCATCTACATAGATAAAACTCTAAATTTTGTTTGGGTAGAGCTATTTAAAACTGACTGTGTTCTGACAGCACCTGATTTAACTCTCCACGACAAGCAAATGAACTGCTTCACACAGAATTTTTTGAAGTGTGCCAACTACAGATCAAAAGGAAGTTTCTACAAAAGCTCTTAAGCATCCATGTCACTAACCTCTACAGCATTCCTGGGATAAGGGCAAACATCTTCAAGAGGACAGGGCCCATTCCTTTCCAAGGTTTCTCTTCAATAACAAAGCTGTTCTTTCACTAGGTAAAGTAAAAAGGAAAAAGGTTAGAATATAAATGTGACAATACAATCAGAGAGCTTTGCTGTTTTAAAATGGAAGAGAAGTAACGCCTGTGATAACTGGACTTTCACAAACCTAAGGAATCTTTTAAATAGCTCCTGGAAAAGGCACTGCAACAACCTAGAAATCGACACACAGCATTGAGCTTAAACAAGCATTATCTTCCCAATTAAATGATACTCACTGAGAGCACATGAACTGCTAGAAGAGTTACTATAAAGTGCAAGCCGAGTAATTAACGCACTGACAGTCTGTAATCAGCAAGAGCATCCCTCCAAGGAACTAAATGATTTCTCATCATTACAGCAGGGCAATAAGAACTAAACTGCATTGACCCAAACCCAGCTGAGGAACTGTGAGCTACTGTATGCACATAGCTTTCTGTGGCCTCTCCTCTAGTTTTTCTGTCTCTTTTTTCAGAACTACAAAATGCTTATCTTAGAATTTAGAAGTGTACAGACGCAAGCCAACAAGATGCACTGAGTCTGAGCTCAATTAAGCACGACTCCATGAATTCATCATGACAAGACTCTCCTGCTAACCCAGAGCAGGTGGGAAAGGCAGCACTATTCACTGTTGGACCTGGCAAACAACTGTGGCCCTCGGAGAAATGCTGCACCTTGGTTAATTAGCCATGAGATGGCAGACCATTATTTTACCTCTGATTTCCAGTCTACCCCATTTAACACCAGCAGTTCAGGCATTCCTACACCACAGTACACTACACAGTACAGGCATAACTAAAGCAACTGGGAAAACTTTCTAATACAAATCACATCATTTTTCAGTTTCTTATAAAAAAAGCAGCACAGTGTCACTATCTTAGAAAGGCTTTGTGAGAGAGATGGCACTCATGGGATGAACTTGACGTTTTGTTACAACATTGTTGTACGCACTAAAATAACTTGTTGGCAAGTGCAAGATTTCAGAATCAACAGCTAAAGTAAAAAGTTATCTTCCAACTCCATCCTCCACGACCCTGAAATCCTCTGCCACTCCTAGGACAGGGAAGGGAAGTCAATTAACTAAGTACACCATTTGGGGCTCCTGGGAGCTTTTAAACTGTGTTTACTTTGTTGTAAGACTCAGGGCCCTTGCTTGTTGAGTGAAGCTTGCTTTTAGAAAGATTACTCCTATTTTAATGTAGAAATTGATAAAGGCATCTGAGCAAACTATAAATATACACCAACATCCCTCACTGCACAGAAAGACAGGCTAACGAGTTCCGCTGCCAATGAGTAGAGAGATCTGCTCATTCAGGCACTTTAATGCACACACTCCACTAGCATTCTCAAATAGCAACTTTGCCACTTCAACTCCTACCCCTCCTTCCCACAGGCCACACAGCATCCAATCACAATTATTTTCTTAGGAGATTAGCTCCAGCAACCCACCTGCAGTGGCCACTGTCAGTAAAATAAACCAGATAAACTCAGACCAGCAGATACCCTAGAATCCAGCCTCACATGTGGTGCTGCACTCATACCCATGATTCAATGTGGTACCTTAGCTCCTTCTCTGACAGTGTGGAAGTTCAGGTTCACACCAGGCCCAGGCAACATAACCACAGGCCCATAGTTACCTCCTGCATCACTTCACTGTAAAGGAGAAATGCCTCTAGGAAATACGCTGCTATGTTAAACGCTGAAAACCAACCCCTTCCTCTCCGTGCTTCAGGAAAGGATCTGTTTTCCAAACAATCAAGACTCAGATTTACCTTTACTAGAGATTTCTTGGGGCATTTGCCCTCCCTCCATCTAAACTGGGTTCCAGACCCTCCACAAGGGCAATGGGCCTTCTAGTGGCATGAAGGCACATAAGAGACTCCACAGTGGCACTGCCAATAGGCTTCCTTACCCATCTCTGTCCACTGAAAGGGTGCAGAAAGGAACAGAAATTCACCCTGAATCAGACTGAACCTTGCCAGACAGACACTGAGAAGACATGCAGCACCTTGCTCTCTACCTAATGGCTTTCCCATTTGCAGATCCCACACTACCCAGAGGTTGCTGAAACCCACAATGGAAGAGAAGCATAGTCAAGACTCAAACTACCCATTGTGTATTAGGTGTCTTCTCATGACCATTTCAAAAGCACATGAAGTCGCAATTATCTCATGAAAAAAGTAAATGACAAGTAACAAATACCATAAAGGATTGCCATGTTCCCTCTTGAACTGCCAAATACCTTCAGGATTTCTCATCCACCAGAACCCATCTGCACTGATGTACGTACAGGCAGACTGTGATTCAGCAGACACCAGCACAACTGAGAAGCCACACTGCCACCTCCCAACTCTGAGTCACCTCGTCTTCATGACCCACCACTGAACTCTGGCAGCAGCTATAGCCATTATTTTCCAGAAATCAAGTGTCAGTCATAATAACACCCTCACCCATGGCTTACATACAGCTCCCTACTGCACCCAAGGGCTCTTTGGTTCCAAGAGCTAGAATGTGTCCTTTGCAACAATTTTTTCAAAACATAATACTAGGGTGACCACCTTGAGCTATGACTAATAAAAAAAACAAGCAACACAGCACAGCAGTTATCATCAAGCTTAACAGACATATTCTCTTTCAGACAAGTCTCAATCTGCAGGCATTTTTTGAAAGTGTTCATTTATGTAGTTTGTACAATTACATAAATTAATAAAAAATATTTTTCATCAGATGAAAAAAAGCTTTTGGGTTTTTTAACTGCATAATACTCTGGGTCAGCATATATTTTATAGACAATGCACTTTTTCACTATAAAAATATTTTTGTTAAGACAAACAATATAGTAAACTGAACTTTGACTACTACTTATTCAAACATTCTTCTTCAGAATTGATGCTGATAACTTTAAATCCATTTCTAATAACATGTGCATATGATTTGAATAATTTCTCTTAGCTGCTATAACTTTTTTGTCCCTGTCATTTAAGTAATTTGTTCACTGTAACATAAAATACTTGCACTCCTGCATCCCACTAGGTATTCTAGCAGGAGTTTTAGCAGGGTCTCTGTTTTTATTTCAACTGAATATCTCAGTACTTCTAGGCACTGTTTCTAGACTTTAAAAAGTCAAGTAGAAAAGTTTTAACACCAACAGCTCAAGTTTTTTTAAAGCAAGACAATGAAAGCTGAGGAAACAAATCCAGTTTCATTCACTGCAGTCAAGCTCTGCTGGACAGCCCAAGTCTTGCTTCAATGTTACCACAGTCATTTGAAAGAGCCTGGAAGAATTAATGCAACCCCTGACTTCTATGCCACTGGAAAGAAGAAGTAGTGCTCCACAAACTGTGCACTTATGTTAAGTCAAGGCCAAAATTAGACTGTAAAAGGAACAAGAAAATTGTCGTTATGCCTGATGTTACTTTGCTCTTTAATTACTTCCTAATTTAATTTGCATTCTTTGATAATATCTACTATTATAAGATGATGCTCCAAATGGAAATAAATGCTAATTCCTCCACCAAACGAATCATCATATACATTTAAATAGACTAGTAAAATTTATTTCAAGTTGTCTTCAGAATGTTCTCATCTACTGTACTCAATCCTCAATTTACAAAAGTCTTTGCCAAGGATGCAATAATCCACAATCACCCATAAATGGTGTTCCGCTCTTAAACAGCAAAGAAATTCATATCGCAATTTGTCAGCGTTAAACTCAAGATGCTCCCTACACAGATGCGCTGAACTAACTTACAGGTCACCTGTGACATAAAATTTCATTAATTAAATTGCTTGATAAGACATAGAGGTTTTCAAGTCAAGTAACTGGGTCTTACTGTCAAAGCACTAAGACTCCTATCAGAAATACTAGATGTTTTTTACATTGAAGTACAGAATGAGATAGGCTGGAAGGTATCTATAAAGGTCAGCTCAGCACCAAGTCAGGTTAGATTAGGTTACTCAGAGCTCTCGGTGAGTTCTGAGCATCTCTAAGGGTGAAAATCCCATTAACTCTTTGAGAAAACAATTCCAGAGTTTGACTACCTTCATGGTGTAAATTTTCATCCTAGTTGTAATTTACCTCGTTGCTAGTTGTGTCCAGTGCCTCTCAGTTTATCCCTGTGCATCTCCAAGAGGATAACGATCCTCTTCGATCACCTCTTCTAAAATAAAGATTAGTGATCATGTACATACTTTATAAGTTCATCAAATAACAAAAGACAGGGCCCTTAATCAGATCAAATACACATTCAAATAGTGAGTCTGTCCTGGCTGTACGAGCTACTATTTTATTTACGAAAGAATAAAATAAACCTTTGTGAACACATAACATTTTGCTACATCAAAATGGAAGCAAAACCTAGAAAAACAGAAAGGGGTTCTCTTGTTTATTTCAGGAAGCTAATGCCTTGCTAATCCTTCAGCTCTCCACAGGAAAGAATAAAACCCTCTGGATACAGAGACAAACCCTGATTATCTAAATCACTAGTATCTAAAATTCTGAAATCCAAAGGTCAGATACTTCCCTGGAGGACAGATGCTCTGGCACTCTTAAGAACAGATCAGCTACTTTGATGATATTTGGAGGCTTGCAACACAATTGTAAGTACTATGTTCAATTGTCTTGGTGAAAGGGAGGAGAGGGGATAGTTGCTCCTTTTATTAAAGAAAGTGTGTAAGTTGTTCCAAATAATACACTTAAAAGTGAATAAAGATTTTTCCCTCTTAATTAAAGTCTACATGCTAGCTTGCTCAATATAGCTACATTCACTGATGTTATATTGCATAACATACTTAATACATCACTATGCTGTCCCAGTCATTAATTTCAAACTCATATTCATTTTTATTTATTTAATTAAACACAAAGTTACAATTTCCTAACAAGGACTGAAAGCTGCCCTATATTTAAAGGTGCCACAGGCTATTGGCAAACCAAAGATGAAGCCAGGCTTTTCACAGAACTGCACGGCAGGAGGACAAGAGACAACAGACAAATGGATACAAGAGTGTTTCGGACTGCATATAAAGAAAAGCATTTTTCCTCATCCTGAGGACAAGGAGGCACCAGAACAGAGCCCAGAAAGGCTGTGCTGTCTTCGGCCTTGGAGGTTTTCAAGACACAACAGGATCAAGCCCAGTGAAACCTGGTCCTGTCTCACAGCTGATCTGGTTTAGACTACAGGCCTGTTGAGGTTTCTTCCTACCTGAGAGATCTTGAGCATACCACTCTAACACCTAATGTACAAAGTCAGTTGACTTAACTGCTCTGTTTTCTCAAATCTCTCAACTGTATGGATTCTTATCAATAGCCTTTAGCCTTCTGTCCATTCTGTTACTTTACAACATGGAAGGTAATCTTTCCACCACTGGACATATTTTTCTCTCCAGGAATCTGCTTGGGGGCCAGAATAACAGCCAAGAAGTAAATGAAAATCAGGAGAAAGAGAACAGAAAGCAGACATACTATAGGACAGGGATGTCAAACTCACAGCCCATGGGCTGAATCCGACCCTCCGCCTTGTTTGATCCGGCCCGGCACCTTGTTTCTACCCAGTGGCACTGCCGAGCTCCTTGCCCCTACACTCCTGCCAGCGCTGGGCACGTGACACGTTACACTGCAGGAGCAGGAGAACGGTGGGGGTAGGGAGTTTGATACCCCTCCTATAGGACATGTTGGACAGAAAACAAGCCCTCCCAAGCATACAGACCTCCTGACCAGCAGCGCCTTTTGTATTTGACTTGCATACAGCCCTAGAAGATCCAAGAAGGTTTCTCAAGAGCCGTTCCAGCTGCCACATCCGGCAGCACACAAGTCCTGTGACAAGTTTTTCTCCAGCACCCCCAACATGGGTGGCCAGATTTTGACCTGTGCTAAAAAAATCTTCCTTAACAAGGATCTCAGGGAACCACAGCACGGCAACATTTCAGTAGTCCTACCTGGAGCTAAGATGCATCCAAGACAGTGTCCAAAAGCAGCTGCCCTTGACAATAGCACAGCTATATGTGTGGTGCTGTACTTCAGGCAATGTTTTCCTAGCTCGAAGAACTGCCCTTGCATTAAGTTATCTCTTAATATTTGTGAATCTCTGGTTTCTGTCCATTTGCAACATGGAAAAATTGCCCCACAGGTAATGGCCAGCAGCTCTAGCCTACGTGCGTTTTCTTAAGAGAAAAATATCAACCTACCATATTTTTTACTCGTTTTCCACAGTTATCATATCTGTATTAGTAAATATTTCTAATGGATTTGTAGTTATTGAGTTTAAGTATGCATGAGTTTTGTGTCTTGGGTTTCATGGAGGGGAAGGCATGGTGTGGATGTTTGTTTTGGGGTTTTGCTGATGGAGGGAGAGGGGGGCAATGCAGCAGGCATTTGATGATACAGCTTGATCCTTCGTTCCCCTTAACACATTCTTACTCAACTTGCTCTGAATATAATTTGAAGAGTCTCTTCTTCCTCTGCCTGTGAGTGACCGACAATACCATTCCTCTACAACTTTTTCTACTATCTGTCTGGAGTATTTACCAAATGAAAAAAATTCTACTACTCTTCTACTACACGCAATCTAAGTCTGTCACAATTACTCTTCCTATTGCAAAGTTAATACTACTCAAAAATTCTGCACTAGAAACACCAGAGTAAAATAGCAAAAACATGATTCTGGCTAAAAGTATCTGTGTCACAACCAAAGCCTATAAAAAAGTATGTTCATAATAAAAAAAAGAAAACCAACTCAATACCACAAAATTTTAATATCATTCTTCTATGTAAGAAATAAGTGAGCATGAAGTAAAAAGAAAGCTAAAAATGGGTGAGGTATAAAAGTTGTCAATTAATGCTATTTAAATTGTTGTTTATTTTTGTTCAGATTTATTTTTCAGGGAAAAAAAAGTGTCCTTAGTCAGTTTGATTATAAAGACACAAGCCATCACTTGATGACTATAGATTCCTACCGACTGTGTAAGGAAACGCTACATTTGGCTTGCTGCCCACATCATTAAAATCACTGTTATAAACCAAAGTTCGCACGGTGTTATTTTGGTGGAAATGGGCTTTTCACTACACAGTTAAAAGCCTTTTGGTTCTCTGTGATGAAACGAGGAGAACTGTTGAACACTGCAAGGTACCAGAATAGTCACATTTACCAGCTGAGACTTATTTAAACAGAGCTCAAGAAAGGCATAACAGAATCAGGAAACACCATACAAGGCAAGGCATTAAGCTTTTTCATGTCACCACCTTTTTTTTTTTTTTTAAAAAAAAAAAGCCTCATCAAGAGAGCAGACCTGCACGCTTTTCAACTTCCAGACACCACAGATTTTTATATTGCAACCCTTGTCTGTCAGCAAATCTCAAGCTGCAATTCGTCTCTTTAAAGAGACCAATTTCAGCAATAATAATTTTGCCTTCTTTGCAATGAAACATCACCATCTTGGTTCTCTTCCTGATAGAGATTTGATGTGTAAACTGCCTTTAAATAGTGTGACAACTCTTGAATACAATTATTAGAATCATAAAATAATTACGGTTGAAAAAGACCTCCAAGATCACCGAGTCCAATTGTCTTCTTAAGTCTCTCCTTACTGGTAACAGTTGAGATTTACTCTTGTAAAAGCAAAGGTGAGATGGGCACATTAGTTTTAACTCTCTTTTAAGAGGTTTATCATTTCATGGATGTGCCCTTAGTAATGCAGAAAATTCGAACAACGCTTAGTAAGAGACATTACACACCAATCAAGAAATTCTTCAGGAATATTACTGAACTTGAGCTGCTGTTCATTTCCAGTGTGTTCCTAGCAGTATTGTAAATTGGTACCAACCCTTACCTGCAACTTGTTATAAACACACATAGAATTAACATTTTCCATTCCCTTCAACAGAAAATAAACTCTCCAATAACTGAACTCAACAGTTCACCAAGGTTCAAAATGAAAAGGGGAGATTTAAGGAACTGCAACTTGGAAGAGAAACCACTAGATTTAAAAAGAAAAGGAAAAAAAAACCCCACATTTTTCTCCAAAGCAGCAAACAAACATCTTCCTCCTAAATTTTTCAATTTTTAAGATTTCTGGCTAAACTACTGACTATTTTCAAAAACAGCAATAAGAAAAAAAGCCTCTGAAGTTACTAATCCATACCCTGTCAAACACATCACTACAAGCAGTCAGTCACACGCTTAGTTATGCATGAATTCATTAACCACTAAAAAGCAGTTTGATTCTTCTTGAGGATCCTATCACTAAATGCCAGATGAATCAATTGCAAGAACCACATGTAGAAAGCAGAGTCATGGAGGCAAACAATAAACACTCCAGGAACACATTGACTGAAATAGTCACCTTCTTTCCTGCAGCAGACAGGGCAGACAGATTGCTTCAAAATCACTCCCCTATATATTTTTAAAGAACCACTATTATTTTGGAATTCAAGTAAGTTCTGGGCAAATTCCTGACTAACAGGTTTGTATTTCAAAAAGCATGTGATATACTTCTGAAGTCCAGGTTAACCACATGTACTGACTTCCATTTCACTGTCCAAATTTTGTTTTGGTTCCTGGAAATACTGCATACACAAATCTGACACAAAGATGTTTTGTGCAGGGTCATAACGTGGTGTTTTCCAACTGCAGTGTTTTGAGCCAGGTCTTCTCTGACCTCTACAAGCTACCTGGTGAGTTACAGATTCATTTCCAAATTCCTACCATTCATTTATTGAAAAACCAAACAAAACCAAACCAAACAAAAAAACCCCCACCTGTTTTATGGCCAGAGTTAACAGTTCCTAAAAGCCACAGAAATACAGCTTGGAGAATTCTGAGGTCACTGAGAAGAACTCTGGGATAAGGACCAAAGAACACCTCAGTCAAGAAGGACTGGAAAAGCAATTTCAAAATTCTCCGTGAAGTTACAGGTTTCACAGAAGCATTACTTTCGGGAACTCTGCATTAGACCAGGGTAACTCCTCCACCACAGTGACAAAGACCTAGCCATGATATCCAGCTGTTTATCTGGACTGGTTTCGTTGGGTTTTGGGTATTTTTCCAGAAAAATCTATGCAGTCCTTCCCATCTCATCATTACTTTCTAGGATTCCCCAATATCAGAAGTCCTGATAAGGTACAACTGCATTAGCAGCGCCAGAACTTCAGGGCTGAGGTATGAACTCCAGCAGAGTCTTCAACAACACCACAAACAATCGAATAACCCGGCGACAAATGTGGCCATCAAAAATGGATTGAACAAGCACAGCTGGGCAAGGCTATATTTGAGAAACACCATATAGAAGCCAGAAGTCAATGTTCCTGTTGTAAGAAATTCAGGGTGCAGAGATAAGAGTAGACAGGATTAAAGTATATATGTTATGCATTCAGTCTTTCGGTTGCAAAAGAGAATGTCTCCTGTGTGCCTGCTGTCTCTAAAGCTGAGTGAGGCAAACTGTCTCTGAAGGAAAAGGAATTCCAACAAAATACCTCAGACCAAAAGGACCACAATTTCTTACAAATGGCAGCACTTTTGCAAATCCTAAGACAACTTGCCACCTCCTCAAATACCCAATCCACAGTACAGACACTGTGAGCAAGAAAAGCATCCTTTGCATTTCCTATAATTGTATAGCATAAGACTTACAAACTAAATAAGGACTTTAAACCGTTATCCCTAGTCTATTTCCTGGTATAGGGCACTAAGCACTAGAGTCTATCTGTGACTGAAAGAGATGACATTTGACATGGAAACACAAGCAGCGTGGCAAATAGTGTGGTAGCCCAGATCAACTATTATTTCTCCTCTGTTGCAACTTGTATATGGTACGCTCAGCTCATCTGTAAGCAGAGAATAGTGCTGCAGTCTAAAAGTCTACCATGTCTTGATCCACCACCCAGTATTGTACAGGCAGGTTTCTGAACATTTATCACGGATCAAAACAGCCTGTCTATAGCCACTTAAGCTCACATGAAGCCATGTAACCTGAAATGGAAACAGCATGACATAAAACTGTGAACTGAAAATGAAGCATGAATAGGGTAAGATGTACCACATTTTTACAATATATCAACTGCCTTTATTACACTGCAGTGAGATCACTTGGCTGTAAAAGCGTGAGATTTACAACTACCTCATCTTATACACAGGAGTACCGTATTTTACTTGGTTAATGCTGGGAGGAGTGGAGGGTGGGAAAAGAATTAAAATCGCTCTTGAAGGAAGAAAAAAGCTCAACTATTTACATGCTTTTAATATCATGACAGCATGAACTTGTAACTTTTGACCTTAGATTCAACAAAGGCCATTTGAAACAACCTTTCATTTAGATCAAAACAAATGCCTTTTCTTATATAGTCATGAAGTATCAAGCAATTCTACTTCTCATGTCAAAATCATTTCCCTACACATTTCATACTTTGCGTGATATACAAGGGCAGTTTAATTTTGCAGCATACTGAATTGCAGAAATCCAAACAAGCCACTGCCTCATTGGCACCGGAGTTAGGAGGAAACAGCAACAGAAGAAAGAAAATACAGGGAGGGGGGGTGGAGGAGGGGAAGGAGGAGACAGGGGAAAGAGAAAGGGAAAAAAAAAAAAAAAGCAGCAACCAGAACACAAGCAGCTGGTGCTCAGGGAATAGGAACGACTTCAGCTCCACAATAACAGGATCAGTTGCATAATCGCTACATAGTTATACAATGTCTGCCCTTCTCCTCATTAGGAAAACAAATAAGCAACAAAAAAGTCCTTTTAGCACACAGCAGCTAATAAACGAATTGCCACGTTATAATTCTAGTAAAGGGAAGGCCCTCTGTAGTTTCAAACATTACTTTTTAGCTTAGTGGAATGTAAAACATTAAATTCTATGTTAACCCTCACTAAAAACATCTTATTTCCCCTAAAAGCAACGTGTCCTAACACCAGTGCCAAGCCACGAGAATTTACCACCTGGCTTTTCCAGTCTGCTCTCAGAAGATGCATTCGCGTTGCAGAAGGCTGTCTCTAAGGCTTAGTTGCATGAAAAGCGACCTCTCTTGCTGCTGCAGAACTTTGTGAATTCTGTGGCTATCACAACATTTGAACAGGAACCATAAACTACTGAAAAACTACAACCAGTAACACAACTCTAATTCTGTAATTGGGCATTTTGCAGATACTTACAGCAGAACAGGCAAAGATAAACCAACATCTGAGGAACAACACATCACTGAAGAACACGCAGTGAAGAGGTTTTCCTGTGTGGTTATGTATTGTGGAGACTTGTACGCTGTGGCATTGCACAAAGAGCGAAAGTGAGGTTTGACTCAAGCATGAAAGACCACGAAAATGCTGCATGCTGATTAAGTAGCAGTTGAATTTTAGCTTGCCAGCACTGAATCCATAAAGATAATTCTAGCCTAATTATAGCCCCCTCATTAAGGACTTGGCCCAAAAGAACAAAAGTTTCATCTCCTCATCTAAAATACACATTTCTCTGTGTTTATCTCTTTTCTGCTCTAAGTCTTGTCCATTTGGTTCTTCTTACCTCTGGTCAGAAGGTTTATACCTTCCCACCATGACTTGGGCTCACAGTCCAAAGCTGCTGCATTGCAGAGTCAGCAAAGACATGATGCAGCAACATTCCTGAATTTCTTCGGACGTGGAAGTACATGTCATTGCTGCCAAACCCTGAAAGCCATCTAGATAAAACTCAAAGGTTCCATGGCACTTCAGAAGAAAAGAAAAAAAAAAAAAACAAAAAAGCCCACAACAATGATGCCAAGATGGCCATCTTGGCCATTATAGGCCCTGTTGTGTTCCAGCTACTGTCCAGAATATCACAAAATTCACTGACTGTGCAAAGACAAAACACATATTCACTCTTCTGCTCAAAGACTCCAAGCATTACCATCTGTGCTCAGCAAGGACCACTTCCAGCAACAACTCCAGAAATCTGCAAGTCCCCTTGAAGAGAAATCAAAAACTAGGGTCTGTAGCACAGATCAATTTAGGAAGAAAGGGAGATGCCTAACCAATATCCCCCAGAAGCCACTACTCCAGCCTGTCAGCTCCTGGGTAAGCAGACAATGAGAATGGAACCAATCTCGTCAATGGAAAGTGAGAAGCTGCTAACCTGAAAGCCTGCGTAAATGAACACGCTGGCCACATCAGACATGGATTCTATATATCCAAGATATTCAAGGATCAGCAATTACAGAAAGGCCCACTCTTCTCTGCTTAACCCACCAGCTCTGAACTTGCCTCAGAAAAACGATACACGCTACTCTGCCACACCAGCCTCTTGCTGTCACTAGCCCTGCAGTTGACTCTCTTGACCCGTTACAATGACAGAAGCCGTGGCCAGGTCACAGCAGCAGTAGTCCCCTAACAAGAAAGTAGCACGTTCCGAACTCCACGCCCTCCACTCCCCCCATTAGGGACTGCTGCAGATAGCAATAATCCAGTCCCTAAAGCCTCTTATTGTGAATATGCTACAAAGCTGCATAGCTTTATCTGTAACGTCTCAGCTCTGAATTAAATAAGCCACTTACCTTGCCTAACTTTTCTGCAACAACTCAGAATTTTGGTTAATGACCTGCTCTGCACCAAATGCCCTTCATAGCAACTTCAGCAGCATCCTACTCAGTCCCCTCCTGGTGCTCTGGCAAATGCTGTGAACAGTTCTCACTTTCAGGACTCAGGTGGGACTCACAGGAGCCATTTTACCTGGTCAAAGAGTAAAGCAACTCCAGCCCACTCTTAAGGCACTACTGCACACTAATTTGAGTGCAGCTGGAACAGCTATTGCAGATCGAGAGGGTGATTCCCTTGTGGAAAAGGCAAGATCATCGAACAATCCCACCTAGATCCCCCAATCTTTTCAGGTTTGGTGCTAGGAAAGAGAAAGGAGAAAAGCCACAAATGTAAAGGGCTCCAGAACTCTAACATGCAAAAGTTGGAACTGTTCACAAATTACTTGAGACAGATACATAAACGCTGAAAACTAAGCAAGCCAGAAAGCTCTCGCTAAGCTTCCAATGCTACTAACTGTGCTACCCACTTTCTCATGTACATGGAAATGGTTTACATACAAATACATGTCTTATTAGTAAAGTTACATATCTAAAAGATAACCAATTTAAATGACTCACTTTTTAGGTGTCTAGGGTTTCTCTATAGTTGATGATTTCTGATTAAACAGCTCCCTGGAAGCATGATGTTCAAACCAGCATCTAAAGTAATTATAATCAAGTACTCATAAAAGGCAATTATTTCCTCCCAAGGCTGTAAGGGACATATTTGTCTTCATTTTGGACAGCTGTGTCCACACACTTAGGAGATGTGAACTCTATCCTCTGCATAGCACAGTTGATGATCAGGTTCTTTTAACTCAATCACCTACTATCCAATATCAAACACTTCAAGTCTGTAATGACCTACTTTTCAATGAAGAATGGACAGACAACTAACTTAAGACTAATGGCAAAACTCCTCCTAAGCCACTAGGCTTTTTACATCCAGGTAATTTGTCTTTAGGCTTTGACTCATTCTGGGTCCCACAAAAATCTTCCCAATTAAATTAAAAATAGTTCTTTCTTCTCAGAGGGAAAAGAGAAAAGGACAAACTAGAAAGAAAGAGAAAAATGAAGAAAAAAAAGAGGAGTAATGATAAGCAAAGCAATTATCAGTAATGCGGAAAAAAACCACAAAATACAAAATTGAGTGGGAGGGTTCTGGATTCAAGAGAAATAAAAGGGGACACTTCCAGAAAACATACAGGAGATGCAAAACAGAAGACAGACTATAGCTTTGTGCATACACAAGTCCTGAAAACCTGTTTACTTAAACCACTAGAAGCTCAAACATACCTGTTCAAATCTGATTATTCCCGCTTTATAACCCTAAAGCTTAGTCAAAAGAAGAGGTCAAAAAAAATTAAAACAGCAATAACATAAAGCAATGAATAACTGTCATTTCTATTTTCCTATTAAAAGGCTTTTGCCTGCTTTGTCGGTAGCATACTCTAGGAAATCCCAAAGCTTACTGTGTTTTGGCCTAAAAAGAACACAAACATGAACTCACCATTTCCTAAACTTGGCAAGTCTCAGCAACTACTCCCCTGCCCAGCAAAAGAAACAAACATAAAATTTTCATCCTTACATCATCCCAGCCATAATGATTTAAGAAACTAAGTCAAAGAAACAAAATTAGGATGCAAGTATCATGCATAAAACTGAAGTTCATAAAACAAACTCACTGATCACCAGTCCCATGGACAAATGGGAGTCAATCCAGATGCTCTGAATCAGAAACAATTATGCTGATCCCAGATAACCTATGCACATATACACTTAAAGAAAACTAACAGCAAAAGATTTAAGTCTAAAAAAAGCAATAATATATGGAATGTCAATACTAGCCTAAATTTAGATGAAGTCAAATTATCAGAAGCAATTAAGGAAAAAAAAATGTTTAGTCTTCAGTGTATTCTCCCTTTGATTTTTATTGCTGACAAGATCTCTGCATCTAAAAAAAACTCACATGGAGTGATTTTAGAGGGTCTGAGTGCAGCAGCTCCACATTGCTATCTGTGGTTTCTCCCCTGCTCTGAAGCATTTCCAGGAACACATTGGAAGTATTCTCTGTAGCAACATTTCTCCAAGCATTATTTTGGCATAAATCCAAAGCATTTGTTTTAACTGAAGCATTTGAATTTAAGTGAAGCCCAGTAGATTGTAACAGCAATGGACCTGTACAAAGTCTGTGAAACAGTTTTGAAGTGCAGATCCTGAAGGACATACAATCGAGATTGTAACACACAAAAAGATGACCTCCAAACTGGGCTCTGGCAGCCTAGCACACACACTCTCCTTTGCTTGCTCACACAAACAGAGCTTTTTGCAAGAGCAGAATATCAAAACAAACCACAACAGGAAAGCAAAATAATGTATTTGTTTCATTTAAAGCACCCCCAGGAGCAACAGTAGCACATGTGCCAGACTTACAGAAACATACATTGCAAGAGAAACACTGTGTAACAGAGATGGGTCACTAACCTAGACTCTCTCATTCGTGGCAAGCTGACACATTCCTTCCGCCTGTTCAGACTTGTCAGCATACCGATTGGAAGAGGCTGAAAAACTTATAATGATGTTGATAATGTACAGTGCAATTCGGATAGCACCTCCTCCTCTGTCAACTGGTGGTGACATCCAAAGCAAGAACAATTACTCTACCATCCAGTAAGAAGTGCCCCAAAGGAACAAGTGGCAGGGCATCACTAAATGGTGAGATGAAGCAAGGTAGGAAACGAAGAGTAGGAATGAAAACTCAGGGTGACTGAAGACCAAACAGCATCAGAGGCGGAAAACAAAGGCAAAAAGCCCTGTCTGCATCCAAGTGGGACCAACTACTGCTATCTCCTAAACTGAAAGAGGATGAGAAAAAGAGTACTGCAAGATGACTGCAACACAACTTCCTTAGGCGTGCTGATCTACTAGGATGGTTTCTCTAGAAATCTCAGACAAGAAACGATCTTCCAAGAAGCACCGCAGCACAGATGGCACTGCTTTGTCCCTACCTCCATCTCCTTGCCCTGTTGACAACACAACTGGCATAGTGGAAGCCGAAAAGAAACAAACAGGTTTAGTACTGGGAGGATGTCATATTCTGAAATCATCTGACTAAAACCATGAAAAAACCCAAACAAACAAAAAAAAAATACCAAAAAAAAGCACACAACAACAGAACAAGACACACCACTGCAAAAAACCACACACATCCCCACAAAAACCCACCACAATCAAACAAAAATTAAAAAACCAACCCCCTCCAAGCTCTTGGAGTAGAGCAACAAAATCTCTATGGTTTTGAGCCTGAATTTTTAAGCGACTACAATGATATTGTTTAGACAAGTCATATTAGTTCACATTTTTCAGGTATCTTTCTCAAAGACATTTATATTTGCTATCTCATCCACATTCTTAAATTGATCATTTTGAGACAAATGCAGCCTCCTCAGATGAATATACTCACTCATTACCAAAGCTGGCATTCGCTGCTCAGCATCATTAAACTGATACCTTCAGCTCAGCAACTTCACTTTAATCCCATTAAGGGTACACCAGCTAATACAACCAATATATTAACAGAAGAAAATAATTCATGCACCTGGATGAGCACACAGGGGGATACATGGTAATTGCTGGCTGACACCATTACTTGGGTCTCTTTGTAGAGAAGGCACTTACTTTATAATGTAATGCATTTTAGTACAGTTAAATGCATGGTTACACACTAAAAACTGCAGTTGGAAGAGACTACTAGAGCACATAAAGTACAAATTCCAGAAGGACAACCAACAAGCCCACGGCAATATGAGTTACATGACCCTTGGATGCAGTGAAAGACACCCCCAATATGGGAGACATGGACTGAGGAAGAGGGGGTGGTTTCAAGGCAGGCAAGAAATATTACTCCATATATCAGAATGCCAACATACTACCCCGAGACATGTGAAGATCACTCTTCTTAAAGGGTCTTAATCTCAAGAGGGCAAACAGAATAGAAATAATGACTACTAACCACTTAAATACAGTTTATTTATCACCGAAAGCTACATTTATTACTGGAGGTCAATGGAAAGTTAAAAAGAGACTGGGTCATCTTTGTATGCAGAATATATTCACATAGCATAGGGCTCTTTGACCTAGCGGATAACGGTATTACACCGAAAGGTAAGCAAATTAACTTTCAGTCAGGAAATAAAAACCTCCTGTGAGGGTGATAACTGGCCAGGAGAACAGATTACTAACCATGCAAGAATCTCCCCTAACTCAGAGCTATTCATTACACGGGACATCTTTCTAAAAGAAAAACTTCCGTTCAACTAAAAGATGTTGCAACCAACGCAGTGATGTACTGCTGCTTATGTGGAAGGATAGTCAGTTCTTACTGCAAAAAACATTACAATCATCCAAAGATCACCACTGAAGTACTAGATACTTCAAAAGGTATTTGGTTTTAATTAAGAAAGGACACCACAGAGTGTGAATAAATGTCAGGCACTGTAATAATACTGCTCCAGTATCCAGACTTTTCAGATCCTGCTCTGAAATGTAAATTTTCTCGGTCCCTTCTCTTTTTCTCCTCCTCCTCTTCCATACCTTTTTATTGAAACAATTTTAATTTTAGATTGGGTTAACTATGCTTCAAGATGAATCAACAAGACCGTGCACAACAAACAGCAGAAAATAAAAATAACCTATTAAGAGGTATAAATTTTGACACAGTACTGTATTTTTGGTACAAGCTTCCAGCCTGCCACGTTTTCCATCTTCTTCCCAGTCAAAATACTCTGTTAGGTCTTAGGAATTTTATCTCGGGAGCACTCATTACAAATGGTATAGAGAAGAGAGAAACATACTTACTAACATCAAAATACTTAAGTATAGCAATGAAAAAAGAAAGGGAGAGTGAGGACACTACTTTCTTCCTGTAAGAGAGAAATAATGAATACCATTAACACAATAAGCATAAGCTCAGATGGATGTGCCCTGCCATTTATTGGTTAGTTCATAAATAAAAGGGGAAGACACTGACAATGGGAAGCAGACAGCTGAATTGATAAATTAGAAGAAACTTATGTAATGAAACTCACTACCGCTGTTACTGAGTTTGCTTTAATTAAGGAAATGCATTATTTCTCCACTGGATACAATGAACACTGCCATACTTCCAATGAATGGTGTTTTAAAAACACAACTGTTACCCCCACATGTTGAGGAGACAAGTCACTTAAGCAGCAGCTTCCCCTACATACAAGTGATTCCATCTATCTGCCACAAAAATATCTGTCCTCCAGCCTGTGAATTTTCTGGGGCTGGCCAGCATCAGCTTCGCAGTTGTCATAACCAGTAACTATACTGACCTTCTTTTATAAAGATTGCAATTTAAAGGCACTTATAGCTAGATGAAAAACATTTTTCCAAGTACATTATTAGCAATACACATCTCCTCTGCTTCCAATTATTAAACCACTGCCCCCTCCAAAACCAAACAAAAGCCAAACATTCAGACCATCGTGTGCATTTGAAGTATATATATACACAGGTGCTCTACTGAAATAAAAATAGGTTATAATTTAGGTGGTTTAACTGCTCAGTAGGCTTCTCCAATTCACATGGAAACTATGCCAGTAGCTAGGCAAAAACAACAGCAACAAAAAATGCAGCTACTAATAACGCATATAAGTGGGAGATGTCTCTGCCCATGGCAGGGGGGGTAGAACTGTATGATCTTTAAGGTCCCTTCCAACACAAACTATTCCATGATTCTATTTGTGGATTCCTGTCTCCCTAAACACATGGACATCACCAGTGAAATTACATGGGATTTCAAACAGAGAGCAAAGAAGTCTTTATGGTTTTTTTCCCCTGATCCAACACAGCTAGGAACACAGTTATGTTTCTGGTAAGAAAGTAAATACAAAGTATTTGTGTCTTTAGAAGTTAATAAAAAGTAAAAAGTTTTGCTACTGTGCCTTTACATTCTCTAATAATGAAAAGCTTCAAGAGATACTCCCTGGTTATTTCATGACCCACTCAAAACCTAAATTAAATATTCTTCACCAGCTTATCCTCACTTCTCAGAACTGTGATAAAGAAACTTTTGCAAACCTAATTAACAAGCAAATTAGCATCCTCCCAGATCATATCCACAGAGGCTTTGTTTTTGTATTTCTATTGTGGCTCACAGTGCAACTGCTACTGACTCAAGTATTAGCATTTAATTTGAGATGCAATATCAAAACTGTTTCTATGCCTATTCCACATGACTGCTAATAAACGTTTACTTCTGGCTGTTCAGCGATACAGCTTTTCTTCTGCAAGTGTAAAGAAACTCCTAAATAAAAAGAATTTCACTCCTCTTTGGTCACTTTATTAGACTGGAAACCAGTGATGGCAAGAGCATTGCCAGCCCTGACCACACCCTTCTCAATTTCATGATATTCGTGGCATCCCAAATCCAAGCATTTTGCCACATGAAGGTTCCAAGAAATGTTGTAGCCCTCACAGTTGTGGCAAAAATTTGAAAAGTGAACACTCAAGGCTCAAAAATCAAAAAGGAAATCCTTTTATTTTGTGCTTTTAATGCTTCAAAAGCCATAACTTGAGTCAATCTTATAACTGAGGGCCTGCACCATGACATTTCAACTCTTTGGTTAGCAATCCTGAGAACATCAAAAGGCTCCACTTTTACACAAAGAAATGCAATCATTATCTACTTTGCCTGTCATTCTACCATTTGATACGTTCCGTATTCTGTGCACTCGCACAAACACAAAGCAAGGCCTTGATCTCATCCCTAACTCTCACATGAAGACACAAGGACCTCCATAAAACCCCGCTAGAAGTACCTAAAACTTGGCAAAAATACAACTGCAGAGACAAGTCCATCAATGGCATTCCAAACGCTATGGAGGAGGTGAATCGTAGCACAAAACCAGTAGATAGCAATCCCATCACCATCAGCCTGCAATGAAAGCACCCTTCTCTCCTGTTCCAAAGTCAGACTACTAAAGCTCACCCTCTCCCAATCGGCAGATGCATTGGCTTACAGCACTAAAAACTTGAAGGAGCTGGGAATTCCCAGCACTTGGTTCCCATTACTCCTTTGGCTGTCCTCAGACACCTGCTTTGTTCCTTTTTTCCAAAACTCAAGGATAGTTTCTGAGCTTGCTGCAGTAATTCCATATAACACTTGCCCCCTGCTCTCCACAGCTTGGGTGCAGGAACTACTTCACCTAGTATTGCCACTGGAGCCTCCAGACCATCCAGCAAAAGCAAAACACAAAAAAGCTTCTCCCAGTACAACACACCTATTACAGAAAACTCAAAGGCCAATGCTCCAGCCAGTCTAATAACAGACAGAAGCTGAGGCGCAATTTTATCAACTAACCTTCATAACCATCTCTACCTTCTTTAAAGCATTCTGAACAGTCTCTCCCCCTTTTGGAATTGTCCATCATCCAAGCACTTGAAAGCTCTTCTAGAAGTTTTGTTACCAAGCCAAGCTAATATTTTGTCATATTTTTAATGAAAAAGCACATGCATTCTCTCTGTGTGCATTGGTTTTTTTAACCGTGTATGTTCTGGACACTCTAAGCATTTTCCTAGCCATGCAGTTTCTCTTTATATTCCCCTAATCTCAAATCATACAAAAAAGGATATAATTACAGTGCCAAGTAACCAAACAAACTTTAGGAAGCCCCTGGTGTACAAACTCCCTCTTTCTATTACAGCTCATCAGCAAGTTGTTAGTTCTCAGCAAGAGCAAGGGACAGCAAGCAACACTACTTATCATCATGACATTCAAATGAAGCCCACTTTCTGAAGCAACATCCTATCAGCTACTAGTTTACACAAATTAAACCATCCTGCCTTTAACTATACTGAGATTTTTACCATGTCTCCATTTGAAAATAAATCATCTGGTAATGTAAGAACACAAAACATTGTTCACTTTCACCCACATTCCAGCCGACAGAATGATAACCAAGAAAAGCAACAGCAAGACAACCCAGCTAGAGCTGCCCTGTAATACTCAATGCACAGTGATACCGCTAACAAAACCAGTAGTGAAACAGAAAGCCAGATGAACCTTCTGTTCAGGAGCTCCCGATTCATGTTCTCACCAAAGTCACACTGTTCAAAAAAACAACCCTTGAAAACATCTAAGAAACACAAGGGAATATCTACCCTTTCTGGTCACGTGTCTATCTGTCAGCCCTGAATTTCGCTTTTCTCCATTTGCTTATTGGACACAGCTGCTTTAAGTCAAGCACCAATTTTGGTGGGAACTCTCCCTCTACTCCGAAACCCTTCACTGCAAAGCCTCAAAACAAAACTGGCACAGCCATAAGAAAAAAAATGGATGATTTAAGAGAGAATAACTTCTTTCACCAACTAGGAAGTTGCTGAAAAAGTAGGCAAAAGACAACTAAACAACACCTCTAAAACAGGTGTCTTGAAATTGGAATAAGAAGCTTAAGTTAGACAGGTAAGTGGTAAATATCCACCCAATCTGAAAAAGTACACTTTCAGTATAACATGCAATTTCTTTAGAGCAAGAGAGAAAGGGAGGAAATAAACCATCCAGAAAATCCACTTTTTCCACGTGCTTTCAAATTTATTATAGTCTTTACCCTAGGTTAGCCAACCTGCTCAAAGTTTTTTCGTTGTAGCACTGTAATAAAACGCATGATGTGGAAATAACAATATTTGTAAAGGTATAAGAACTAAACATTCTTTTAATGCATATTTGATTGTTATAACTGATATGCATCACCTTATCTTTCTCTCACATTTCTTAATGTTTACCAGAAAAATGAATCTATGTGCCTTTAAGATTCAAAATTCCTTATTCCACACAAATGCCTCTTTCCTAGCATAACACTGTTCTATCAGTTTCAAAACTTTAGAACATGTTAAAAAAAAAAGGAAGTTCTGCAATGTGCTCCTACTCTGCGATATGACGGAAGCATTATAAGTCACATGCTTAAGACAGGCAGAAATCCATCACAGGACACTGACGAAACATCAAAATCACCAAAGTAACCAAAACAGTTTTCCCTCAAAAGGGAAAAAATCCCAGAAGATGACATGTAGCTCTCACTGAAATAATCCAATTGCAAAGAAACAAATATTTTTTTTCCCCAAGTCTCAATATGGACAACTCTACTTCCATACTCACAGCTTTGCTCAATACATGGGGAGAGAGGAAAAAAAAGAGAAAACACACTATAAAAAAAAAACTGAAAAGATTTCCTGCTGTTACTGAAAATTCCAAAATCATCAGCACAACTGTCAAAAATTACATCAATTGCACATTTCCAGAGAGCAGAAATCAGAAAATTTTGCGTCAGAGCCGTTCATGGGAAAAAAGCAAAAGATGTACGTTAACTTCACTCACAAAAGACCTAAGGGAAAGAAACAAAAAATACCTCCTGCACATTTAATGCAAAGAAAACAGACTACGAACAAGACCCATTCCTCCTTTTTTGCAGCTCCTGGACTTCGCCCCTGTTTTGAAAGCCTCAGTGCCTGGCAGGAGTAAGTCAGTTCCCCCAGCAGCAGTACCATCACCTCAGACCAAAACCATGGCCTCTTCACCAGGCTGCTGTTGTGTAGTCCTCACAGCAGCTATCAAGTCTCTTTTTGTAGTAGCTTTTAGAGAAAGAGAGGAAGAAAAAGGTGCCCAATGCATGAAACTCTATTTCAGCTGAGGAACCAGCAATCTTTGGTCCCTTCTGACCAGCCCTCATGAATAAGGAGGTGTGTTGAACTGAGTGAGGCGCATGGGGAATAACCAGAAACTCCCCAATACCCTTCTGCTACCTTAAAGACCAAGATGAGCTCCCACAACCCTTACAGTTATATATTTAAACACTTTATAGGCATGTATACTACAATCAAATTAGCTAAAGATCATTCCCACTTCGTCATTCATACAAAAATTCCTAATACAGACGAGTATCGAATCAACACAGAGGGTTTAAACAAACCACTCTGAGTCAGAAAATGGTACACAACACTAACCCAACAGTTCTACACAGAATTTCCTATTCCTCCTTCACCTGTTAAGTTTTGATACAATATTAGCATGAAGACCAATCAAGACGTGCCGCAGATCACCTAGCTTTGCTTAAATTATCAGCCCCATCATCTGATGGGTGACCCAAACACAGAGTCTGTAGGTACTGCACTATGCTTCACTGTCAAAAAAAGGAAGGTGCTCTACACACTTATCTGCAATATCACAGAAGAGGGGATGCGACCAACAAGCAAAAGCTTGCAACACTGCATCACGAAACATGGGTTGCTCGCCAAACAGATGTTCTCACAGCTGGATCACCAGTAACGCACATCCAGCCTCGCAAGGTTTGCAATGCTATCGCCTGAGCCAAGATGCTGCTATCACACCCACACCAATGACTTCAGTTAAAATATTACAAGCCACTAGCAGATTTTTGTATATAATATTAGCAGCTTCAGCAATGAAAGTGCAAACATGAATACATGAATACACCTTCTTTGCTGTCTGTGGGACGGCTGGCTAAAACAAATGTAGGTAGGGACCTTACAATTACGTCCTGCCTTCTCCTACCTAGCCTGAATAAGGTGTGAACAGCCCAGCATGTAACATCTCCAACAGAAGATCTCAGGAGCTATGCAAGAGTGAAATCGTTTGGTACAAGATGAAAACTATAAATCAAATTACAAAGTTTAAGCAGTGAGCTGTTCCAGGAAACACAACAATCTTGCGTCAATGCGCCTCAGTTCCTCTAACACTGTGAAGGATGCATGAAGGCTCACAGTTACAACTCAAGTTGTAGGTCCCACAGGACATGGAAGTAACAACAAGAAAAGGATTTTAAAAACCAATCAGCACTGCCAATAACTCAAAGAAACTAATAGTTTAAGTATTTGGCACGACCTGGGCATTTTAAATGCTGTACTACTGTAATTAGCAATGTGATCACCAATGACAACAAAAGCAAAAAAGAATCAAGGAGGAAACCAGTGAGGTCACAAACTTCACTATTAAATCCATGAAGAAATAATGCTCCCTCGTACAAACACACAAAAATCGTACTATGGACCAACAAAAGATTCCCATTTCAAAATGCAAGTTTCATTCCAGTAGCGCACCACAAGCACAGACTTCCACAGTTCTAATTATCAGAAAGAAAAGCACTAGGGGGTAAATTATAACTAAAATACATGGTTTCGCACAGCATAAAGTATGTGCCCTTTCCAAAATCTGTTTATTTTGGACAAATGATAGAAGCTCTGCTTATAGCAGGAAGTCCTGCAAGTCAAAGACCACTGCTGAAACAGTATTTCCACTATTTTGCAACAGGAACTTAAAATCACTTACAATGATGAACAAAACTGCTAATCAAGATCAGCAGATCTGTCCTTCAGCAATTTAACCATCAGAGAGGGAACTACCTTTTCTCTACATTCTTCAGCTTAGCACATCTTCAGAAACCCAAGTACGTCCCCACAACCCAATGCTACAAAACAGTTAACATCAACATTTGGGAAGTGAAACACCATGTTCCAACACCATAGTTTCCAAACAATCTCATGACAGTCCTGAGCATTTCAAAGGCTAAGCAGAACATCTGCCCGCACTCACCCCACACTCTGCACATGAAGCATTCCAGAAGTTTTCTGTATGTCAAAAAAATCCCACTGAACACACGCAGAGAGTTATGAAACAAAGTAAGACTGTCAGGTGTGAAATGCATTGCTGAATTCCTGTAACAGCAACATACATCAGTACATCCTGAAGATGTGCTCACCTTCTACACTTCTGGCAGCGTAGCATAGCATAAACCAGAGCTAAATATCAAGGTTTTCATACCCACCCAGATGGTTGTTAGCATACCTTCGCAGCTTGTTCATGTAGCAATACTGAGCAATTCTGAACTATATTTGTTATTTCCATGTCAAAAATATTAAGAAATACAATAATTTTGCTACTTAGCATATTCCTGTTATTGTTTTGAAAGAAATAAATTAGTTCCTTTCCCATAGTACTGATACCACACAATACTATCAAGTAGCTGATCTTACTGCACCCAACTCCAAATAAACAATCAACTTGACATACTAACCCTTACTTATACCTTGATATAGAAATGTTGCAATGTACTTTAAATGGGTGCTGAAGATATTAAAAGATCACAGCAGCACTGTGCTTAACTTGCTTCAATTTGAATCACACCAATAATCATCTAAGAACTGCAATATAACTGTAACCATATAACCCAAACCACACATTTTTATTTCAAGTGTTCAGCCCCAAACTGTCCAGCAAACTGAAGAAGCAAACAAACATGTCCAGTTCCTAGTAAACACGTACCAAACTGAAGAATACCATTCACCAATTTATAGTCTACAGCTGCTGATATTTCAGGCATTTTTATACCCAAAACATGTTGCTATCAATGGTGTTGAATATTTCAGAGGTGGCTCCAAATGAGCTCACCAGACCCACAGCACATAGCGTGGCAATACCCACGTCTAGTCCAAACATGCAGGCAGTTACGTTACCAATACTTCTTGACCAGGATCACAGTGCAAAGGCACAATGCCATACTAACATGGATGCATGTTTCAGGCACCCAATGCATTCTGCTTCTTAAAAATGCCTGCCTGCAACATACAAGCACAGAGAAGGAGTTGGTTGGCTTACTGCAATTGACCAATTCACACAACAGTTAAGTTTCATATTTGCAAATGCTGCAAGGCTACCAACATTGCATAGGATAAGAGAAACACTGCAGAAAACACCAATTCACTATACAGTTTGTTCACATAGCCTACTCTGCGATACTGCTAGCTTGTTACCAAAATGTACCATGTCTATAATCAAGCTGACTCTCTGCAGCACCAGTACAGATCCAGGAGAGTCTGAGAGCTCAGGAACAGCAATACAGCTTTACAGCCACAACAGGGTACAGGGGCATGGACAGGCACCAGGTAGGAATACAGCTCCAGAGTAGTTCGTCTTGGTTCATCATTTCTGTTTTCTACCACACACAAAATTTACTTTTCTTAACAGGAAATCTATTGCTTGCTTTCCAGAGTAAAATTTAATGGTCCAATGCATGGACACGAACATACCTTGCCACAAACCAAAAGTAACCAAAACTCAACCGTTAAAATAAGGCCAGGACTTGCAGGCCAATGCTGAAATCTTGGGATTTACTCTAGTTAGCCAAGACATTTCGGTTATTCATTCACAAAACTATAGGTTGAAATACATACATTTAGTCCTCCACACTTTTTCTTCCATAAATTCTTCCCTACGCAGGCATACACAAGCACGGGTAGAAATTACGGTCGCTAATCTTTCAAGGTGAACATCAACCAATCTCAGCACCCAGCACCACCGACTGACCTCCATGCAAACCTCTTCACCTACTCGCGTCACCTCCCAGCACTGCAGGGCAAACCCCGCACTGAATACGAGCAGCAGGTACCCCAGCATCTCCAGACCCCGGGAGCCACAACCTCCCACTCCCTAGGGCTGGATGCAGCGGGCAGAAGAACCACGCCGGGTGCTTTAAGTGGAACGTCCCTGCCGCATCTCAATAACCAACGCCAAAATAACCTCTTACACCAAAAATAAGAATAAAACCGAGGGGAAAGCGCAACCCGCGCGCCCCGGCCCCGCTCCCGCGGGAAAACCGCCCTCCCCGGCTACAACAAAGGCGGCGGCAGCCCCAGCGCCCGCGGGCTCTGCCGGCCCCTCCGGGCTGCCCCCCGCCCCCGTCCCCCCGCCAAGGCCACCGCAGCCCGGTCTCCTGCCCGCCCTGCCCTCCCCACGCCAAGGCCACCACAGCCTGGGCCCCCTGCCCTCTTCAAAGGTCCCTGCCCAGGTCCCCCACTACGGCCACCACAGCCGGGTCCCCTGTCCCTCCCCCCCAACATCCCGGGGCCCGCGACCACTACGGCTGGGGTCCCCCGCCCCCCCAAGGCCACCGCAGCTGTGTCCCCTGCCCCCCCGCCTCAGCCCCCCAGCCCTGTCCCGGGGGCCGCAGCGTGTGTGTGTCCCCCGGGTTCCCTGCCCCCTCCCACCTACCCACACCCCCCCTCACCGCGCCAAGACCACCACAGCCTGAGTCTCCTGCTCCCCCGCCAGGTCCCTCCCCTGTCCCCACCACCACAGCCACCACAAAACAGGTCCCTTGCCCCGTCCCCTCCCCACATACCCCCCAACGCAGCCAACACAGCCCGAGTCCCCTGCCACCCCCTCAACCCCTGCCACCCCTGTCCCGGGGGCCGCGGCCACCGCTGCCCGGGACCCCGCCCGCCCCTCACCCACCCCTCAGGGTCCCTTCCGTGCCCCCCACCAAGGCCACCGCAGCCGGCTCCCGTCCCCCCCCCGTCCTCGCCCCCCCAACCCCGTCCCGGGGTCCAGAGCGGCCCTCACGACACAACACGAAGCCCCCCGCGGCGAGACCTCCCGTGACAATAATGCCCCCCCCTCCCGGCACCTGCGCCGCTGCCCGCCCCCCACCTCCCGGCCCCGCTCGGCGCCCCTGGGCAGGGACCGGGCAGGACCCCGGCAGCACTGGGCCGAGCGGGGCCGGCGTCGCCACGGTGCAACAAAGCGCGGGGGTGGCGGGGAGGGCCGCCGGGCGCTCACCGGGAGGGCGGGGGTCCCGCCGGGCCGGGGGCGGCGGGTGGGGCCGCCTCTCGTCTCGTCTCCCGGAGGCGGCGGGTGGGGGTCAGTGTTGGCGGGGGCCGCAGCCGCGGCCGGGCCGGGCCGGGAGGGAGGCTGACCCGCTGTGGCCCCGGCGGGCGCGCGCGGGAGACGCCGCCGCTGCAGCGTCCGGACGCCGCGGTCGCTCCGGCCCCATCAAGGCCGGGACGGGCCGAGGGCTCCGCGCGGGGCGGGACGGGGGCAGCGGGGCCGCTCCCCGCCGCGGCCGGTGGCCATCTTAGTCCTCCTCCTGCCGAGTGCCCCCTCCCCGCCTGGCTGCCAGCGCTGCCTCCTCCCTCCGCTCCTCCTCCTCCTCTTCCCGGCTGGCTCCGGTCTCCACTGTTCCCGGGGAGACGCCGTAATGGCGGGCTGGGAGCAGCCCGGCCGGCCCCTGCGCTCGACGGGCACGCAGGAACCCTGCTCGTTCCCGGAGCTCTTTACAGTTCTTTTAATTTTCAGAGCGGGTTTGGTCTTTCCCTGTTCTCGGGCAGCAACCCCGCTCCTCCAGCACTGGGAGCCGGTGCCCTCTGCCCCCACTGCAGCGCTGCCCGGAGAGGAGAAACCCTCCCAGCCTGCGGGTGGGATGAGGGGGAGGAAACGCAGGTCCATGCAAAGAAGCCACCTTCGGGTTAGGGTTCAGGTGCTTTCCCTTAACTTTTGGTCAAGCAAACATAGAAACACAGCATCATTGAATGGTTTGGGTTGGAAGGGACCTTAAAGATCGTGCAGTTCCAAACTCCTGCCATAGGCAGGGACACCACCCGCTGGGTCAGTGGGCTCAAAACCTCATCCAGCCTTGAACACCTCCAGGGACGGGGCAGCCACCACTGCTCTGGGCAGCCTGGGCCAGGGCCTCCCCATCCTCACAGGAAAAATTTCTTCTAATCTAAATCTCCCCTCTTTGAGCTCAAAACCGTTCCCCCTCATGCTATCCCTATAATCTTTGATAAAGAACCCCTTCCAAGCTTCCCTGTAGCCCCCTTTAAGTACTTGAAGGCTGCTCTAAGGTCTCCCCAGAATCTTTATCTTCTCTAGGCTGAACAACCCCAACTCTCAGCCCGTCCTTGCATGGCAGGTAAATCCATCTGGTAAAATCTACTGAATAGCCCTTAGTATCAACCACAAAGAGGGCTGTACATCTGTGCTGGCCGACCAGTCTCATTTGTACAACCCAAATGTTTAGGCACAGAAATTGTTACTCTTTTCCTAATTAAGCCAAAAGTTCAGTTAAATTCCCCATGGCTGAAGGACTCCATTTTGTCAGTGGGACGAAGCATCTGTTTAGCCACATGCTGGACGCACAGTGCACGGGGTTGCTGCAACACCGAGGCAAGCTTCATCGGCTCAGATATTCCTGGGAAACAGTGCAAAGGTGTGTCCACACGTGTGTGACCAGATACCCTTCTGCCTTTTTCCAGTCGCTTATAAACTTACCTCCTTCAAGAAATCAGACATTCACCCCCCAGCAGTTTTGTTTGGGGTGATTTTTCATTTACAAAATCCCTTCTGAAGTCTTTGCTGAAAAGACTAAATAGCGGTTTGGAGACTCTGGCTGCAATAAACAATACACAAGCCAGCTGAGACCTCTGTGTTTCATGGGCAAATTATCACAAGCACCAAGAACTGGGACCATCACTTTTGTCTCTGCTAAGGGGTCTTATTAAATGAAGCTTTATACTCAAGGACAAATGGAGTCAACATCATTTCTTCTCTGGCCATTAGCATCAAACATATAAATCCAATTAATGTTTTTACTGGCTGATGTACTGCTGTTCAGCTGGCAGTAGAAATCATCCCATTCCCATTTAGGTGGAAGAGGCCTCTGCTTACGACTCATGGTTATCTGGAGTGAGGCTAACTAATTCTGCCACTAAGGAGCACTTACTGAAGGCAAAAGTGTAACTCCATACAAACAAACCTTACTTATTCACAAGTGAAAACCAAAATAAGCAAGGACAAGTTTATAACCTCCTTGCCTACTCAATAGAACGCTACCTTTACTTGTTAAAGGTGTCTTCAAACATCCCTGAATTCACTGTATTAACAGGAGCAAGATGTAGCTCAACCCAGGAGACGAGGGCGGGCTACAGCTGGGGTTGGAATGGGACCAACTGGCCCTTTGCAATGCCTGTATATTTTTTCTGTGCAGAACAATAAGTGAAGAATAGGCACAAAGAGAGAAATCCTGCATAATATGTCAGCCATACTATCACAGCAACTGTAATTCAATCCATGGCAGCTCTTAGGCAAGTTGGTATTCTTGTGTCCCTAGAAAAAAAACTTACATTTTATGCCATGTGTATCTTGCTTTGTCCCTCCTAACTAAATGCCTACTTTCCCTCACTTTTGGGACACAGAGCATTTTAACCACCTCTTCCCCAACCATTTTCTCTCTGCCCAACCCCTCTGCAGCCTCCTCTTCCCATATCATGTGCTAAGAGAAGTAATTGTCACTGTCTGCTATGGAAAAAACCACAGTTGTCTGTGGCTAAGGCTGTATGAGAAACGTTACAAGAAAATAAGGGGAAAATGAGGAGGGTCAAAACACAAAACTATAAGATTTGCTTTCAGGGGATGCCTTTTGAGGACACTCACCATGTTTTGTATGCATCATGGAATAATTCATACACAGAATGAAAAGTCTATGTGTTTGAGCTACATTCTGTCCTGTACCTCTACTAGGCAGAACTTGGCCTTGTTTGGTATATTTTCATTCTGGACTGTAGCAAGGGGAAGCACCGATTTCATTGGCTTGTTCCCACTGTTATTTCACTTATTGTGCAAGATGCGGTCTGTGAATAGTACATAGCAGTTAGACTTAACAACCACATTTTCTCTCTGTGATTTATATGTAGGAGGGTACTTGCATCTTTCGTATGTGAAGAATTAACAAGATCTATGTTAGCCAGCTCTATTGGGTAAGAATCAAAGCTTACAGACATGGTGCTGTTCCTAATTCTTTATCAGTAGAGGTAAACTTAGTGGGAAATCAGAGAAATCCTCCAGGATGGCAGTGAGCATTGCACAGACAACTGTGAGCCAGATAAAAGTTTTGCTGTGTGCCAAGTTATATTACATTTTTCTTATTGCACAGTTAATGCTTGTTGCATTCCTATTTATAGTCCCCATGTTTCAGTCAGTTGTCAGAGTTCCAAAATAAATATTGGCAAGCTATAATGATCCATAGTGAGTGATACCAGACACTCTTCCTGCCTTCTCTTCTTGCAAAGCTCATCACGGGTACCTGTTCATCTTTCTCAGAGAAGGTGCTAGTTAGTAATTAACAGTGCTATAGTTAGAGAGAAGAAAGTATTTACAGTTAACTTTTCTTCCACTTTGTAAAGCAACTGTGCACAAGGGATTGCATCAATCATTAAAAATCATGGAGATAGTTTTAAAATCTTTGTCTCATTTATTAGAAGGTAAGGTGAAACCAACACAATTATCTTTCAGTGGTGCAGTGCTTGCCATTGCGTGCTTCCACTGCACTAATTTCATACATCTTGGGTGGTAAAGCTGCATCTGTGCTGTGTGCGTATTTAGCTAATACCAAAGTACAAGCAAATCTGGAACTGGAAAGAAATTGCTACAAGAAAGTGAAAGAAAATAGAGGGAATTTTAGCCTGTTTTTCAATAGAATATTTTAAGAGAAGAAAATAGTACTACTTTCCAAATTTATGCAGCCTAGCATTTTCATCATACAAGATTCTTATGACTTCCTTTGGGAAGCGTTCTTCCTTCCCTCCTTCCTTGCTTGTTTATAGATAAATTTGGTATTAAATAAGAGGAAGGGTGGAGTTGTGGAGAGTCTTGTGTCCCTATCCTGTGACACTCATGGTGAATTTGGCTGAAATTTGAATATTTTTTTTTAAATCCCTTGTCACATATGTTCTTCAGAAAAATAATGGGCTGCTTGTCAGAAGTTAATAGATTAAAGAATCCACAAACAGTCTACTGCTGAGCTCATAGCATTTGTAAAGCATTAACAGTCATCACAGCAGAAACACCAGCAATCCGATCAAGTAAGAGCTGAAGAAAACAGCAGCCAAAGCTGCTTCACCCTCTGGGGGCCCAGCAGTCCAGCCCTGTTTTGGATAAACAGCCTTTCTTCTGCTGTCTGTTGGTGTTAGTCATATAGTTCAAATGAATAAACATTTGCATCTCTGTGCTGAAGGTTTTGATTTCAAAACTAGATGATTTATGAATAGTTTGTTACAGCTGAACATAATGTGGTTTTGTTTTTCCTATGACAAACCCACTGATAAGGCAGCGTTTGGTTTGTAAGCAAGAGCATGAGGATGAGGGGAAGAATCAGGACAGGGGACAGTGGAAGATCAATACTCCCAGCCCACATCTATAACTGTAAAAGAAACCGTAGCGTGCAAAGTTAAGTTCTCAAAATTCCTGCTCTGCCTCAGATTATTTGTGCAGAAGAGAGATCTGGCTACAGAGGTCACAAGCCTAGTCAGACATAGCAGGTGTACAGTGAAATGTTGTTACAAAATTCAAAGAATAAAGCACTGATAGAAAAGAACACGTGCCAAACTTGCTTGTGAGCAAGAATTACATTGTGCACACGTGAACCTGGGAAAGAGCGGGTAGTTAAAAAGAAAAGGCAAATAAACTGCACATTACTTAAATCTAGAGAATATGGAAAATTTATCACTTGGAGTCGTATTCACTGGTTCTAAATTTTTACGTGCCTGTATGCTAATGATTCTTATGGACTCTCAGACCTGCATAGGCAAATGGCAAACCACAATTTCAAGGGTCTGGATTGCGTTCAGGCCACCTGAATGTGACTCTACACGTCCAATGAAAGCAGGTGGCGACAGAGAAGGCACAGTTCAGTTGAGGTCGTTGTGGCTTACGCAGCCTCAAAGCCTGATGATCCCAGGAGTGAATCTGAGAGGATGAGATCACACTCAGAGTGAGGGAAAATGCTGCCATCTGGTGCCTCTGGAGAAATTAATATAAAATAAGAGGGTAATCTTGGTGGTATGCTTCCCCTGCAGTGGTGTCAGTGCTGCTGGTTCAGTCCTATACACTCCCCCCTTTTTGTCTTTCTGTTTTTCAAAGGTGTTACCGTTTTGCATGGCATATGAAAGTCTACCTTGTGAAGGCATACAGTGAATCTCAAAAAAAACCAGGCTGAAAAAATCCATTTTAGGGTGGTTTGCCCAGAACATAAATACCTTTAAGTATTAATGTGGTCTTCAAGGCAGGTGATTTGGGGAAAAAAATGATTTTAAACAAAGTCCCTTAGGTCTAAGAATAACATGCATCTTGGTTATTTTGGTGAGGTTCAGCGTGTTCACACCGAGAGACTTCAAAATGTTCTTCTATCACACATCCTATATCTACATATTTTACTACTGTGTATCTGAAGAAACTTGAAATCCGTACAGGAAGAACCAAGAAGCTGATCTTTGTGATCAGATTTTCTGAAAGACTTCAAAAGAACAAGGATTCAATGCAGTTCTTTCGCAGAACTGACTTTGACCTGGGTAGTCACTGCACAACCTCCAATGCCCACTTGTCTGTCCTAACAGCATTGTAGATTATACTTAGTACATTTAAGAAGCCTCAGAGGATACCGGACAAGACACTAAACACTGCTTATTTTTATGGTTCACCTTTTACAGCAGCCTGGTTCACATTGCTGTTGATACAGCCTCAGAAGATGTGCTAGATACGTACTGAGACTCTCCGTGGTGTGAGAATGAGGGAGTGTTATTTTCGTCTAAGATATTTTTATTTTCACAGGCTTTCACAGAAAGCCATAATGGTAGCTTGGAGAGTTTGAAATGACTGATCAAATAAAACCCCATACATTACTCTATTTTAGAAGCAGCAGTAATAAAGATAGCTCTTCTTGTGAACTTAATTTTTTGTCCCTTGACCAAGACATCCAAGAAATCCAAGGCCTGTAGGTCAGCTTCTCACTGGAACAAAACTGAGTGAAGTGAGTCACGTACCTTATTTATTTTTAAACACATTATTTTTGGACAAAACAGTCACAAAACCTTGGGCATGCAATCCACTCTTGCAGATAAATGAACTGTCACATCACCATCCATTTCCCAGGAAGATACTCTAATCTAAGAACAGCTTCAAACTCATGGAATAATCTAAGGACCAGAGAGACTTCCAAAGGGTTTCTTGTACAACTGTTCAGGGCAAAGAAAAAGAACATGCTTAAAAGCAAGGAAAAGGGATTTGTAAAGCTGTAACTAACAGGGCCTTCTCGTGACTGCCCTAACAGGTACTTTCCCACTTCAACTAAAGTATCTGATTTCTTGTGATGCAGATTCAGTGCTAACTTTCTCTCTACCAGTGAGCAACTGATGCAATGAAACAAAACTTTTGCTACCACAGGTTTCTGTTATGCACACCTGCAGACAGCCCGAATCTGTCAAGGAACAGGCTCCAGTAAGTACGGAAAATCGTGAGACCAATTCAATTTAGAATGCCTTCATTTCCCCAATCACTAGGGGACTGATTTTATTCCAATTTTCAAAGAGTGGACAGGTAATTAATAAGGAACATGTTGGTTAAAAATATTTATTATTAGTTATTGTTTATTATTACTCTCCATACCCTCTGAAAACAAGAAGCCCAGTTAAGCCTTTGGCTAAATTACCAAAGTTCTGTGGAAAAAAGGAAGAGTTAATAGATGACCTACATGAAGGCTTGGTGTCACTTCAGAAAGGCCGTTCTGAAAACTTACTGTTTCCATGGTAAGATACTTCTTCCATTCATTTCCTAATATTAATGTATTTACAGTCACTTTATACACATTTGTTCCTAAACCCCCTATATTTTCATTCAAAACAGAGCTAGATCTTCCTGTGATTAATGTTACACTGGAAGAACTTGGAGTCTCTTCTTCAATATCATTAGAATTGCTTGTGGGTACATGAAGGGACTCTGCAGCTTTTAGATGTATATGTAGCTTACTGTAGCTTACTGTCCCTTGCCCACAAACAAATCAGGCAACTTAAAGCCCTTCTAGTAGTATTAGCCATGTCATATAAAACTAGTTTTGAGAAACAACAACAACAGCAACAAATCTTGCCAGTGCCTGTGGCAGCTTAGTAAACAGTAGCTTACATCATCGTTCTCCCTTCAAGTTACAGTCTGAGAAAGGCATTCCATTCCAAATATAAAAATGTTTTCCATGCGTCCTTCATCTCCAAGTAGAATACTTGTGTCACATAGACTAGTTGATCTAATGTTATTTTTTTATTAGCTAAACTTTTGATAAAAGTAGATTGTGAGAATTTTCTGCAGTAGGTTGCTAGGTGGCTAAGGGCTACTTCCAAACAAGCCATGTGAAACATGACTGGGAAGAGCCCATGCCTCGTCAGTGAACTTAAACCCAGTATATAGGATACACATCTTCACCGGATCATTCTTTAGGAGTCTGACAGTTGGGAAAAGTGGAAAAACACCAGGTTAAAATAAGCGTGACATCCAGTGTCCAGAGAGATGAAATTGTAGTAGAGATAAGCTGCAGCCTTGGTGTATTTCTGTGGTCTCAAGGATAAAACACAGCTCGTGCTTTCTGTAATCAGAAGTTACTTAATGCTTTCCAAATGGCTGGATGTGTTGGTCTCTGGACCCACGATACTAAAAGACCATGTAATTTCCTTACAACTCTAATTAGTTTCCCAGAATATTCTAGCTATCGGCCTACAATCATCGCATCATATACCAATGAATGGTAAGAACTCTATCGCAGGGTTAAGAAATAGATGTAATATGTATTAGTTTTTCATTGATTTATGCAGACTGGTACTGGTAATTATCTGTCAGCAACATTGTCCATCTATACATTAGCATACAGTACTTTAAACATGTAAAAATGACACTTTTCCTTGAGTCACAAGAGGAAAGAAGCGACTCCTGGCTTTGTATGATTTCATCATTTTGGCTAATCAGCTTTTGCAAAGAAGTTTTTTTGATAGGCAAAATGAATGCTTAACCAAAAGTTCTGGAAGAAGCCATGTACAAATGTCCACTGGAAAAATTGCCACCAACTCAGTACTTGGATATCAGCTTCCTTATGCTCTTTATTTAAATTTATCATACATGAACACTGACTGAAGGAGCAAGTATTTCTCTCAATACCCAATTTCCACTATCAGATATAATATGTAGGCTTCTTAAAATGAACCGAAGCCCCAGCCACAGAGTCTATAACTGTACCTCCTGAGGCAGAAGTGGTCGTGGCTTGAATCACTTCTGAAGTTCAGAGTAGCTACATGGGTGGTCAGACAAGATGGGGTTTGAACACTGTCTTGCCAGGTACGTATTCACCCCTACAATGTTTGTAGCTAACGTGGATTTATTTTATTGCTAGTGGATAGCATGACTGAAAATAAGAGTTTGGTATAAAAGGCAGCAGTTGTCCTGCATGATTTTAAGCTTACGTCTTTTTTTTTCTTTAAATAAACCAATCAAAAAGCACACAAACTATCTTGTATATTCTTTTTAAGTCCTTCTTATTTATTCCCCTGCCTCCTTCTCCTCCATCACATGATCCATTCTTCCTCAAAACAACAGATCGTTTTGTACATTGTCAGCAGTAAGAAACCAAGTGCAGGACTCTGAAATACAATGGGCCTCTGACAGAAGACAGTCCTGGGTGCTATTATACACTCACTGTGACTGCATAAGCCACTCTCCTCTCTCAGATCATCCAATGAAGGCTTCTGGAAAACAGTCCCTACCCACAAACTCCTCTTGCCCATGTTCCCTCATTTGGAGCACAAATCTTTCCTCTCAACAGATTAGCTTTCTCTTCCCCATCATTCCCTCTTATCCCCTCCGAAGAGATAAACCACAAACCCTGCAATTGATTTGATTTCCACTTTCAGACATCAGAAAGGCTATACTCTTGTCAAGTCTTCAGCAGAAAATGCTGACTATCACAAATGTGCAAAGAGAGGGCAGTTCCTGGAAAATCTGGGTTCTGAAAACTGGGGAGTGGCCAACAGAGCTTTAAAAACCTGTCTTAGATGCTTACTAGGAACATTCGCCACACGTGTCTAAAAGATCACACTTTCCAGCAGATGCTACAGGAAGCAAATCAAGGTAAAAGCATGATATCTATAAGGAAAACCATAGAATCATAAAATGGTTTGTGTTGGAAGGGACCTTTACAGGTCATCTCGTCCAACCCCTCCGCAGTGAGCAGGGACATCCTCAACAACATCATGTTGCTCAGAGCCAACATGACCTTGAACGTTTCCAGGGAGGGGCATCTATCACCTCACTGGGCAACCAGTTCCAGTGTTTCACCACTCTCAGCACAAAATATTCCTTCCTAATATCTAATCTAAACTTCTCTTCTAGTTTAAAACCATTACCCCTTGTCCTGTTATCTTCTTATTCCCCTCACAGATGAGAATCACAGCTAGTTCTTAAATACACCTTTTACAAGGATAAGACTCCCATGGAGCTGGTCTTTGGTCCAGACTCCACCAGAACAACTAGTGCAAAGGAAAAATGAAGTAAATTTAAACCAATACCAGGGCTAAAGCATAGAACATTGTGAGTTCACAGCACAATTCACACTGAGAACCAAATTTGTGGTAGACAGGCAGTACTGGATTAATTTAGGGGACTTTTACATTTATAAATGATGCAACGTTAAACAGGAAATATTAATTGGGAAAAAAATACAATGTAATTTTAAGTTACAGGATTTGTTTTTACCTCCATAACTGTGTAAAGACTGAGGGAAGACAAGACAAACAAAACTGCTCAAATTGCGTATGTTGGTCCATGTAACTCGTAATACTCTAGAAAGGAATCACATTGTAGTCACAATTTTCCAGTAGTAAAATAGCTTCTAAAGTCAAGGTGAGATTGCTTTATCAAAAGGGCCTGATGGCATAGTTGTACCCGCTGTAAAAATGTGTATTACATCACCTACAAAAGCCATTCTATTCCCATTTCTCTGTCATACAAACTGCCCATTGGATTTACCTAAAATTGAAAGGTGACTCAGTCTCTCTATCCAGAAATAACGTTGATATTTTTGCATGAGTGTAAGCTCTAGCTTGCACTGGGCTCATAAACTCCTTCCAGAGGCACCCGAGGAAGAGCTCTACCATGTAGGAGTTTGCATCGCTGTTCCTGGAAGCTTAGTGAGCAATTCTCAGGCTTCCTACATACCACATTTCCACCATCTGCAGCTTTCAGCAGCTTTCAGGAGGTCTGCAGATGTTCCCTCGCTGTTAGCAGCTGTCTATAAAGCAGCCTCCAGAGCAGGGCTTTCTCAGTTTCCAGAGCAATGCTGACATGGCCACATGGTAGTCCCAGCACACCCAAACGCTGCGTCCAGCCTAGGCAGCATCTCAGCACCTTCTCACCACCAGCCAGAAGCCTCATCTTAGGCCACACTTACCTTGTTTTAATTGCACAGAGCTCCTTGGTTACCGATTTACAGTCACACTCTGGTTTTCTGCCTTTTGCCAGTCCATTTGGCGAATTTGGGCTTTCCTAGTACCCTACCAGGATTTTCAGCCCAAGTCTGCCCTGCCCCCCTGGAGAGACTTTCTCTAATTGTCCTCCTGCAGGTGCTGTGGGGGTGGGAGAGGTGCACACCCTCCAATTGTGGTTTTTTTCTGCAAAGGAGCAGTGATGCAGAGCAACAGGAATTGTATCTGTTAGGGGAGATTTTGGAGATAGGTTGCAAGAAGAGAGTTGCTTGAAAAAATGAGGTGCAGGGAAGGGCACAAAGCTTTTAGCAGTTAAGAAAAAAGTGGAGATGGCCTGAAGAGTCTAATTAGTGTGCTTGAATAGGTCCAACTGCAAGGCCACTCTCTGTGCCATGGGCTGCAGGCTCACCTTCAGGGTGGTTGGAATCTGCCAGTGGCAGCTCCAGCACATAACACCCTAAAAGAAAGATATATATATAAAGCCATTTTTGAGCTTTGAGGGGCTTTTTTTTTTTTTTCACAAAGCCTGGCAGATGAGGTGGCTGACATGGTCTGTGTTTCATGACAGACCAGTGGATGCTGCAGGCTGTGGTTTGCAAGGGGTGAGTTGACTGGATGTAGGGGGAGGGAACTGTTATCTGCTCTGAAGCTGCAAGCAGCTTCTTCTGGAGCAGCTACACAACCAGACTCCCTCCTCTCTTCTTGTACTTGAAAAATCATTCAAAAAACTAGCCTGAGTTTTGTGGAATGAAAAGCCATACTCTAAAGACATTGGGAGGAGTTACAGCATCTAACTTGGTCTCTTCAGTCAGGTAAAGGAGGTAGATTTCATTTGAACTATCAAAATATGTTCTAATTTGTTAGTCCCAGGCTAAAGCACTGTTTTTCAGCATTCAGCTGTCGGTCTTTCAAGGTCCATGTGAATACACTTCATTTCTAAGTTTCTTCTTAACTTGTCTCTCAAAAGTCTTGCTGTAGGGATTTTTGCTTTAATGTCTTCTGTATTCATTTTAAAATAAAAATTTTAAAAAAAACAAGCCAAAAAACCCAACAGACAGCTGTCTTTACAGTCTATATGAAAAGGCATACAAGTATAAAGTAAGCCATTTACTAATTTTCTTAGATAGAGAACAAAACTTAATGCTGATAAGACTGAGTTTATAATCCATTTTCCCTAAAAACAGTTGCTGAAACAAGATGTGAGAACCAGGCATAAGCAATGGAGAAGTTGCACAGCATTTACAAAAATAAGCTGGTATCTTAATCCTCAGTAGAACAATAGTTTTGACCTTCTCCACTCTAAAAGTATACTAGAACTACAGTCTGAGCAAACATAATGTTATTAACCCAACTGTATGCTCACTTATGTCAAGTTTAATTGGGACTTTTCTTAATTCAAACAGTATCACATCCCTGATAAAGAGCAAGTTAAACCTCCCTTGCATTGAACACCATCATATTCCCCAGAGTGTCAGTGTTAGCTCAAGTTAATTATATTTAAATTATTTTCTTTGGTTTACTAATGTAAAGATGATCATCTGAGCCCTTAGAGCAAGAGCGGGGAATTAAAGCTTTCTGCCTCATGCTGCGAAGCCTGTCTTACCATTGCACCCTTGTGGTGGAGTTTGCCTGCTTAAATGTTAACACTGAAAGGCTTCATCATTAAAATAGCATTGCTTAGTTACATTGATTGGCTCGCTATCTCTTAGAATTCTTCCAGGGAGGTTTTCAAGGGCCTCACCTTCCAAATACCTTCTTCTGGCAACGGCTTGAAGACAAAATCACTGCAGTCTTTTATGCTTTTCCTCGTGGCTCATCACACAAATTAAAAGCCACGGCAAGTCCTGAAGCTTTCAAATCTGGAAAACACGTTGAGTGTGTCACCACAGCACTGGAGATCTGCAGCCACGGCTCACTTGAACTCGCCAGTTTAACAGCAGCAAGCTTAAAGGCAGTAGCCAAGGGGGTCAACTGAATTTCCTCTCAGCCGTGAGGGATGCAAAGTGCAGACTGGCTGTCTGGTGAACTGTCACACTTGCACATCACAACTACACCTGAGCATAAATGCTCACCTGTGAAAGTTTTCACCCATAGGAGTAAGTGTGTAATTTCTGGCTACAGAAGTTAAAGACAGAGAGTTTCCAAGTGAGGCAATTAGGAAAAAACTGCAATTTTTGGGCAGGGTTCCTGTTTGTTTGTTTGTTTGTAAATGAGCCCGTCAAAAGGGAAGAGTCAGGAATGGAAGAGAGTGGACAAAATTGCTATCAGTTAAATCTGTTTTACAAGGAAGTTTTCAAAGTTTTTAACCTAGGAGCATCCAAATTATCAAGCAATTGTGACCTTTTCCACACAATGGGAATACACAGATGCTCCAGCCACAAAACCAAACCAAACCACCATGAACCAGAATAATTTGCCTGAAGTTAATGTTACGGAGCCACTGTGAATAAATCATTCTTGTGTGAAAGACATCCTAAATATCTGCGCAAATTAAAAGCAACCACAAAGTACACAATTGTCTGATTCTGACAAATGCTCTCTTATGAACTTATGCATTATTCAAGTTTCTACAGACTGTAAACAAATTTTTAAAAAGCATCTAAAATTTTCTCCTAGAGATTTACAGGTTGTGATCTGATGGCTGAAGAGGATGCCACCTGCAGCAGACAGGCTGTTCTGTTGTCCTGTTGTCCACGAGTCTTTGCAGGAAAAAGCTCAGAAGCAGCAGAAGTCTATGAGTGATTTTTCTCTATCTTACAGCCTCTGTTCAAGAGGGGTGGTATTACATGAGATAAATACAATCAACTTGATGTCAACAAATTATTTAGAATAATATAGAAGATAAATATAATACCATGTTGCTTTCCAGCCAGAGCTCTGGAGGACATTGTCCTTGGTTTGAAGTGAAGTCAAATACACCAATACCTACAGACTAGCGCTATTTTTGATGCCACCCTGGCAGAAGTAGGGTTATTTACCGAGTCTTACAGTGATTTATTAGATTAGGAAAGGTCTTTTTGTTTAATGGTTAGTGCAGTGGAGGCTTGTGTCCCCACTCAGTGACATTTTTGGCCTTAAGAGCTGCTATAAATGTCAGTATCTGGGCTTCTTTTATAGCTATGCCTTCGGTTTCTCTTTAGATAGGAAGTGTTTGTAAACGTATTTTTGCAATGTGAAATTACTTTGGTTGCATAATGACTATAATTTGTCAGTTTACAATAGGGCAAGCTAAGGTCATATTTGCATTCTGCTTTTGAAAGTACATCTGGCATTAGAAGAAGTAAGGATGCTGCAAGCTGAAGGCAAAGCTTCTCCTCACTTCCATTCACTTCTCTGTGTGGCCTCTCTAGTTTCTGGTTGAGACTGAAATCAGCTGGTTTGGAAATGCATCTTTGCTGGAGCAAAGAGGGTCATTCAGTCGTGGGAAAAGCTGTTTAATAGCAAGGCATCAGATCCCTTTGAGCTTAAGTTGAAAAACCTTGATTTTCCCTTTCGATTTACTAAGTGTATACAGCCATGAAGTGCTGCTGATTGTGTAGGGGCAATTTGGTCACTTTGCAGAAGTGTCTGGGACACTCCAGCCCCTTAGAGGAAAATCCATCCAAACCCGAAGGCTTTCAGACCAACATGATGTGTTCTGGTTAAGTCTATTGCAGTTAATGTGAAAGGTAGAGTTGGCAGCCTTTGCTGCATGTTTGGGAAGCCGTAGTCTCAAAATACATTTGAAGTTTCTTTTGCTCAGACAAAGAGAAAGTTTATGGGGATTTAAATACCCAAATCCAGATTCATGCTCTGCAGGATTCCTGCATGGCTGCTGACTATTCCTTAAGGTCTTTGAAAGCTTAAATGACTGCAACATTTCAAATAAAATCTTCCCAGGTTCACCAGCTTCTGCTCCTGGGACTACACAAAACATGGGTCTCCTTCAGCCTGAGGATCAGCCTGCAGAGCCACACTCATTCCAAACTCACTAAGCCTGCAAACACAACCTTCCATGTCCACTCCTCTGGAGAAGCTTGAGCACTTCCCAATGCCAACCTTTTCTAGAAAGGAGCGGGAAGACATGTTTGCTTCCCAGCACAGAAGTCACACTGGGAACTGGGACTGAGACCTGTGGCTTTAAAGGTGAATGCCTTGCCCTTTAGGATAATTAAACATGCATTTTCCCTCTTGGACAATCCATGTGTTAGACTTCTGCAACGAACAGCCTCCATGGGAGATAAGAGCCCTGTTCTTGACATAGCACAGTGGTACCCTCAGAAACAGCAAGGAGACTGAACCCCGAGCTGAGCAACTCATCTTTGACTGTTGTATGCTGGAGCAGACACGGAGAGGTGATGGCTGCAACCCTGACCCTCTCCTGGATGCAGGGGGAGTGGTTGTCCTTGATTGGCTCTCAAAGGGGAAGAATTAGTTCCCTCTCTTTAGCTGGAGATACCTCACTATAAATCACAGTTGCAAAAGACACTGTTCTGATGAGAAATTTAAGGGTGTCTATCAAGGATATACAGGTAGTTTTCTGCTACTGGCTTTGCCAGCCCCATCCCTTTCTGAAACACCTAATTCTTACAAATGTTACAAAAATTGCCTGATACCAAGATTATCTTGGTCCCCAAATACATCTGGACATCCAGCCTTCTAGCTTCGAAGTGACGTGCCCTTGGTGAGACCAGAGTCTGCTGAGACACAGCTTTGCCTAAGTAGAAGCTGTCCTTTCTGCCTGTGACCTGTGCTGACTGTCCCTTACTGTGCTTGACAAGGAGAGCCCACCACCTGGCAGTCTCCTCTCCTAGGGAAGGCTGATCTCCTAGGGGAGGGAGCACCAGGAAAGAAACATGGGTGGAGATGCTGAACTTCAGCACAGCTCCTTTGCTTGGGTGTGGACCCTCCAGCCCAGGTGGTCTGCGTATCTGCTGAAGCCTGCATACTTGGTCAGCCCTTTTTATCTGCTCTGGTTTCCTCCACGGGATAGCTGTTCTTCAACTTCCAGGTTCCTCTGTTTGTCTTCAGAAAAGCGCTTGGAAAAACTGTACAAATCATGGCACAAAAGAGTGTCCCATAAGACAAAGGTTTATATCCCTGCCAGGAAATTGAACTCATTTTTCCCTCTGCTGCTGCTCAAACATCTGGCGTCAAGACTTTGAGCATTAACTAAAAATACTGACATGTGGCTTGCTTTGTTGATGTTTGCAGCTGTTCCACATGAGGTCTTGGAATAAAATTAATAATATGCAATTGAGCCAGGCACAAGGTTTACAAAGCATTTCTTCTGACCAGAGAGGGTTAAACACACTCTTGGAAGCACAGTAAAAGTCTTGGCTTCAACCTGAGTTTCAGCTGGCTTCAAAACCCACGATAGTCAATGTTTTGAAACTTTAGTGGTTGGAGCTCCTGAAGTGAACCCTTCTAATTCCTGAAAGACTGATGTGTTAGCACCTCCTCTCCCATCAAACACGGATGATAGAAAAGCTCCTCTTTTAGAGCACAGTCCAGGTGCTTTATGCTGCTCACATCAATGAACTAAAATCAAGCGGTCACCTAATGAATGACAAACAGTGGAGACCATCCAATGCTAGGAGCTTTATCTTCTGCGAAGGAGTTCAGCCTTGGATGTTTATTCAATTTCATATGTGTGTCCTTTGTCCAGAAAGCAACCATTTCTTCAAGTTTGATTTGGAAAACTACTTCACAAAAAATAAATTATTATAAGCATCTGATTAGTAAAGCTGCTTGCTGCTGGAAGGTTCATGAACGAGTCTCCCCACAAACACAGAACCCATAGCACTTGGAGCAGGCCTGCGGATGAGGAGCAGTGTCTCCCACATTTAATCAAGGTGCAAACTGGACACTCTGAAGGGCTTAAAACTATTAAAAAGGTATTTGTATTTTCCTTATGGAAAAACAAATTGGGCATTGTCTCCCCTAACTACCCACCATCTCCCACTTCCCCGCCCACCCCCAGCGCATCCACACCGTTCTGGTTTGGTTTTCCCATCTGTTCTTGCAGGTGACCCTGCATTCACCACAGTTTGCTCCACGGGACACGGTTGTGTGAAGATGTGATGTGGGAAGCAGGGAAAGGAACACCACAGGACTCACAGCAGGGTTTGCGCTGCAGGCTTGCATGTCTGGAGGGCAGCGGGCAGGTAAAGGGGCAATTCCTGCCAGCACATCCCCTTTCGCCAGCCTTTTTGCCCCTCTTCCTTTACTTAAGCAAGGCAGAAGCCTCTTGGGCAACTACAAAAATGTAATGGGAAGAAATCTGGATGAAACCTTGTCCATTCAGGTCTCAGGGTTGAAAGGCAGCTACACAAGGAGCAGATTTCTCAAGGTCAACGTGCATAATACTGACAACAAAAATTGGCTGAGGGTGCTAGGGCTGGCAGTCAGAGAGGGGCATAAAGAAGAGGACTGCAGCAGCGATAGGAATGTTGATCTAAGGATAGCTACTAATGCACAGAGTGTCAGCATCACCTCTTTTCAGATTGTGGAAACGGATCATAATGCTAGAAACTGCTGACTAGCTTTTAGAGGATTACTCTGCACTACTGAATTAGGGTTTCCAGAACGCTGCCTGTTTTAACGGCCTGTCTTGTTGTTTTGTTTTTTTTCCTGAAGCCCATACCAAGAAAAAATAAATGGTAGCAGGACATGCTGTTGCAAACTGGTTCAATCGTAACTCTTAAGCCAATAAACCATTAAAAAAATGTGGAGTAAAACAAAAATCACAATTTACTTAGGGCAAGCTTTGCGATTGGGAGCACTGAGCATTAGCTGGAGTACTCATTCCTGTGCTCTGCAATTCGGCTGCACGGTTGTCTTTGCTCCTGTTGGTATTAATAGGAGACTGGCTGGGATGACAGGTGCCACAACTCTCTAGACTGTTACAGCTTCTGTATTTTTCAGCTGGTTGTATGAGGTGGTGTTTTTCCCATCAGGGTGACCATAATTGAAGATGGCCTCAGTTAGAGCGCTGTAGCTCTTTTCAGCACTGAGCAGCAGGAGGCTGCAGTCCCAGCCCTCAGCACCTCTGCATCCCTTGGCGGGGGGGCGGGCCCTTTGTCTTGCCTGGAAGCTGCAGTGCTCTGTGGAGCTGGCTCACACCTGATGTGTTTTCCCTGGTGTTCCCTGATGTTCACCAGCTGCTTGCTTTTTTGGCTACTGAAACTTCAGAAGACTTCAGTGCAATAAATTCTCTTTTCTGTGACTATAAGTACTTCACCCATTAGAAGTGTGAATTTTGTCATTCCCTGATGTTATACCCCGTTCCTGACACCAGCAGTGTTAAGGTCCACCCTGACCTGCACAGTGACAAAGGGAGGGTGAAAAGGATTCTTTTGATATCTGCATGGCAAATTGGAGACCAACAAATCTCCCGGGGTAAATTCAAGCGCAGAATTTATTTTGGACACAGCCAAAATCACAAAACAGATACTGGGGTGCACTCTGAGTCGCAGTGTCTCAAAGTTACAAAACCAGATCCCAATCTGTTCAGATCACAATCTGATACCCTGAACACAGCCAAGGTCACTAAACAAACTACAACACAACTTGGATTTGATCTGATACACCATAGTGCCAAGAAAGAGGGTACAGTAAGATAAGTCAGGAATGGAGAGAGAAAGAAGTAGCAGGGGAAGAGGAAAATTATCACCACTCCAATGGGGCAGAGTGTTTCTTCAGGAAAATATGGTCCATCTGGCAGCGAGTCCTCCAGCAGCAATTCTTCAGGAACGTGTCTTCTGGTAGTTCTTCTCCAGGCCAGTCGAGCAGCAGCTCTTCAGGCTGGTTCCATGGGGTGGTGGGCACGTGCCCCGTGCCTTCTTGGCAGGCACTGTTTGTAGGGGAACTCCATGCCCTATTAGCAGGTGAGGGGTGGTCTTGCTGTGAAAGCCTTCAAACTGGGGCATGTGCAGTCTGAGGTGGGGAAGGGGGTTGCTGCTGCTGCATCTCCTCCCCCTCCTCTGCAGCAGCTGCCCAGGACTGTGAGGCCATCCACTGGTTGGGGTGGGAGGGCAGAGAGCAGTGCCTGCTCTCTCGTTGTTAACCAGGAGCCGCAGGAAAGCCCTTCAGGTGTGCGCAGCCCTGCACTCAGACAGTGTTTGGACACAATAAATACAAATAAAGAAGTCGGTCTTCACACCTGATGAGCACTGCTACCTGGGCAGGGAGGTTCTGACTGCAAGGAGTCAGTGCCAGCCCTTCCTGGTGTGTCCAGCGTGGAGGTGGAGGCTGAAAGGAGGGTGTGGAGGGGGAAAAGAAATGGGTGATTGGAAGTGTGGCAGGGCGTAGTATTGCTTTTAGCAGTTGTTGCAGGAGTTACCTGCAGAGGTACTAATTTGTGCTTTGTAAAATCATGGGGGGATATTAGAAGAAGTGCTTTAGTTCCTGAAATCTTCACATTTATGTTAGCAATATATTAATTTAATCCCCACAAATTCAAATATATCCTTTTCCTGAAGAGCTCAAGCATTTGGGTTTACAGACTTTATAAACATCCCTCAGAGTCAACATGAGCAGTCATTCGAAAAGCCACCTGCTGAAGCCCCGGTGCAGGTGTGGTAAAGGCAGTGGTTTTACTTTACCTGACAGGGCTTCCCCCAACAGCTCTGGCACTCCTGCTGCAGTGTCTCTCATGGAAGCTGCTTCTGTGGTCCAGGCTTGCCAGTTTTTTTTCCCAAATGGTGACCACGTTACTATTTTAGCTGAGCTGACAGTCTTGACCTATCTAGTCATAGAATCACAGAATCATTTAGGCTGGAAAAGGCTCGAGATCAGAGTCCAACTGTTAACCCAACACTGCCAAGTCCACCACTAAACCTTGACCCTAAGCACCACATTTACACATCTTGTAAATACCTCTAGGGATGGGGACTCAACCACCTCCCTGGGAAGCTGCTCCAGTGCTTGACAACCCCTTCAGCAAAGAGATTTTTCCTAATATCCAATCTAAACCTCCCCTGGCTTAATTTGAGGCCAATTCCTCTCTTCCAATCACTTGTTAAAGTAAAGTCTGTTTATTTGGACTATGCAGTCTCCTTTGCTTAAAAGAGGTGAAACAACCCCTAGGTTCAGTGGGAGCCAATGATCCATGCGATGTGGAGGGAGTGCTGGCTGCAAACGTTTGTGGTTGGGCCCACAAAGCGAAGCTGTTTGCACAAGTCTGTTATTCAGCCAGACCCTATTAGGGAAGTTTAAGACGTACAAACTGAGCCTAAAAAGGGAGACCAACAATTAGACAGGAAAAGGAAGATCAGTGAAAAGAAGGCTGTTCTCAGTCTGACCAAAGGTTCACCCGAGTGTCCTGTGTCTGACACTAACCATAAGGAGACGGCAACAAAAGCATAAGGCCAGAGCATGTCTTTAGGATACTCCAAGTTCTCTTCTGGCTTCCTGTAATTTTCAGCTCACCCTAGGCCATGTAGGGGTGCTAGCTATTTAACAAACCCCACTGTTATCCAGACTTGTCTCAAATCTGTGTAAATATTATGCATCCAGAAGATCCTTTGGGAAGAACTCTGTTGTGCCTTGAAGGACTTGCTGCTGGCCACGTGGCATGGAGACCTTGGTTCATGTAAACTCCAAGCCCAAACCATCCCCTCTCTGGAGCCTCCCTGTATTGTGGGGTTCAAGCTCTCCTTCCCACCACAGCACGTTGCCTTCTACAGAAGGGCAGAAGGCATGAGAGAATGGGGTCTGCCTGCTGGTTACCTTGTGTTGCCACCCAGGTACTGAATGAACTCAGTGTCCAGGGTTTCGCTCCCGTCCTGGCAAGGACTGGCTCTGAACGGCAGCTCTCTCAACTCCATCTTCTGCGTATGTGTCTCTTAAAGAGGGTCTCTCTGGCTGACTTCAAGATAAACATGTTTTTCTCCTTCAGTACATGGAAACCAAATTAATTTGCCTGGTGTATGATACAAGCTCACAGGGTACAATGGTTCCAGAAGAAAAAAGTGGTTACACTCCTTGACTGGAGGCCTGAGGTCTGGCCAGGTTTAGAGCCTCGTCCCTTCCCCAGGTGGGGGCTCAGGAGGACACGTACCCGGGGCAAGTCCTGACTTCTCCAGTGACCCAGCACAGGCGAGCAGCTCACAGCCAGACCAATACTGACACAAGGCTTCTGCAAGACAGGCAGTGAGAGGGGTCAGGCCTCCCCTGCCAGCTCTGAAATGACCTGTGGCAGGGGTCTAAGAAAGCCAGGTCACAGGTGGGACGCCATCTGCTGAGATCAGGAATAATTCAGGTGGATTGCAGTGTGGCAGATGAGATACCTCAAAGCATCGCTAGTGCCAGTTGTGCAGGGGCTGAAAGTTAGCTTGAAGGATGCTGAGTGAAGAAAACCTGTGCACAATTAGATGAAATGCAGACATGTTGGTTTTCACTTTGATTTGCTTCTTTAAAACAAATATGAGTCAACTGCTGGGAGGCTTGCCTACATCTTGGTCACTGTAGGAAGAAAGAACCTCATCTGTATTTTTACAGAGCTTCTGTCTGTATCTGAAGTCAGAAACTTGTATCAGTGCAGCTGGATGGGGCACAGCTTGGAGTCTGGCAGAGCTTGCTTCTCACTGTCTCGGGATAGCCTCGGTCTGGTGGGTAGGACAGTTTGTCACACCAGAAACAGGGTCAAAGTATGCAGAGCTACGCACGCCCTTCAAGTACACACAAAGCCCAAGGATTAGCCATGGTTAGGCAGTTAATATAAGCCACTTTTGTGCAATTAGAGCTCTCACTATGTTTTCTTTAGAGGTGTGCATGATTCCTGCCAGATAGCACAAGTGTTTAATTTCTGTTGATCAAAGACCAAGGTTCTAAGAGCAGAAGTAAAGAGCTATCCTCTTGCTCTGAAAGCTGCACATGGGATTAGCTCAAAACTTGAGTCCCTGCTGAGCCAGGAGCAGCTGGCCTGCTCGCTTTGCACGGGAACAGCAATCGCTTGAGGAAGCAAACTGCTGCTATAGCACCTTGACTTAGGCAAGGCAAGTGAGCCGGTGGCAATTAAATGGGGCTGAAGCTTTATACCTTGAATATCTTCCTTTTTCATCTCATTTGCAAAGTATATGTCTGTACTAAGAACATCCTAATAGTACCAGTCTTTCTTACTTGTTCCTTTAGAGATCAAAACACATCCCTGTCATTTGCAGAACAAGTATCAGTGTTGGGAAGTCAGAGTGCAGTATGTATAAACTGAACAAATCATAGTGCCTGTGGTATTCAGCGGTAAATTAATGGTGGGCTTGGCAGTGTTAGGTTTATGGTTGGACTCAATGATCTCAAGGGTCTTTTCCAACCTAAATGATTCTGTGATTCTATATTTATGGGTGACACTTTATCACTATTTTCTGGAATCCCGTCAGATACAGGAGTTACATCTAAGTTTATACAATCTGAAATTACTAAACCACGGAACTGAATATCCATTTTATAATCAAGAAACTATTTGCAAGAGAAAGAGCAATTGTGCTTTAGCTGTGTGCAGGTTCTAGTATGGGCTGGATGAAGGGACTCTGCGCAGTGTGGCTTAAATGTTACACAGGCCAACTGAAGCCAACATTTAAAATAAAAAATAGAAGTCACCAGTTCTCTCTGCTACAGCTGCATAAACAAGGATTGCTTTGGCTGTCAGGCCAGTCCACTGCTATGCTTATATCCCTGAAAGCAGCTCCTCCCAGCTGCCTCTGTGAGCAAGCCTTGAAAGGGTTTTGTCTGCTGAAGGCAAAAAGTTCCTGTGCAAGTAACAGTCCAAAGTGTTATCTATCTAGCAGGAGAAAGCTCATCACTAGCTTTCCTCTTCCTTTCCTTGGAAGAGCATCCGGAAGCGGATGCAGGCCACAGAAAAGTGCTCTCTGTGCTTCTCCATTAGTATTGTGAGGTCCGAGGAGGTGCACAGTGCAGACAGGGTCTGTTGACGGTGTGTGTTTAACAGGTGTAAGTCTCCTTTGTAATTTAGAAATGAGATGTATTTGTTACCTGGCTTCTTTGAGGCTGCAGGAGTTTAAGGGCCTTGGATCCACGACTTAAAAGGGAAGGAAGAGGAAAGCAGGGGAGAGGCAGCTCCCAGCTGCTGCCCCATCATGCCCACTTAGGGCGAATTCTGACAGGCCAGTGCCAGCGATGCCAGGAACAATGAGCAGCAAGTGGGGCTCCAAGAAAACAGAGAGCTTACTCGTGTTTCCATAGGCAGAACGTGGCGGGGTGGGGAGAGGAGTCACCAAGTCCCTCCTGAGCAGCAGCTTTAGTCTTGGTGTTCCCACCATTTCCCTGCAGGTACCTGGAGTGGAAGCGGGAGGGACCAGTGGTGGCCGGGAGCAGCAGCGCCGTCCTCATGACACAGCGGGAGCCCAGACATCAGAGAAAGACACCTGGCTCTCCAGAGAAGGGCAGTGAGGCTGGGGAGGCGCTGGAGAACAAGCCCTACCAGGAGAGACTGAGGGACCTGGAGGTGTTTAGCCTGGAGGAGAGGAGGCTGAGGGGAGACCTCATCCCTGTCTGCAACTGCCTGAAAGGAGGCTGTGACGGGGTGGGTGCTGGGCTCTGCTCACAAGTGACAGCGATAGGACGAGAGGAAATGGCTGCAAGTTGTGCCAGGGGAGGTTTAGACTGGACATTGGGAAGAATTTCTTCCCTGAAAGGGTGCTCAGGGATTGGCACAGCTGCCCAGGGAGGGGGTGGAGTTGCCATCCCTGGAGGGGTTTAAAAGACAGGTGGATGAGTTCCTTAGGGACAGGGTTTAGTGGGGAGACGGGTACGGTTGGACTCGATGATCTCAGAGGTCTCTTCCAAGCCGATGATCCTGTGATTCTATGATTCCATGATTCCCAGGAACAGCCCACTTAGCAATCGCCACACTCACTACAGCGATTCTGATTGTTTGGTTCAAGCCAAGCCAGTGACCTTTTTGACCAGTTGTAAATCACAGGGAGAACAGCAAAGTCAGGATCAGGACAGGATGCCCGTGCCAGCCTCTCCCAGGCATGCGGCAGAAGCTGCAGGCAGCAGCATTTCCTACATGGAGAGAAGCAATCGCAGAGGGGAATGAAAGAGTTGCTCTTCATTTTTGCTCCAGGTCCCTGCAGCAGCCACGCTGCCCTGTGCACCGGACACCATCCATGCGGGCAGGAAGCACAGGATGCCCAAGTGAGCACCTCCTGGAAAAGATGGCAAGTTTGCGTGTCTTTGGAGATGAGGCACATGACTCAAGTTGCTTGCAGGAACAGTCAAGGGTGGCCTGAAGTCTCGAGGGGCAAAAGGCGGGACATTAATAGCAGGCTTTGCTGTTAAGAACACACCTTTAAGGAATAAAGAAAGGAATATAAATTCTCGTTAGGAAATCTCCCCCCACTGTGCATGCTATGGAAATACAAGATGGAAGGATTTCTGTCACAATTTTATTTATTTAATTTTTTTACAATGCCTGCTTCAACGAAAGATTGAAACAGTCAGACTAAACCAGACGTTATACGCTCATACCATTTACAATATTTACAGAATGTACATTTTTTTTCTCAATGGCCAATTACAGCAATTTAGAACAAAAGTGTTAAGGTGAAAAGAATCACTGATGTAAAAGTTAAACTTTCCTGCTGATCATGGTGCAATGCTTGAACCAACAGAAGTAACAAGTGTGGTAAATGCACTTTATAGCAAGCAAGCATAGTTGTCACTTCACAGTGACAGGTCCTGCTGAGCTTTATTAACACCAAGCCTAAGCCAGCAGGAAGCTATTCCTCTATGCAGAAAATTCATGAGTGAGCTCACAAGTGATCCCTTCTTCATTTTAATGTTGAACAGCAGAACTGCAATGTTGAACTTTGTATTGTGCAAACAGATAGAAATTAATTTTGAATGCTCTGTTGTATTGAATGCTAAAATATATTTTAACTTCCTTATTATACATGCTATAAAATTACACTAAAAAGTTCAAGTTTGCAAAGTAACAATTACCTTTCTCTCTATATATTCTATATATAAATTTTTATTATTTTTTTCCTTAAACACCCAGGATAAGGATATACCAGCTCCACTATGGCTGTGTTTTTTTCATAAGCATCTACCAAAGTGCTGCACATAGCCAAAGCCTCATCTAAAAGTTGGATTTCCAGGTATACTACTTTGGTCATCCTCTCATTTTCCTTTCCCTTCTTTTTAAAGCACCTTTCCACACATCCCACTCCCTGGCTGTGCTACCTTTTCACCTCAGGCTGTGCTGCCCTCCCGGCAGAAGGGATGAAATTCGGTCCCCTTCAATCAATGAGCCAAGTCACGCAGCCAATGATGGACAAGCAGCTGGCGACACGTTTCACCTCTTGGAGTGTTCCTTCAGTACAGTACTGCAACCTCCAGGTCAGGCATAACTTAATTGTCAGATACCTGACATCAACGGGAGTTACTTTAGACCTGGATTTTGTTTTGTAGCCATATACAGGGGTGCTTTTCCGCACACGAGCTGCACACACACTACCATGGCCCAAGTGCAAAACAGAGTGCATGGTGGTCTTAGCTGCATGGTGTTCAACAAAAAGCAGTCTGAACTTTACTGATAAAGCTCATCATCCACCTTAGTGAATTGCTCTGTGGTTTTACGCTCAAGTAGCACCAGCCATTGAAAATTTTCACCTTTCATATATATATACACACACATATATGTATGAGGCGTCGGTACATTCAACACAGGAGAAACTTACTTACAATTAGTTGAAAAAGTTAGATTGTATCAAGTTACAGTATACCAAACCAAAATCAGCATTTGTGCTTTCTGTTTGTACAGGAGTCATTTTTACAATTTCAAAAAAAGTTTACGTTTTTATTTGCATCAAGACATGTCACATCATGAAAAGAGAAAACAGCCAGGATTGAGAATTATGGACCATCAGCTTTCCTCATGTGCCCCACTAAGTCTACAGAATAGCTGCTTTCTATAAAAATTCTCCACTCAAACACCAATCTGAGCTTGCTTGAGTATCTTCTTAATAAGTACTAACACGCAGCAGAAGAACCATGCACACTGTCTTGCACTCTGCACGTTCACGAGAAAAGTTCCTACCTTCACTAACACATTAATAAAACAGCACTTAACCGTCACTTACTACTGAGGACCTCAAAGTGCTTTTAAAAAGAAGGAAATAGCCCCATTCTACATGGTAGTTAACAGGCACAAGGAATAAGGCTTCAATTACTGTCTTCAGACACCAACAGTCTGTGGAAACCAAGAGTTAAAACTCCAGATTCTCCTTAATCTGTTTATAGGGTTGGAGAATCCCATTTTCTCAGGTAATCCCTACTCGTGGATGTAGATGCTTGTTCAGAATCCATAACATTCACCAGAAAAATAGCAGCTCCACAGCCCAAAAAGCCCAGGTTTACTGAAGTAAAGCTACTTTTCTCATGAAAGCATGAAATAGTTTAATAAGAAAGCTGTTTAATCAAAAACAGAGCTAAGTTTAACCTTCATAGTGACTTAGTAAATGCAGGTAGTGCAGCAGGCTATAAGTATTCCTTCAACCAAGCTAAAAAGTATTTTCTGGCCAGCTGTAATTTCAGCACTGGGCTACATAAAAGTGACCACTTGCCTCATCTGCTTACACTTCAGTAACCACTGGAGACCAAAAATGTATTGCTAAGATATACAATATTAAATAACTAATTAAAAAATAATGGTGATCTTTATTTTTTTTTTAAATACAATGTTAGGTTGGGTGCCAAAGGAAGACTGCTGCCATCCACCTCAGGAACTGAAATAGCACGTGCTGTTACTTTGCAGGCATTTTAATTATTTTAGGGGTAAGATAACTTCTGCATCCTAATAGGAAGTCATCGCATTCACATTCATTTCAGGAAACATTCACCTTTTCCAGACCACAAACTACTCCTCTTCCTTTAGCTATGATCTTTGTGCACGTTTGCAATGCTTTTCCACAGGCTTCTTGTAAATGGAGGTTTCTTCTAGTCCCCCGTTTTGCCACACTACCCTCTCAGAGATGGCTGCAGGATCCCTTTTTCAATGAGGTGAGATTTCAGCGTTTTATACACATTTAATTGTTGCTCAGGCTGAAGAACCAACAGCTGTTTCAGCAGTTTGCTGGGATTTGGACCCCTGACAAAGAAAAAAAAATTGTTGTGTGGTAGCAGCAGCTGTAAAGAAACTTTTCAACATCTTTCCATTTTCCTGTTGCTGCACAAACAGTGCCCTCCCATTTCTGGGGACACCAGGTTACGGAGTTCTCCCAGTCTATCTCCTCGGGACGCATGGGTGAGCACTACTGGCAGAGCACACTCCATAGCTCAATCCGAACAGGAGCGATAAAGCTTTTTGTGTATTTACTGACAACTGGGGATATTAAGAAGGCCTACGACAAATAAGACTCACTGATTCGTCCTTAATGACTATAATCAACACTTCTCATCAACAGATCTTTTTTAGTTCAGTACATTGCCAGACAAGATGTGTACATTGAACACATTGGCAAAGTTGGCCAAATGTGCTGGTTTTGGCTGAGGCAGAATTAATTTTCTTGACAGTAGCTTGTACAGGGCTAAATGTTGGGTTCGTGCTGGAAAATGTTGATAAATACATGGAACATTTTCCTTACACAAAGCCAAGGCCTTTTCCACTCCTCACCCCACCCCACTAGCAAGCAGGCTCAGGGTGCCCAAGACGCTGTGAGGAGATGCAGCCGGGACAACTGACCCCAGCTAACCAAAGGGATATTCCATACCCTGTAATGTCATCCCCAGCATACGGAACTGGGGAAGAAGAAGGAAGGGGGCCGTTCGGCATTTGTCTTCCCAAGTAGCCATTATGCATGGTGAGCCCTGCTTTCCTGGAGATAGCTGACCCTGCTGTGGGAAGTCGTGAATGAATTCCTTGTTTTGCTTTGTTTATTAAGCTCTCTTTATCTCAACTCAAGGGTTTTCTCACTTTTAACTCTTCTGATTCTCTACCCCATCCCACCGCGAGGGGAGGGAACGAGAGAGTGGCTGGGTAGTGCTTAGATGCTGGTTGTGATTAAACCACCACACCAAGTCAGTAAATAAAAACACAAATTAAACCAAGTTTTTCTAAATAACAGCCTCATTTTTAGCTAGTCACTTATTCACAGTCTGCTTCTAAGATGGCCTAAATACAAGGCAAAGACTCTGTTGCTATCCAGCCCCCCACTTGCCCCAGGAACTAAAATAACTGACTGTAAGAGAACTGTCATTCCCATATTTTCATATTTAAAGCTGTTGTGGTTCAGGGAAGATGGGCAGCATTTTTAAGAAATTGTTTCCTCTCTTTAATCATAGTGATTAAACAGAAAATTCCAAGTCAAGAGACTGAGAAACAGTGAAACTTGCAGGAAAAACTGCAGTCTCACAACCTACAGGCTCTTCAGGAACCACACAGGGAAATCAGATGCTGAAACAACCCTCTTGGCCCTAATCCCATCCTCATACCTCCTTGTAATCAGTAAATTCTAGTAGAACTTCTAAGAGGCTGCTACACAAAACTTTCTGGTATAGGCGCTACCTTTAACAGCAGTCACAGAAACATTAAGGCAAAGCTTGAACCCGACACAAAGCCTAGGCAGTGACATATGTTTTCTTTCTTAATTGTTCTGTATTTGAAAGAATTGCATAAATCAGGTTCAGAAACCTGCTATCTCCACTATGCCAACAGTGCAGAACATAACTGGTATGAAACTACTACGGTTGAGCTCTTCTACAAGCTTAAATACTTAATATTGTAAAAAGCCCTTACCTTATGAAACTGGTGATATAGACATGAACAAAAGTGGCCATCAAGTACTGACAGTCAAACCGATCCATTATCCCACCATGTCCAGGGATCGTGTCCGCAAAATCCTTTTGGGTGAAAACGGCGCGGAATGGGGAAGGAAAACAATCACAGTCAGTGATTCCAACACCACACAGTAACAACGTTATCACTTGGCGGCAGCACGTTAAGGCTACAGTTTCACTGCACTGAGTCAAACGTTAGCAAGAGCCTCCTTGGCTAAAGGAGTTTTTAACTGCATGGGTGAGTCAAGAGGTGAGAAGAAAAATAAGAGGTGAAGCAACTTGTCCACCGTATCACACAAGGGGACAGTGGTAGGTCAGGTGCCTGTCGCCAGTACTGAGTACACTTGCAGGCCAATACATACTTCATTTTCTTGCAAGCTTCTTAAGCCAATGGCTGTTGTTTCTTGCCTCTTTAGAATACAGTTCTCCTCTTTAATACTTTTATTGCTTTATCCTCTACTGAAGCTGCTGCTGAAGCTCTTGTTAGCAAGGAATGTATATTTGCTACAAGAGAAGCAGTAACCTGAGGACTCTTTCCACTCTCTAACACTGGCTTTGCAAGTTGTACTGCCCGCTCACCTGCTGGTTTTTTCACTAGGTTCTTGGAAATCACAGTTAAAAAACATAATGTGTGCATATAATATAAATATATTTAATAGAATCAAAAAAACCCTGTAGTGAAAAAATTATCGCTACTTCAAATATCTCCGAATCGAACAAAGCTCAATACACTGCCTCTGTGATGCCTGTTCTGTCTGTATAATAGCTTTATCAATTGAACTACCCTCATATACCCTTTTTGTCACTCTGACTCATTCATGTATTTGTTGGGTGAAAATCCTGACCTTAGTTATGTGTGGCAGCCTCCACCAGGTAAAAACAGTTCTGCACCAGTGCCACTCCAGCCTCCCAGGGCTGGGCAGGCACTCAGTGTCTAACCTAACCTACACACTGCCTTCAGCAACAATTCCCAAATCCCCTTCAGCAACAATTCCCAAATCTCCTTCAGCAACAATTCCCAAATCTCCTTCAGCAACGATTCCCAAATCTCCTTCAGCAACGATTCCCAAATCTCCTCAGCAACGATTCCCAAATCTCCTTCAGCAACGATTCCCAAATCTCCTCAGCAACGATTCCCAAATCTCCTCAGCAACAATTCCCAAATCTCCTTCAGCAACAATTCCCAAATCTCCTCAGCAACAATTCCCAAATCTCCTTCAGCAACGATTCCCAAATCTCCTCAGCAACAATCCCCAAATCTCCTTCAGCAACAATTCCCGAATCTCCTCAGCAACAATTCCCAAATCTCCTTCAGCAACGATTCCCAAATCTCCTTCAGCAACAATTCCCAAATCTTCTCAGCAACAATTCCCAATCTCCTTCAGCAACGATTCCCAAGTCTCCTTCAGCAACAATTCCTGTATCTCCTTCTTTTCCCAGAAAGCTTTTGGTCACCACCTTGGGGTCTAGAAGTATTACAAAAATCTACTTTTAAATGTTCTACTTTAAGAATAAGTGCTGCTTGTTGAAAGCACTTTTTCCCCCCTGAAAAAGGCCGTCTTCACACAAACAGTCTTCTGCCACCCAGACACAGGGTATGACAGCACACGGGGCCGTAGCAGCTGGACAAGCTGCTCGGTGCGGCATAAGAAAGAAGGGTAAGTACAAGCATACGCATGGGAGGTCGGCACAGAGAGGTTTCTACGCTTCTGTGCAAAGCGCATGCCAGAACTGGTGGATATAGGGAACAACAAACAACAACAAGCAATGGGGTAAGAACTTCAGCAGTCCTACCAAGACATAAAGAAGGTCGGGAGAAAATTTGGGGCTGCCTTCTTCCCATACTCCTGCTGCCACTTAATCCCAGCTAGGGACAACGCTGCCACAAGCGACAGCGCACACCTTGCAATAAACAGAGGTTAGCGCATCACATTGTTTGCCACTACACACTCTTGTTACAAGGCGGCACCGTATTGGCAAAGGCAGCCAAACATTGGTGAATCTGACACGTCAGCATCTGTGTACGACACAAATACTAATGGTAAAACACAGCCAGCCACAACAGGACGGGTAAACCACTTTCGGTGTTTCTGAGACATCCACAGCTTGCCTTTCCTGTCATAACGTCTCACACCTTGCCTGTCTAAGCCAGTTCTGCAACACGACTTGGAAGAGTAATTATCAACCAAAATATGAAACCAAGTTATTCTTATATTTCCAACACTAATGTAACATGTTGATTACGGAAATTTTTAATAATAGCACATACATGTATCTAGCAAGACTAAGTACTGCTGCTGATGCTAAAACCAGCTCAAATATCATCACACCTTAGTAGAAACACTAGGTTCTACAATGAATGATTAAAAAACCCAAACCCAGCCCACCAATTTATCTAATTCAAACAGAAAATCAAAACAAAACTGGTTTACAGGAGTCATTACACACCTTGATTTTGAAAGCTCTTTTAAATCCACTGGCGAAGAATCCTCCAAAAGGCCCAATTAATGAGGCAAATGTTGACAGTGCAATGCTGTGCATCTGAAATGGGTACATATTCACCGCTTCCTACAAAAAAAGTAATTAGCACTACATTTCAATATGTTAGATTGGAGGCATTTTAAGTTTAAATATTTTAAATTGAAGTTGTTACAGAGCAGATTTCTGCAAGCTCCAGTCTTCCTAACACCAAGTGTTCTAATATTGTAAAGAAAAGCAGACACAGTGTAAAAAGCCGATGGAAGATCTGGTTATGTGAACAGGATGAAGTATCTGAGGTTGCTAAAACAGTTACCTTTAACAAATTATTTGGGTTTTAGCCAATCTCTTTAGCTGATCATAAGGAACATAACTACTAATTCCACAACATACAATGGGACTCCGGTCTTTCCTGTCTCTGTTTTTCCAGCTCATTTTCTGTTAACAAAGCAGCTTTCCACAATTTCCTCATATTGCTCTACTAAGTGGCCCAATGCTTTCCACAAACTTGTCCCCTTCACTCAATTCACTGTCACCTCTTTCAAGTGCTCCCACCGGACAGATAGGAATTTTGCACAAGTTCACCTGACCGTCACCTCTGTGTGCATACGGCAATAATGGGAAGCAGAAGGTTCAGCCCCATTAATATTTTTGGGTCGTGTTTAAACAATGTTCCCCTCAGTCCATTCACAGATTCAAAATTTGCGTTGACTCATTCAAGTTCTTACAGGTAAGACAGACTTCATTGGCAATAAGTACCTCTTTTCCTCCCTGACAGATTAGAAAAAAAAGGAGGCTTTTTGATTGATTGGTGTGTTTTAGGTTTGTTGGGTTTTTTTGATTTGTGGGGTTTTGTGGGGTTTTGTTTGTTTGTTTGTCTGGATTTTGGGGACTTTTGGGTTTGGTTTTTGTTTTTTTTTTTCTAACATAGGTGTGAGCATTTTCAAGTCAATGGTACAAGCTCCAGCCCTTGAGGGAAAGCTACACCAGCCTCAACCCTGAGAGCAGAGTATACCTCACCTGGCAAATCCTGATAAACACCATCTGTAGCTGAAAAATCCTGTATCTTGAGTTTCTGATTTGCACCAAAGCCAGCCAACACCAACTTCTGACTACTTTGTGCAGTTATCTTAAGACACCTTTCTTTTAGCCTAAACTATTCAGTTGGTCAAATAGAAAAGTTTATGAGTTTATGAGAACATCAAGAATTGAGTAACAGAGGGAAAACCAAAAATAGGCTGTTGCCCAAACAAGTAGATCCAATTTGACTTACTATAAAGAGTGCTAAAACTATTTGTCTCCTCAAAAGGCTTGTTAGAGCCTGCAAAAGTATCCAGAATTGCATGTGGAACTCTGATCTCTTCTTAGGGTTAACTGAGAGCCCTCTATTAGACCATCATGGAGCCAGGTATTCCTACCTTCTTGGCCTTTGCCAAAATACCCAATATAGTTGGACATATGATTTCTCTCTGCTCAGTCGCCGTGATGTTTCTGTGCAGAAAAATCCTTATTCAATTCACAAACAACCCCACAGTCAACTTTTCTCCTCAAGTGTTACACCCATGTATAACTACAGGTAAAGCCCACTATATATCACCATATATATAAGCACAGGTAAAGCCCACTGCCTTTTGGGCACTGCACAGGTGAGGGGGGCGCTGCAGAGCTCACTTGTTCTGCTTTTATCCCAGCCACCTCCTCTTTTCCCAAAAGGAAAGATAAAGACAGATTGCTTTGTTTCTACTTGGTATTCTCTTCCTGCTGGAGTGCTTCTGAAGCCTCTGACTTTGGAAGCAAGGCTATGTACAGTAAGATAATTGACGACCTATTTCCTGACATGTAAAGATGCAACAGCTCACTTAAGAGAATTTGCAGGCAGGGTGTGAGGAAAAGGGTCAGTGACCACATTACATGGAACTATTACAGGTAACTCCTTTCTCACTCAACGCAGAAGTAATGGCACTAGTGGACAAGATGCTACCTGGTGAAGAAAGTACAAGTTCAGGCGGTAACACACAAGCTGAAAATGGAATGAAGTTCTACAAGATCACTTAAGCTTGCTGTTCATTCAGGCCATAACAAGCCTTTGTCCACTTTCGACAAAAAATTAAAGGCTGCTCTTCAAAAATAGGTTTGTCTGCAAAATGTAGGTGTGACATTCATTTCCAGCACAAAGCAAATAGAGGCCACAAGAACACAGGTGGGTGTTCTTGGGTGACTCCAGCAATGCTTAGGTGACCACTCTACCCACCTGACCAACGGCGAGGCTCATGGTATCAATTCAGTTCCTACCCTTCAAGCCTCACCAGCATTCATACCTCGCTAAAAAGGTTTAGAAAACCATTCAAGCTGGGAAGTATGATTTCAATTTTAACCAAAGCCATGGTTTTCCTCTTACCCATCCCAACACAGCCTGAAGCAATGGTGGCAGAGAGTACTTCTTCATCTGAAAGAGCTCTGAAGGTTCACACTCTGTCACAAATCTGTTGGTTTCACTGTTATATTCCTCAGGGCAGACGAAGTACTGATGTTGAGCCAAAAAATAGGAAAACTGAAAAGCAAAACAAAGACTCCTGAAATAGGTGTTTGTGTTACAGTCAAAAATCATACTGTAATGGGTAGCTTCGTAATTGAAGGCTGAGGATAATGAAAATCTTTTCAATAACAGACAGACACAGAATGGAGTAAAATCGGCCTATTTAACTTGGTGAATGCCTCAACAAGACAGAAAAATGTGGATCTTCAATGTGCTTGGTGATGATTTCCCAACTTGTTTTCCTTTTCATATCTCTGGGATCCAAATCTACTGGATGTTTCTGCTTTATAAAATCCAAAATGTTAGCCACTCATTTCTTTGTAGTTCACTTCTCCATTAAAACGTGAACCATCACTTCTACCAAGTTTGGCAGTTACGAGTTCTGCTGACCTTGGGGATAAATTACTTATCAGAACAGTTACTGTATGCTGTTATTACCTTCTATGCATATTGTCAATGTAAACTACCTCTCAGGAGAAATGTCACTGTGAAGTATGTAATACAGAAGTGCTACTTTACAAACCATAAATAACGCTATCAATAACCCTGAATTTCAAAGTAGAGATGCAACTAATATATAAAACAATTCCAGATATAGTAACAATAATGGCAAAATAGTCAATATAACCTATTTAGGAGAGATGCAAGCCTTGCCTAACCTTTCCAGCTAGTAAGAAATCGGCAGAATTCTCTAGCCAAAAAGAAAACCAAACCCTAACTCTTAGGTTTTCAGCGGTTTGAGATGACTCAATTTGTCAGTAATTTTCCTTTAAGTAAAACCAGGAACTTGAAGACTGAATCTATACAAGTAAAATCCTGTGGTTACTTACAATAAATCCAAATACAACTGTGGAAAAGAAGCCTCCAATGAACCCCTCCCAGGTCTTCTTGGGAGACAGCTATGCACAAAAGAGATAGCATTAGTCTCATTAGTTGCATCACTGAACCCCTTTTTCCTTTTATTTCTGGACGTTGTTTGTGAAAATTAAGCTCCTACTTGATTTTTCAGAGCTATGTGTGAAATACTGAACGTCAGCAGCTGCAGCCACTGAACACAATAAACAGAGGGTTATGGCCAGGACTTGTCCCAGGCAAGGAGGCAAAGTGCCACACTTTGGTTGGTGCCATTGGGCAGCTTGAAGGAACAGAGAGATCCGTCTCTGCCTGCTGCTGCTGTCTGGAGGCTGCTGCCTGCCTGCCCCCAACTGAAGAACCGAGCTCCTTCAAGCACAAGACTTTGAAACCTGCACGAGCACGCTGTGGAGACCCCTGCTAGCACGCGCACATCTAGAGCAGCAACAGAAACATGGGTGTTAAGACACCTACTGCTGGGCACGGTCCTCAGGAGACACTCGCTTCCTGCACAGAGATTGGCAAACTAATACAGTGAATATTTGCAGGCTTAGAGAGACCAGCACAGCAAGCTGTTTTCCTCATCAAATTCTATCACATTTTCAATTTAGGAGTACATTAATATCAGAACCAACTAAATACCCCAAAGTTAACATGGCAACATCATGAAAATAATAAATTATGCCTTTCTGTGGGGTCTTGCGTATTCTACCAGAATAGAGAGGGTTACTACCTGAGCCCTTCTAAGTGCCTCGTCAACAAGACCAAATGAGGAATATGCATATTTGACCCAGCAGCTTATTTCAAATTACAGTTTCTGTGTGTTAGCATGCAGTGAAAAGGAACCTGGTGACAAGGAGCACAAGGCCTGGAACACAGGGGCTCTGGGGAGTGGAGAGGGAACGGAGGCTGTTCAGAGAGGAGAAGAGGAGGCTGAGAGGAGACAGCTCCCTGAAAGGAGCTTGCAGCCAGGCAGAGGTCAGGCTCTTCGCCCAAGTAACAAGCGATGGGACAAGAGCAAATGGCCTCAAGTTGCAACAGGGGAGGTTTAGACTGGATATTGGGAAAAATTCCTTCACGGAAAGCGCTGTCAAGCACTGGAACAGGTTGCCCGGGTGGTGGTGTCACCATCTCTTAAGGTATTTAAAAGATGAGTGGATGTGGTCCTTGGGGACATATTTTAGTGGTGGCCTTGGCACTGTTGGCTTAATGGTTGGACTCGATGATCTTAAAAGTCTTTTCCAACCTAAACAATTCTGTGATTCTATGATGATGGAATAGGCTCAAACTGTATTATACTGTATTATATTATATTCAGTAATCCCAGTTTCCACTTACAAATCTTCAGAAACAGGGTAGTCCATTTGTATTTTTTTAGCAAATACGTGCATCACGCAGTACAGCAGAAAATATATTTTCCTTGAATATGTTTTTGAATAAGTATCCAAAAAGCTACAAAATGCAAAAGTTTGTTACTGAGGAAGTGCCTAAGTACATACCTTAATTAATGGAGTTCTGCCAAAGAAGAATCCAAAAATGTAAGCAGTAATATCATTGCAGATAACACTTGAAATTGGAACCAGAAACCTAGAGAAAGACAGTAAAAGTTTCATGGAGAAAAAGAAAAGCTGCACAAACCCAAACACGGGACAGAAATTGAAAGAGAAGAATTCATGTAAAATTTTTCTGTAGTATTTAGGAGGAATTATGTTTCATAACATGTTAACTTGGTTATATTAACCTATACTGGTTTAAGTCTTCAGCCTATCAGAAGCATTACAGATCCATGTTAGTTCAAGTTAAAATGTGATTTTGGTGCATGAGCTTAAAATGTGAACAGGCTGGCTTTTTCCACGAGGCTTGAAGATTGGTACCACAGTTAAGAAGAAATTAACAGATATAAACATGTTAATGTTATTGGTAACATCAAAGCAAGCAAATTCCTTGTATTTTTTTTTAAAAAAAGTTTCCCTCTTTTGTTGTCTTGTCAGCCTGGAGCAGCCTGCATTTGCTTTCTAAGTGTTCTTTGCATGCAGACAGCATCTGAATTTCTTACTCAAGCTATTAAACTCTTCTAACTCCTTTTTTTCCCTTTTCAAAGCAGGGATGTATTAATAAGCTAAACTGCCTAGCACCAGTGGAAATGAGAAATAATAAGCTAGCAAGGCAACCAGGTTCATGCTTTGGCACGTGAACACGATCACTATGAAAAGAATCTGTTTGTATAAACTTTGTCATAGGTTTTGGGTTTTCTTTCTAACTATGAACTGCAATCATCTCCCCAGTTGTACATATATCAGAAAATGAAAAGGGAGAACATGCAATATTGTCCTTGGAAGATGTTGTGGGTTTGGATTTTGGGTACAGGACTCAATCTATTTTAAGGGTTTAGTTGCGATTAGTGTTGATTCTCTTCTGTATATACATATATTTGGGAGGTGGTGGAGTCACTGTCCCTGGAGGTGTTTAAGGAGAGATTGGATGAGGCACTTAGTGCCATGATGTAGTTGACAAGTAGGAGTAGGTGTAGGTGTTGGGTCATAGGTTGGACTCGATGATCTCAGAGGTCTTTTCCAACCTTATGATACTGTGATATTTGTAGCTAAGAACTGTTATCTTTTCTATACAAATTTTTGTCTGTTTGTTTCTGATTAAAGATCTTTAATATCTGATAACATATCTTAGTTTTCATCTAAACTAAGAAGAACACAAATAATCTTCCATGTGCTCCTTACTTCTTTCTCAACTCATAATTTACCCTGTCCCTAAAGAAGCAGGGGGTAGGAAAACACACCTTCTCTTCGACAAGTGGTTTTAAGAAATCAAGTTTAACTGCATCATCAGAATGTAATCTATTGTTGGAAATGAGGCATTAAGATGACCCAACGATACACAAGATTTAAACTCTTAAAATATTTTAAGTAATCCGAATTTAACTGGACAGGGAAAGCAGTATGGAAGGGGGAAAGGAAGGCAGCCAGATTAGGGATTTCAAATTAAATGATCTGACTTCAATAGCTCAGAGCAACTAGAAGCCCCCAAGTAACGGATAAAGAATTGCTGGGCATTCATCCATTGAGCAAAATTCTATGGAAACTATTTCACCAAGCATGCGAGCAATCCTATTCCTTTCAAGTATATGCAGTGGTTGTTCAAAATTATCATAGTTGTGGCTGCCAACCTAGTTAAAGAGGTTTCTGCTTCCTCTCGTGTATCCTTTACCTCATCACTCCCAATTCCTCTGACTCGCCTTCCAACTTGACGTTAACGCTCCTTTAATTTGTGCCACTTTAACTGTTCCCAGGACTATTCCCTAACTAGATCTATGGAAAAGAACCAACCTTTCAACGCAATAGAGTTACGAATCGGTTTGTTACTGTCCCCTTACCAGATCATGCCTTCAAAGAGATTTTGGATGACAAGATGAGACTGAGTTACAGTGATCAGCAAAGTGACATGAGTCCATGCGAACTGTTAACAATGCAACAACACAACAGTTAGTGAAAACACCGATCCATACACCTTGATAAATACTGGTGTGTCAGCAAGAGGAGCTACTTAGGAGCTCACAGGAAAGGCCAGTTCTAGTGATAATGCAAGAGATGCGTGCATACAGTATATCACAAGTTAGCTGGCTTTCTGAAGCAAGTACTGAGATTTTAACAGAGTTCCCCATCACTTACCTCCACCCAGAATTTATTAACATGTAGTTTAACATCTGATTCAATAAGACATACACCGTCAGCATGAAAGCAGCAAAGAAATGTAAGCAATGTGATATTCTGTATATACATATAACAGATATGTTAGAACTGTAACAATAAAATGGCAATGAACTACTCATGGAAGAGTCATGTTACACAGATGTGAATATCTCTCATAACAGAATACCAGTCCTCTTACGAAACAAACTTCTCAGGATTAGCAAAACCAAGGTGTTAATTCTTACCACTGTACATGCTTGTTGTTTATTTGTAGCACCAGTGTACAATAAAGGGGGTTTCAAACAGTTTACCAGTAAAGATTCTACAATAGATTTTATTTTCCAAAACCTTTTACACCAAGAACTAGTAGCTATTCCGTAAAACAGCAGATTTAAGCACTCTAAATGTCTGGGTGACTTAACGCTCTGAACGTCCTACTTCTTCAATTCTCTTATCACATGTGTTTTCCTGTGGCAGCCAGCATCTACTTCCAATAAGACAACTCAAGAAGGCTGAGAGGGGAGGGGTGTGTGTGTGTGCAAGAATTGATTAAAGGTTTCTGAAAATATTACCTGTTGGCTAATTACAGGATCTCTGCAGCAAAATTTTTAGTATTTATACAGTGATATTGGAACACTACCTAAAGCCACATGGCTACTCTCCTTGTCTGTCCAAACGCTGTGTTACCACACAGCGCGTGAACAGCTTCCCTCTGTTTTACTGCATCTCTTAGGTAGTCACACATCCACATTTTCTGAGTAGGAACCAAGCCACATGACTGACTGCCTTCTTTCCAGAAAGGGAAAGAGGAAAAAAAATCAAAAACTTATATATTTACGTTGTGCCAATTCAAACATGAGGACTTTTTTTTTGGCGGTTAGAAGATAAAGACCACCTCGTCTAGAAAAGCTGCAGCTCCCTGTCAGGCAAGTTCTCCCACAAACAAGGTAAATTTTTTGGAGTAAATTATTTTTTTGCATGCTCATACAGGGCTCAGCTAAGTTCTAGTCTAGAATGTGGGATCCTGAATGGTAAAGTGCTAATTAAATGACTGTAGAAACAGAGGGGTTAACAACATTCCTGGAGTTTTAGGAAATCTTTATGGTTGTGCAATGCCCTGACTGCTCAAATCATCCTATATAGAAGTGTGGGTGGGGTCAGTAGGGTTTTGGGAGTTGGGGGTCTGGGTTTGGGGTTTTTTTTGTTTTGGTTTTGTTTTTTTTTTAACCTGTGATGTTACAAAATTAGTTTTCAACCTATAAGATACACATAAGGAAAAGGTTTGTGCTCTTGATCGGCTGCTATGCTGTTTAATAGGTGGACAAATACAAGAGTCAGAAACACTGGTTTATTTTAACAGATCAACCATCTATTGAGGCACAGCAGAGCAGAAGACCAGAAATGCTGCTAAGTGTCAAAGAATAAATCTTCCACATAAGGTTTAAGACCAAGTTCCCTTCATAGTACTTCAGTGGGGGCTCTACAAAGTGAAACTTGAGTCACAAGAGCCACTGTCTACGTTATGCTGAACTGTTTGGCTTCAGACCTGGGAGGGAGGTCTGAAGGTCCCCTTTTTCAGGAATCTCTTTGAAATCAGCCCGCCACTAAAGGAAATGTATCACGTTGTACATGCTCAAGGCTTCACCACCGACAGCTTGCATTGACTCAATGCCATGATATAACAATAAGCTGCAAGGTGAACAGATACTGAACAGCCCAACACCACTGGATTTCAAGCTACTGTTGGTTTAAGCACATTTTCCACACACTTCTTCCAAGCTATTTTATGAACATAGGGATACGACTATTTCTAGTGACATTCAAAACGTGAGCGATCACAGCAAAGTGGGTAATACACACCATGTAAAACTGCAGTCGATAATGTTTCTTCACTAAACTCAAAACAAACATGCAGAAGCCTGTAAAACAAAGCAAGTGTAGTTTGTACCATCTCACATTCAATTATACTGAACTGTGATACACCAGTAATTGTCCTTGAAGCAGCTTTTAATCTCTCTGCTGGCAGGAGTATTTGCTTGTATTCTGTTAATTGTCTATATAGAATTATTCTCATTAGAGCTCAAGATTTAGTTAACATTAGTAATGATCATCCATTTAATTACTTATGAGGTCCCACAGCAGACATCAATTATTAGGGGAGAACACCTTTAAACAACACTTAAAAAACAGGTTGACAAGGCGGTTTTCAATAATTAACATAAAGAATTGAAAGAAAAAGACCAGCTTGTCCCTTTCCTCCAGACATACACACAGCTGCATGCAACACAAGCGTGAGGTGCAGGCTTGCAGAATTCTGCTGACTGAAAGAAACATTCTGGGTGGCAAACAGAGCACCTCTTCTCCCTAGGGCAGCTCCCTGCGCCAGCAAGGGTCAGAGGCCCTGAAAAAACTCCTAAAACCTGGGGATACGAACTCGGTGAGTCCCCAATCCCAATGCAGCAGCCGCTAAGGGGCTCTGCTACACTCTGCCTCCTGCTTTTGCTCATGACTGGCTTGTCTCATCTCTCCCCTCGCTGCTTTTCAGCAGTCATAAAGCATTAGTTAAGTTAGTTGACACAAGCCAAAGCCCGCTGAAAAAGGTCAAGTCTTGCAAAACTGGTGTCCAGTTTGCAATCTAAGCATCGAGTAGAATTTTTATCTGGTTTTACAAAACCAAAAAATAACAGTAGATAGACTGACAGATCATCATGAAGATGAAGTTTTTTCATACATTTTACAAGTATTTGTAGCATAGCAGTCTCCTGTCCCTTAGGCCAGTCTGGGTCTTCAACTGTAATTTTAGGTATTGCTGAAAACACTGTGGACGATATTTACATGGTCACAAAGCAATACCCCACAAGACTGTCAGCTTACGTCTCTTCTTCCTAGAGAAAAGGCTTTTAAAACATCTTTCTTTGGATACAGAGGAAAATCTATTAATGAGGTAAGCATCTTGCAGACAAAATAAAGCCTCAGGCATTTTGAATAATCAGTTTAAACTATATTGGTAAATCTCATTGCTGCAGACCTAGCAGAACAATTGCACATTAAAGCATCAACCCAGCGCAGCAATTACATATCCGAATCATCTCCACAGGCTGCCAAAATAGCCTTCATGCACTCAGGTACTGAGCCCCAGTTCTTTAGCAATCCAAATCAATTCATGCCAACTTCTCATGAGTGCTATTAGCTCAACTTTCTCAAGATCATCTGCTTGTTTAGGCTGCTTTCTTCTTCTCAGTGAATGCAAAATTTATATTCCTATTTTCACAGGAGAAATGGAACCGCAAATACCTGATTTCCTCAAACATCAAGAAGAAAAAGAAATTGAAAGTGCATAAAGCTGGGGAGTATTTTTTTTAAAGAGAAATAAGCATAGAAACAAATGAACCACAAAGTTCTTTTATTTTTGCAATTTCATACACTTACCTGTTAAATAAAGTGCAAAAGATATAAACCTGTGGTAACGAATTAGGAATTGAAGTTGTTCCCTTCTCTGAACAAATGTAGCGAAGTAATCAGCTACAGTCTCTCCATAAAAGAAGTAGTTCACACACAGCAAAAAGTACCTACAACATACAACAGCTAGCAGTTATCTTCACAAAATAATACACAATTAAGTATTGTTCTTAAAAACAAACAAAAAGCCACAACAAACCCCACCACACAAAAGGAAAATCAGAAAGGTAGAAGAGACGTGATAAAAATAAAATTTGAGTATAAATCCAGTCTTATACTTTTGGGTTGGTGTCTCCTCTGACAAGCCAGTTTTCGCACTTTACTACTTCTAACACAACCACACTAGAAAAAAGCACATTTTGCAGGATACAGTTGGAAAATTCATGTCACCCTTAACTACAGTAATGAATACTCCACACCTTTGCAAGTCTTTTTCAGACATTCTAAAAGTACAGAACAAGTATCTGCTTTCAATGAAATTCAAAGAATCACAAAATCATAGAGTGGTTTGTGTTGGAAGGGTCCTTAAAGGTCATCCAATTCCACCCCCTGCCGTGGGCAGGGACACCTCCCACTGGATCAGGGGGCTCCAAGCCCCACCCAACCTGGCCTTGAACACCTCCAGGGATGGGGTAGCCACGGCTTCTCTGGGCAACCTGGGCCAGGACCTCATCACTCTCAGAATGAAAAATTTCTTCCTAATACTTCATCTAAATTTCCTTTCTTTCAACTTAAAATCATTATCCCTTGTCCTATCCCCGCACTCCCTGATAAAGAGCCCCTCCCCAGCTTTCCTGTAGCCCACTGTCAGTATTGGAAGGTGGCTATAAAGTCTCCCTGGAGCCTTCTCTCCTCTAGGCTGAACAACCCCAGCTCTCCCAGCCTGGCCTCACACGGGAGGTGCTCCAGCCCCCAATCATCTTTGTGGCCTCCTCTGGCCTCACTCCAACAGCTCCCTGTCCTTCCTGTGCTGAGGCCTCCAGAACTGAGTGCAGGGCTCCAGGGGGGGTCTTGTGAGAGCAGAATACAGGGACAATCAGCTCCCTTACCCTGCTGGCCACACTTCTGTTGATGCAGCCCAGGATACAGTTAGCTTTCCAGGCTGTGAGCACACATTGACAGCCCATGTTGAGCTTCTCATCCACCAGCACCTCCAAGGCCTTCTCTTCTGGACTACTCTCAACCCATATTGACACAAGCAATTCTGCATATTCTTCTCCTGTGTCATAATAAGAGTAGTTTGTGATTTCTGCGTTACAAACAGGAAATAATGTACTTGTATAACGAACCCTCTGATGTTACAGGACAGCAAACCTAACATTGGGTTTGAGTATCTGAATTAACTATACTTTTGTCAATTGGTCTGAAGATCCTCATCTGAAAGAGTTACTGCCGCATCTCCTGCTACTCTTCACCACCTGCTTTGCCTTTTAGCTCTCTTGACTGAGCAATAATCTTACAGATTTAAATCCGTCAACCAACTAGTAAATGCAGCTATTACCACAACTTTTGAAAAACAATTTTGTGGGATTTTGTCCACACACAAGGTTCAGCTGAGGTGAAATCTTCAGCCATCTCTTTTTGAAGGATCTTCAAATAAATTCTTTTCAGTCAAAACAGTCAGAATGCAAGCAATTCTGCCACAGGTTTTCATGCAAGTTCAGTTTACTCAGCTTTCTAGACTTAAGTCACAATGTGATCCTCAAATGCCAAGGCAGCACTCAATAAAAAACAATAAATAGCAACTCCAAAACCACTAAGAGATGCATCTCTCTAGGCAACATACTCTGGACTGTTACCGAAGTCAGGCACAGAAGATAAAAACTTGTGATTCAAGACTAGATCTCTGGATAGTTCCAGAGCCATTAGTACTCATTCTCTTCCCTGCAACAGATGTTAACCCTCACTTTGCAAGGCTTCTCATCTCTAAATAAGCCAAATAGTTGATGTTCAGAATTCCAACAGGATTCTCTCATCTCACTGACACATTTTAATATTTAGTCTCAATGGGAAGATGCTGGACCAAAAGGAGTTTCGATGTTAACTAGGGTGGCAATGCAGAGGACATGATTTTGAGCTCCACATATGACAGTGGCAGCAGTCAACTGCCAAAGTCAACTAAGTGTTAGAGTGCACATTTCGTCCTCTAAATCTTTGTCAAGACAACAGGATCACTCATGCATGAGTATTCTCTAGCTGTAGATCCAGAAGTCATGGAATAAAGCAGACAACAGATCAGTCCCCTGGGTGGTCCAGGAGTGAACAGAGGGGAACGGATTAGCCTTTACAGAAGAGCCAACAGCAGAAATCTACCACATTACACAGTAAAGTTGCTTCTAGAAGTGAAGAAATAATGTGACAAGACACAGGAAATAACCTAGATACTTCAATTTGTTAAAAGAACAAAGCCAAACCAAAACAACACAACATAGGTCATACCTGAAGAATTCTGTCCTTAAGCACCTTAGAGACTACATGTGCCCAACACCTCTACCACAATCTTCCCATAATGGTGACTCTCACCAAAAGCCTTTATTTTTCTCCCAGAACTCAGAAGAAGAGTTGATTCCCCCAGTTTTATCCAGCCCTATATTAGTTGGACATTGTCACAAGTATCCAAGATTTGCCAGAAAAATTAATCTCATCTTCTGGTTCTCAGAAGATCCCCCCAGACTATATTTATGCAGTCTTTTGATTAAGTCCATAAACTGAAAGGATTTAAAACTTGTACACTATTACTATCTTAATTTTCTGTGTGTGTGAAGAGGAGACTTTAAAGCACATTTTCTATTTATTTCTTGTGCAATGTTAACAGTCAAAAAAAAAAAGTAATTCAGGTAATATGTTTCAGGTGGTTATTTGGCTCTGCACGTTTTAGCTTACACATGCTCAGTTCTGACTTAAAGCATATATGCATGCATAGATATGTGTAAACGTATACATATTTATAAGAAAAAACCTGAAGTAGTAAAAGGCCAACTGACTTGTCCAGATTCAAAATTGGAAGACAACTACAGAATCCTGTATTAGAGACAAATGTTGATTTACGTCCACACATGACCTACAAAGCTATCAATTCCACCATGAGAGGAAATGAAGAACATGAAGAGTTAAGTTCCACATCCCTACTTACTGATGTTCTTGCTTGCTACTCACCAGCTGAGGGATCTAAACCACGGTAAATCATAGGAGTGATAGACTCTGTAGCCTATAGTAATGATTTCGTGGTAACACTTCACTTGGATGCTTAAGACCTAAAAAAGAATCAAAAGCCTGTGTAAATATGCTGCAGTCATTTCTTAAAGGCAGCAAGTAGCACTGTAACCCGCGTTAAGGGGAGAAATTACTGTCAATTAAAATTCCACACAGCAAACAGACAGTTTCAAAGCAAGTCCAAGGAAAACTAAAGCTCCACTTACCCTGCTGCAAAAACCTTAAAACCACTAGGTAGTCTGAGAAAAAATCCATTGGGCCAACTGCAAGAATATGCTCATGAAACAAAAGAAACCTCCTGACTTCTCTTCATTAAAACAGTTTGGCAGAAACAGGTCAAAAGTATCTCCTGGAAAGAAGACTCTTCCACTTCTTTCGGATAAGTTTTATCTTTAAATTTAGTTTTAAGAAATACTTTCCAGGCTCAATGGAAAAAACCCAGCAGTGCAACACAACCTGAACACCCATCTTCCACTTGCGTCTCATTAAGAGCAATTAGCACTGACGATTAGAGGCAAAGCTCGTCTAACCCAGGTCTGAATGTCACACCCTCCATGACCTTCATTGTGTTTTGCTGATCTCACTCCTTCAGCACTCGCCCATTCAAGTCTGGTAGTATGTCCTGCCAGTCTCTGGGCTTCAAAAGACCCTCTGCCTGGTTTGTGTAATCCACAGTCACCGAGCAGATCCCTGCCCAGGTACCAAGTGTTGCCAGACACAGGTCTGCAGTAACCCCGTGCAGAGGCAGGAGTAAGAACCTACCCACGCCGACTGTGCGTGTCAGCATGCTCAGCTTTGCAGTGTTCTCTTACCACCTGCATTCATCTTGCTCAATGTGTGAACACAGTTTAAAACAGTCTTACACCACCTCACAGTGGGTCAATTTTGAAGTTCCTCTATCTTGACCTCTTTCTTCTGCTTGGCCTACAAGCTGAAATGCTTGTGCAAGGGTAAAATGGAAAGATTGCACCTTACAGGGAAAAAGGCCACTGGGGTCCAAAGGCATGGAACCTTGGTGCCTGTTACCTCAGTAGCAGGCAAATGTAAAACGTGCCTTCCAACTTTTTAGAGCAGTTTCAGGGCATAAATTTCATTGAATTTACCTTTCCTACAAGTCTCTGGGCATTTCAGTCTAAGATTTGATTTTAGCATGACAACTCTCGTTAAAACGTAAGCTATTTGATTTCAGTGAAATGAAATAATTCATGAACAAAACTGGGGTTTCCCTCCATTCTTCCTTTTATGTAGTCTCAAATGTCAACTTTATGAACACTTTATTACAAGACAGAGTTTTTGCTTTATGGTACAACAGAGAAAGAACTCTATTCCAATTTTATGCTAATTTTAATTACTTTTTGGTTCATCCCTTGATAGCGTTTCCCATGACTGCAATCTCAGAGTACACCCAGAATATACCAAATCATGCTGCAAATTGATTAGCTCCTTTTTGCTCATTAGCATCATTCTTGACCATAACCAACTACTAAAGGAAGAATTGTGAAAAAATATGTCTCTATAATAACCCTCATTTTAAAGGGGCTTTTTTTGTTGTTTCTTCATACACAAAATAGAAAATCCTCCACCAATGAAACAATTAATTACTAGTTTGTTATGTCATTCACCTGAAAACAGGAAATATAAACCAGACTAATTCAGGTGCTGGTCTCTTCTCGCAAGTGACAGCGATAGGACGAGAGGAAGTGGCCGCAACTTGCACCAGGGGAGGTTTGGACTGGACATTAGAAAGAATTTCTTCCCTGAAAGGGTGGTCAGAGATTGGCACAGCTGTCCAGGGAAGTGGTGGAGTCGCCATTCCTGGAGGGGTTTAAAAGACGGGCAGATGAGTTCCCTAGGGAAATGGTTTAGTAGGGAGACAGGCACGGTTGGACTCAATCTCAGAGGTTTCTTTCAACCTTAGGATTCTATGATTCTGTAGGCGTAGAGACTGTAATGCAGACCATAATACTGGTGAAACAGCATTCCAGTTTCTCAAAACAATATTGGAAAAAAAAGGGAGTTTATGACTTTTGGAAGAAGGGGCAGAAAACTCACGACTATAAAAATGTTGTGAGGTTGTGCAGGGAGAACATTAGAAGGGTCAAAGTCCAACTAGAACGTAATCTGGCTATTCGGTAAAGGACAATAAAAAAAATGTGTCTATGAATATATTAGCAGCAAAAGGAGGGCTAAGGAGAACCTCCATTCCTTATTGGATGCAGGAGAAACACAGTGACAAAGGATAAGGAAATGGCTATGGTACTTCTATGGGGCCAGATAGGATCCACCCACGGGTACTGAGGGAGCTGGTGAAGTGCTCACCAAGGCACTTAATACCATTTAGCAGCAGCCCTGGCTAAGCAGGGCGATCCCACTTGACTGGAGACCAGCAGATGTGATGTCTGTCTATAAGAAGGGCCAGAAAGAGGATCTGGGGAACTACAGGCCTGTCAGTCTACCCTTAGTGCTGGGGAGGGTTATGGAACAGATCCTCTTGAGTGCCATCACGCAACACATACAGGACAATCAGGTGATCCGGCCAGGTCAGCATGGTTTTAGGACAGGCAGCTGCACCCTGACTAACCTGATCTCCTATGATGGTACAACCCTCTTAGTGGGCAAAGGAAAGGCTGTGGATGTTGCTTATTTGGATTTTTGTAAAGACTTTGACACCATTTCCCACAGCATTCTCCTGGAGAAACTGTCTGCTCATGGCTTGGATGGGTATACTCTTCAATCGGTAAAAAACCGGCTGGGTGGCCGTGCCCAGAGAGCTGTGGGGAATGGAGTTAAATCCAGTTGGCAGACGGTCACAAGTGGTGTCCCCAACACTCAGTGCTGGGGCTGGTTCTGGTCAATGATCTGGACAAGGGGATTGAGCGGACCCTCAGTAAGGATGCAGACAGCACAGTTGAGCCAGAGTGTAAATCTGCTTGAGAGAAGGAAGGCTGGGATCGTGACAGACTAGACCAATGAGCCAAGGCCAACTGTACAGGGTCAACAAGGCCAAGTGCTGGGTTCTGCACTTGGGTCACAACAACCCCATGCAATGCTACAAGTCTGGGGACAAACAGCTGAAAAGCTGCCTGGTGAAAAAGGACTTGGGTTGTTGGTTGATAAACAGCTGAACATGAGCCAGCAGTATGCCCAGATGGCTAAGAAGGCCAACAGTATCCTGGCTTGTATCAGAAACGGTGTGTCCAGCAGGACTAGGGAAGTGGTTGTTTTCCTGTACTTGGTGCTAGCGAGGTGGCACCTCCAATAAATACTGTGTTTGGTTTTGGGCCACTCACTACAAGAAAAAGTCTGAGGTGCTTGACCATGTGCAAAGGGCAACAAAGCTGGTGAAGGGTCTGAAGAACAGGTCCTGTGGCTGAGGGAAGTGGAGCTGATCAGTCTGGAGAAAAGGAGGCTGAGGGGAGACCTGATCACTCTCTACAACTACGTAGTGAGGTGTGAACAGCTGCCCAGGGAGGTGGTTGAGTCACCATCCCTGGGGGTGTTTAAAAGACGTGTAGATGTGGTGCTTAGAGACATGGTTTAGTGCTAGACTTGGCAGGGTTAGGTTTATGGTTGGACTTGATGGTCTTAAAAGGTATTTTCCAACCTAAATGATTCTATGAACACAATCCAAAAGCTGTTCCACAAGAGGCCATGAAAAAAGTAAAAGCACATTTTGACAGTTAAACAAACTTAAAATCAAAGATCAAAGTAGTCACCCACAAATAGCAACTTCGGTATTTCAGAATCTACAACTATGTCTTATCTGCCGTGACAGTGAGAGACAGGGAAACCATTATTAAATAATGTCACGGTTTAACCCCAGCTGGCAGCTAAGCACCATACAGCCGCTCACTCACTGCCCCTCAGTGGGGTGGGGGAAAAGAACCAGAAAACTAAAAGTGAGGGAGCTCCTGGGTTGACATAAAGACAGTTTAATAAACAAAGCAAATGCCAAACACATGCGCAAATCAAAACAAGGAATTCATTCACAGCTTCCCATCAGGAGGCAGGCAGACATTCAGCCATCTCCAGGAAAACAGGGCTTCATCAGGCGTAACAGTTACTTGGGAAGACAAATGCCATAACTTTAAACATGCCCCATGCCCCTTCTTCTGCAGCTGAACCATGATGTTACACGACACGGAACATCCCTTTGGTCAGCTGGGGTGAGCTGTCCCAGCTGTGACCCCTCCCAACTTCTTGTGCACACTCACTGGTGGGGTGGTGCGAGAGGCAGAGAAGGATCTGACTCCATGTAAGGACTGCTCAGCAGTAAGGAAAACATCCCTCTACTATGAACATTTGCAGCATAAATCCAAAACATACAAGCTACTACAAAGAAAATTAACTCTATACTAGCCAAAACCAGCATAAAACAATACCAGCTACACAAATGATGGAAAGAAGCAGTAAAGTCTGATATCGTATGCAGGGTTTATGATTACTATTGTTATTGTTAGTCATTATCATTATTTCACTTCTTGACCTAAAAATGCACTTTGTACCTTGGAAAGGGATCTAGATCCGTTCTACAGATAAACTCAAGGCCACAGGGTAGCCTGTAGAAAAATAGGGAATTAATGGAGCATGCCCAAGGAAAACCTTTCAGTGGTAGTCAGAGTCAGCACACCAGAGCTGCCTGTTTTCCTCAGCCTCAAAAATTAAACTCTTGTGTCTTTAGTTTTCTAGGTCTTTGTTTTGTTGTTGTTTTGTTGGTTTCTTTGTTTACAAACAAACCTCAAAGAATGTAACAGTAGGTAATGGGAACTGAACAAGGAAATGGATGGATGACAGTAGTTTAGTAAACTTCAAAGCAATAATAGTTCAACTTCAGAGTTACTTTCTTTCCTACTTAAAAAACCTCATTAATTACAGCATATAAGTACCACCTAATCCACAAGGCCCAGTTGTGAATCTGTCCAGTGTTTTTGAAAAGCATTTACATTTACACAATTAAGAAAAATCACTCTGAATTGACTGTCCAGTTTCTTCCAGCTGTCTTAGGCATAATGGATGAAGAGACCAAGTAACTCTTGCATGGCAGAATGGATTTAAACAAACTTACCAGAAGCATCAGCATAAATGATCCCAGGTATATGATCAGAAAAAACCCAGAAATCATAGCTAGAGTGAGAATTCCACGAATCCACCAATTTTTCCATCTATTTAAAACAAGGGAATAAAAAGTAAGCAATTATAAATGAAAATAAATGCCATTTCCTTTACTTACTGGAGATTAAAATGTATTGGAAACAGTGGGAGTTCCAGAAATTTTCAAGCTTAATAGAATACATAGCAAGAAACATGGAATCAGCCAACTATTTAACTGAAGAAGACACACAGTAAAAGAAATTAGCCACCTTTCTTCTTTGCCCAGGTTTCCCCCCTCCAAAATGTCAGTTGCAATTAAATGTATCAACTCTATATTGAAGCTACTATGAAAATACATCAGGTCCCTCAAAAAGCATCACAAAATCAGCAAGATAGATGGCAGCCCAGCAGTATAAAGGCTTACACATGAAAGAAAGGCTGCCAGGCAAAAAGTATACAATTCTTCAAGGAGTAACAGATGAACAAAACCAGGCTATCACCAAAGTTAGCAGCAAAGCTGCAAAAATAGCAGCAAAGTTGCATTTTGCCAGGTAGGGGTTATCTGTTGAAAGCGGTCCTGTGCCCTTAGGAGCACTGGAATCAGGACAGGAAAATACGTGACAATGAGGGAAGATGGGTCAAACTAGCTGTACACCTCTGCACTTGTAGACCTTTGCAGCTGCTTGTGATTACCTAAGGAAAGTAGAATAGAAATTCCTGTTACCACAGAATCTTTTAGGTTGGAAAAGACTTTAAAGATCATTGAGTCCAACCACAAACCTAACACTGTCAAGCCCACCACTAAACCATGTCCCCAAGAGCCACATCTATGTGTCTTTTAAAAACCTCCAGGGATGGTGACTCAACCACCTCCCTGGGCAGCTGTGCCAATGTCTGATAACTCTTTTGGTGAAGAAATGTTTCCTAATATCCAGTCTAACGCTCCCTTGTTGCAACTTGAGGCTGTTTCTTCTCTTCCTATCACTTGTTACTTAGGAGAAGAGACAGACACCCACCTCATGAAGCCTCCTTTTCTCCAGACTACCCAGACCCAGCTCACTCAGCTGCTCCCCATAAGATAGGTGCTCCAGACCCTTCACCAGCTTTGTTGCCTTTCCTTGCACATGCTCCAGCACCTCAATGCGTTTCTTGTAGTGAAGGATCGAAAACTGAACACAGTACTTAAGGTTTGGAATGCTTTACTTGAAAAAAACAAGAGTTCTTTTTTAAAAAACCCAAACAACTGAGAAATCTTTGCTGGTTTGGATTTGGGGATTTTTGTGGTTTTGTTTTTTATTTCTAGAGTAACCAAAATGTTGTTTTCCATATGCCTCACACTCCCAACTCCCTTTTCGCCCCAAGGCCAGTATCAGGAAAAATCAAGATCCCAGTTAATTTAAAAAAAAAAAAAAAAAACAAACCAAAAACCTGTTCACATGCTCCACTCTGCCACAAGAATCATTCTAATTATCAATAGCCTGTATTTTATTATTCATATTACTTTTCAGTGAGTTTTTCTCCTCTTTTGCCTGTGTTTTTCCCTTCAAGAATTTTGTATAAGTACACTGAACCAACTAATCATACGTTAGAGCTAAACACAAAAACCCCTACTACAGCTTAAAGAAATTCTTTCTGATGTTTTACTTTGTATCAGTCTAATGTTTCCTTGCTAAATCAGGAGATAAAGGTGATTCAGGGGACATTTAGTTTTGTATCATACTGCAGTTTTAAGGTAAACTTCAACTATATTTATTTAATTTTCAAGGATGTTATTCTTCAGCAGGTTAATGGCAGCTAAAGCCACTAATTTGATTTGTCTTAAGTATCAGAACAAAGGCACAGTAGGCTTTATTGCAACAGAAGCTTTATGTTCCTCTATGATGTGGGCTATAAAGTAGCACCTTGCTCCTAATGGCGTATCTATAGCGAGCAGGACTCCTTTAGAAGAATTCAACTCCTTCAGAAGAACCCAACTTCCCTTAAAAATAACATTAAAATACAGCATTGCGTCTTGAGGGTGTTGACAAGTGCAGCACTGGAAAGACAGCTTCAGTAAGACAACATGCTCCAGAATCTAGGAAGCTATTTGCCAAATTTATTGCATGCTATCTCACCAGTGGAAAGTTAGGGATACTGTTTCCTCTAAAGGCCAAATACAATGAGAAAATGGTATTTCTGAGAGTTACAGTGCAACTCATTCATGTTGCACATTATGACAACAGCGCTGGTGGGACTGCCATTCACCGTACTAGTGGGTAAATTTGAAACTACCATTCATAAAGCACCAAGAATTTAATCTTGCACTCAAAGCACCTTTGTGCAAACACTCCAATAAAGAATTTCAAGCACGTGAAACGGGAGGTTTTACCTGCACCTCTTAATTGCAGGCTTTGAGGCATTGTCATGCAACTGCCCTTTGGAGACCTAAGACTTGCACAACTTTTAAGGTGGTAAGAGAACTCTGAAAGTGATAGGAACTAGATACTCCTTGCAGTATGATGGTAGTAGAGAACTCCACATTCTGCTCTCAGCTGATGGAGTTCAGAAACATGCTTTTAGAAGCCTGGGATCAATATATTTGTTTATAGCTCCCAGACATTACAAGAGAAACAGACAACAGATTAGAAAAGGAGCATGTCAAAAGCTGTAGTTTCACACTGCTATTGGAGATATCTACTGTAGATCAGTTTTTTACAAGGACTTGGAAATTTTTAATCATAGTCTGGATTGGAGGTCATTCTTCTGACTCTTGCAAGACCTAAATTGTGTCTAAAATATACATTGTATATTGCTTGGTTTGTTTGTTGAGGATAAGGTATATACGACACATCTATTCATTTTACCAGGCAGCATTTTGGTACGTGATCTGTCACATGCCTAAATGCTCATTCACTGCATTAATGAAAAAAAAAATGTAATGCTAATTGCCACCTCTAAAAGGGTTTGACTGATGAAGTGTT